>JBBBDQ010001001.1:765000-962500 GCA_037127315.1 Ascarosepion bandense
ACTTTTTTATAAGTACCTCCACTAAATCGTTGATATATATATATATATATATATATATATATATATATATATATATATATATATATATATATGTAATAACTGCAGTGCAAACTTACTTATTCGTTAAATGTTTTTTTTTTGTTTTCTCATAACGTAATGATAAAGAGGGCTTTTTGCCCCAGCTAAGAAGCATTTTTATTCGACTTTATAAATTTTCTTTCTTGTTTTACTCTTTCTTTTCGCTTTTTTTCTTAATTTTTAAATCTCAAATAATCATTGTGTCAATATTCTAATTTCAGCTTAGTCAGCCACTAAGCTACAAGTGAGTGATACCCAATTAACATGGGACTAAAAAAATAACCGGTTACTCTCCTTTGCGTAGTTTTAACCATCGCCAGACGATCTATCTATCTATCTGTGTTTAGTGTTTTTATCTCTATCTCTCACTCTATTTGTTATCTATCTCTTACACTTCATTAATTTATTTATCAATCTCAGTTTGTTTATTTATCTCTCTATCTACCTCTGTATGTTCCTCTAAAAATCTGGTCTTCTGTACTTTGTTGGTCTAACTACTCAAGCCTCCTGACTGTGTTTGTTGACAGAAGTACACACATCTTTTATGGAAAAGAAAGCGGAAGGGATATATAGTGCGGGGGTGTAGGAAGTGTTGGAAGAGAAAGAGACATTAAGTAAGTACATACACACATAAATAAGTTAAAATAGAAAAAAACACGAAGGAAAATAGTCAACATTTTGTTTGGGTACTAAACTTTTTTAGCTAGATACAAAAGCGGACGTTTCAGTGAAGCTTCGTAACGAATAGCACATCCCAGAAAAACGTAACGAAATGTTTATCACAGGGGGAAGAAAAGTAACATGCAGAATGCTTCAACTGGTTCGCCTAACAATGTATTCACTTAGTGTGTTACAGTACACAAGGTGGAACTTGAATTTAATTGTGTTTATTTAAAATTTTTGAGATTATTTGAATTTTCATTATTTTGACATAGTCCCAAAGTTCTAATACAAATAAAAAAGAAAGAAAAAAAAACAGTAAGAATTTCGAATAATCATACATTATTTTTCAGACCTCAAAAATCCAGGCTCTTTCTCCAGAATGGATAACCTAAAACCGGACTGTGTAAAAAAAACGTATAAAAAAAAACTTCCAGTGCTTCAAACCCTAGCGTACGTCATAATTGTATTTCAAACAACTGCTACTAACTAATTCTAAAAAAAAAACTACTCTGCCCATTCCACAGGCCAGTTTCCATACATTGCGCTTATTTTCTCTAAAAACATATTTTTTGCAAAAACACGCATGCGTAGTCATGCGGCAAAAGTGTCGGTTTATTAAAGCTCACGAAAGCAACATACACTTTACTTTACTTTCCGGTTTCTTAAACTTACTTATATTGAGTTTTTGCTATCCTTATGCCTTCCAGGTATTTTTTAAAGGATATGGAATACTAAAAAAGGTAAGGTATTGTAAATCAAACATTGAGAGATTATTTATGGCGTGAGTAAACTAGGAATTCAAATCGGGTTTTGTTTCGACTGGTGGTATAAAACAATTTCAGCAAATTTTCTAAATTGTCTTGCTTCACCTACTTAAAAGACAAGAAAACATAGATGCTTTCTTTTTCTAATATATAATGACACAGGCACATAGCGTATCTCGTTCTTTAATCTATGCATTACAGATCTTTCTTTAAGTTTTTTTTTTTTTTTACTTACGTGCGCAAGTACAAATCTACTCACACGGACACAGTTTTTGTGCATATGGTTTGTTTTTTTTCTGCTATATTGTCTTTCCTTTTCACGAATTCAAAATTTAGATATGTGTGTGTTATGTGTGTACACACACGCACACAGCTACTAAATTGTTTTTATCTTTACTCGTCTTTCATCCATTGAGTTGAGAGATTATTCTTAATGATATTTTTTTCTACAAACTTAGCATTTTTTCTTGCCAATTCTACTTTTCTTGTGTGAAAATTACATAAAAGTAACACTTATTTTGTATATATTTATCTCTCTGTCTTCTATTTTTTGTCTTTTATCTTTTTCCTGTTTTTTTTTTTTTATCTTTCCACCTATCTGGGCCTATTTGGTGGCGCGTATAGTTTGTGTCGGCACTTGTTCGAGAATGGATATAAAATTTTAATTTAGGATTTCTAATGTAATAAATAAATGTTGATATTTTCAAATTAGTGTATACAGGGTATACAGGGTATAAATTAGTGTACACAGGGTATAGCCTTCACATAATTGGCACCATACGATCATCTAACCATTCCTACCCGTGAGTACGCATAAAAGGGTCTTTTTACATGTGTTGCATTTAAAAATAAAAATATGTATACATTTAATGAGCTCGAACGTAAGTACATAGAACACACCTACCTCCACAAATGTTTTTAACCATCCTTTAAACTACTTTTATTTAACTCGCATTGGATCTCCATAGAGAATGTATATTTTGTAAAATGTAGATGAATGTATTTACAAACACTGTGTATACTGTTTAGTAAATTTACTAAGTAGCTTTTTTCAATCATAGCTTTAATAAACACGCCATTGTTTTATATATATATATATATATATATATATATATATATATATATATACAAACACAAACGTGTGTGTGTGTTATAGGGTTGTGGTCGGAGCTGTAAAATGGTAAAAAAAATGTGTTGAACTCTATTGAAAGTGGACAACGGAAGAGAAGAAGAAAAAATAATATAAAATTAAATTCTGGTATATTCCTCCTAGTCACAATGAAAATATATATATATATTTACTGCATATTTGCCGTTATTCGTATTCTTCTTTCAAGCTTATGGCTAGGTATTTCTAATGTTTCTTCTTTCATCGTGAAGAACATTTTCGAATCTCGTGAATCCCGTTCAATTCAACTATCTATTGCTCTCATTTTTTTTTTTTTTTACCTTCTCTATCTGTTTGTCAATCTATTCTATTTACTTATTTTTATCCTATCAAGTGTCTATAGAGCTATCTCTAGCTGACTATCCTTGTCTTTCTATCTATCTATCTATCTATCTATCTATCTATCTATCTATCTATCTATCTGTCTTTTTACTTTCTATCTTTGTCTTTTTTTTACTTTCTATCTACATAATTTGTCTGTCATGTATGTCTGTCTTTTTACCTTCTCTATATCATATCTTTGTCTTTTTTTATCTTCTATCTATCTGTCCGTCTGTTTTTACCTTCCATCTATCTTTGTCTGTTTTAGCATCCATCTGTGTGTCTGTCTATTTACCTTCTGTCTGTCTATTTTACGTTCTGTCTGTCTGTCTGTCTTTTTCACCTTCTGTCTATCTGTCTGTCTTTTTACCTTTCATCCATCCTTGTTTCTCTACAATCTATCTCTCTGTCCTTGCCTTTCTACTATCTATCTATCTATCCTTGTCTTTCTACCATCTATCTATCTATCCTTGTCTTTCTACCATCTATCTGGTTCATCCTTGTCTTCTTTCTACCATCTATCTATCTATCCTTGTCTTTCTACCATCTATCTATCTATCCTTGTCTTTCTACCATCTATCTATCTATCCTTGTCTTTCTACCATCTATCTATCTATCTATCTATCTATCTATCTATCTATCTATCCTTGTCTTTCTACCATCTATCTATCTATCCTTGTCTTTTCACCATCTATCTATCTATCTATCTGTCCTTGTCTTTCTATCTATCTATCTATCTATCTGTCCTTATCTTTCTACCATCTATATATCTATCTATCTATCTATCTGTCCTTGTCTGTCTACCATCTATCTATCTATCTGTCCTTGTCTGTCTACCATCTATCTATCTATCTGTCCTTGTCTGTCTACCATCTATCTATCTATCTGTCCTTGTCTGTCTACCATCTATCTATCTGTCCTGCCCTTTCACCATCTATCTATCTATCTGTCCTTGTCTTTCTACCATCTATCTATCTATCTATCTGTCCTTGTCTTTCATCATCTATCTATCTATCTATCTATCCTTGTTTTTTCACAATCTATCTCTCTCAACCTGTCTTTCTACCATCTATCTCTCTGTCCTTGTCTTTTCACCATCTATCTATCAATTCTTGTCTTTCTACCATCTATCTATCTATCTATCTATCTATCTATCTATCTATCCTTATCTTTCTACCATCTATCTATCTATCTATCTATCTATCTATCTATCTATCCTTGTCTTTCTACCATCTATCTATCTATCTATCTATCTATCTATCCTTGTCTTTCTACCATCTATCTATCTATCTATCCCTGTCTTTCTACCATCTATCTATCTATCTATCCTTGTCTTTCTACCATCTATCTATCTATCTATCCTTGTCTTTCTCTACCATCTATCTATCTATCTATCCTTGTCTTTCTACCATCTATCTATCTATCTATCCTTGTCTTTCTACCATCTATCTATCTATCTATCCACTTTCTTCTACCATCTATCTATCTATCTATCTATCCTTGTCTTTCTACCATCTATCTATCTATCTATCTATCTATCTATCTATCTATCTATCCTTGTCTTTAAACCATCTATCTATCTATCCTTGTCTTTAAACCATCTATCTATCTATCCTTGTCTACCATCTATCTATCTATCCTTGTTTTTTTACCATCTATCTATCTATCCTTGTCTTTTTACCATCTATCTATCTATCTATCTATCTATCTGTCCCTGTCTTTCTACCATCTATCTATCTATCTATCTATCTGTCCTTGTCTTTCTCTACCATCTATCTATCTATCTATCTATCTATCTTGTATCTATCTATCTATCTTTCTACCATCTATCTATCCATCTGTCCTTGTCTTTCTACCATCTATCTATCTATCTATCTATCTATCTATCTATCTATCTATCTATCTTTGTCTTTCTACCATCTATCTATCCTTGTCTTTCTACCATCTATCTATCTATCTATCTATCTATCTTTGTCTTTCTACCATCTATCTATCCTTGTCTTTTTACCATCTATCTATCCTTGTCTTTTTACCATCTATCTATCTATCTATCTATCTATCTATCTATCTATCTATCTATCCTTGTCTTTTACCATCTATCTATCCTTGTCTTTCTACCATCTATCTATCTATCCTTGTCTCTTTACCATCTATCTATCTATCTTTGTCTTTTTACCATCTATCTATCTATCTATCTATCTATCTATCTATCTATCCTTGTCTTTTACCATCTATCTATATCTTTTTACCATCTATCCTTGTCTTTTTACCATCTATCCTTGTCTTTTTACCATCTATCTATCTATCTGTCCTTGTCTGTCTACCATCTATCTATCTATCTGTCCTTGTCTTTCTACCATCTATCTATCTATCTGCCCTTGTCTTTCTACCATCTATCTATCTATCCTTGTCTTTCTACCATCTATCTATCTATCTATCTATCTATCCTTGTCTTTCTACCATCTATCTATCCTTGTCTTTCTACCATCTATCTATCTATCTATCTATCTATCTATCTATCTATCTATCTATCTATCCTTGTCTTTCTACCATCAATCTATCTATCCTTGTCTTTCTACCATCAATCTATCTATCCTTGTCTTTCTACCATCTATCTATCTATGTCTTTCTACCATCAATCTATCTATCTATCTATCCTTGTCTTTCTACCATCAATCTATCTATCCATCCTTGTCTTTCTACCATCAATCTATCTATCTATCTATCTATCTATCTATCCATCCTTGTCTTTCTACCATCAGTCTATCTATCCATCCTTGTCTTTCTACCATCAATCTATCCATCCTTGTCTTTCTACCATCAATCTATCTATCTATCTATCCATCCTTGTCTTTCTACCATCAGTCTATCTATCCATCCTTGTCTTTCTACCATCAATCTATCTATCGATCCTTCTCTTTCTACCATCAATCTATCTATCTATCTATCCATCCTTGTCTTTCTACCATCAGTCTATCTATCCATCCTTGTCTTTCTACCATCAATCTATCTATCGATCCTTCTCTTTCTACCATCAATCTATCTATCGATCCTTGTCTTTCTACTATCTATCTATCTATCGATCCTTGTCTTTCTACTATCTATCTATCTATCGATCCTTGTCTTTCTACTATCTATCTATCTATCCATCCTTGTCTTTCTACTATCTATCTATCTATCCATCCTTGTCTTTCTACTATCTATCTATCTGTCCTTGTCTTTCTACCATGAATCTATCCATCAATCTATCTATCATCTATCCTTGTCTTTCTACCATCAATCTATCTATCATCTATCCTTGTCTTTCTACCATCCAATCTAATCTATCCATCTATCTATCTATCCTTGTCTTTCTACCATCAATCTATCATCAATGTATCCTTATCTTTATCCTAATCTATCCTTGTCCTTTCTACCATCTATCTATCTATCATCCTGTATTTCTATCCATAATCTATCCTGTCCATTTCTATCTATCTATCTATCTATCTATCCTTGTCTTTCTACCATCTAATCTATCTATCTAATCTATCCGTCTTTCTATCTATCTATCTATCCTTGTCTTTCTACCATCTATCTATCTATCATCAATCTATCTATCTATCTATCCTTGTCTTTCTACCATCTATCTATCTATCTATCCTATCTTTCTACCATCTATCTATCTATCCTTATCTATTTCTACCATCTATCTATCTATCTATCTATCCTATCTTTATACATCTATCTATCTATCTATCTATCTATCATCCATCTATCTATCTATCTATCCATCTATCTATCTATCTATCCTATCTATCTATCTATCTATCTATCTATCTATCTATACCTTGTCTTTCTACCATCTATCTATCTATCTATCTATCTATCCTTGTCTTTCTACCATCTATCTATCTATCTATCTATCATCTATCCTTATCTTTCTACCTATCCTTATCTTTATCCTATCTATCTATCCTTGTCTTTCTACCATCTATTTCTATCCTATCTATCTATCTATCCTTGTCTTTCTACCATCTATCTATCTATCTATCCTTGTCTTTCTACCATCTATCTATCTATCTATCCTTGTCTTTCTACCATCTATCTATCTATCTATCTATCTATCCTTATCTTTCTCCTTCTCTTTCTATCCTATCTATCTATCCTATTTCTACCATCTATCTATCTATCTATCTATCCTTGTCTTTCTACCTCCATCTATCTATCTATCTATCTATCTTTATCCTTGTCTTTCTACCATCTATCTATCTATCTATCTATCTATCTATCTATCCTTGTTTTTCTACTTTTTATCTATCTATCTCCATTGATGCGTTCTTACTCAGGTATTTTTCTCTTCTCTATGATTGCCCCCTCTCTCTTTCTCACCAACTTTCTTTCTACCTACCTAACTTTCTGTCTATCTACTTAGTTTTAAATCATCTTAAATTTCTTAATTTGACTGCCAATTCATGCCGATAGTATATGTGCGTGTGTCTTTTAAACACTTTTCATAATTTTGTCCAATACAATTACTTCTCAACTATCTTTTTTGCACTACACTACACCTTGTTGCACTTGTAGGTACTCTACTGCAGTTATTTAATATATCCTATTTTAGCTGTTTTGTGGGTCCGACCCTGCTTTGAATACGCATTTTTTAAACACAAATATTTTTACACAATGTAAAAAAATACTGTACTAATTGAAAGAAATTATATTTCCTTTCTAGTTAATAATACTTTCAGGAAAAATGTATTTATCAATATTACATTTTATAAATTTTAAACTCTAAAAACGAATTCAGAAATTATCGAAAGCCGTTTTATCCACCATGTATTCTTATTCTTATATAGATTTCTTTTTTGGTATTTATCGAATGTGGTCACGTGATCAAATACTTCTCCGTCCCGTGTTTAATACCAAAAAAATATACTTGCCAAAAAAAAAAAAAAATTTTTAAATTACAGATGGAAGACGGAAAAATGGTTTAACATTATTGTTATGTGGATCAGGTTCTTCAACGAAATATGTTCACCGTTTAATTAAAAATAAAAAAAAACCTTTTACGAAAATTTATAATAAAAAAATTATTTACTTATGCATTGAATATGACTGCAGTGTAGTAGTGTAAGTTTTATTTTTCGATTTGGGTTATATGGCCTTGAAGATTAAAAAATATATATCATTTATCGCTAGGTATTTTGAAATAAAAAAATATATTTAGAATGTGACACTAGAATTCATATGGTGAAACTCTGTCCTTGTGAAAGTAAAAGTGGATCCGAAAATTATGACCGAAAAGAAAAAGCAATTAAAAGTTAAAACAAAACAGGTCTCTAAACTGAGTAAAAAGAAAAACATTTATTCACAGTTGTAGGATATGATCGAACAATTACGTCTAACAATTCTGGAAAAAATGAAAAATAGAACTGTATAATAAATGATAACTGAAAAATATTATTGATGATTTTTGTTGTCACTTGATCGCCAGTGAAACCCATAAGATAATGATAGTATGAAAATTAACAAATGACCATAAGAAGTCTTTAAAAAATTATTGCTTCTACAACAGTGCAGTAACTGCTGCTTTCTTTGAACATAACAGATCTACCATCATAATAATTCTGTTTTGTTTTGACTTATAGAAAAAATAAAAAATAAAAAATAAAAACACCCATCCAAGAAATTCTAGGCATATTTTAGAGTATGAAAGGAAACAAAGTTTCCATTATTTCCAGTTTCAGAGAATCTACAGAAAGGCTGAGAAAATGGTAAAGAATGTAGTTCTCAGCAGAATTGGAATTATTCCCCAAAGGTGGAAAACTGCCGAGATAGTTGGGTCGGGCGTAAAATTAAAAAACGAAAAAAGTCACTTTTAAGTAAAGTAAAGAAACCAACAAATAAAAAAAAATCACTTTAAAAAAAAAGTTTGATTTCTTATATTTAAAAATACATGTTTTTTAGTTTTTTTTTTTTTTTGGCCTTCTCAACCAAAACACTGACGGCATTGTTGATTTACGGAGGTAGGCGTCCCTATTCTTAAGTGCGCTGAGGTGTGTGTGTGTGTGTGTGTGTGTGTGTGTGTGTGTGATTCAAGTTCGCAATACTTATCGAAGGTCGACACGGAGTTTCGTGATTTCTCACTGGTCATGACTTAAATTACTTCTGACTGATACAATAATTATTATTACTTTAGTCTAAAAAATTACTATTGAGCATTATTGAGAGAAATTTTGATATACTTGAACTTGATACTTTTATCTCAATTAGGTGAGATTATTGCTATAGATAATTATAACATTTTTACTTTTTTAAACTAAGACTGTTTTAAAGTTAATGCTTTATTACTTTTTTGTACTTAAAAATCCCTTCATTTTTTTTTTTTTTTTTTTGCATTTGTAGATTTATCTGTTCAGCGCTAAGACAGTAAATGCTGTCAAAACTTCTGAATAAGTCTTTCGATCCATGTCATCAAAGTCCAAACGAAAAAGAAAAAATAAAAACAAGAAAAGGAAAATTAGGTCCTCCTCAGGAAAGGTCTTCTTGTGTTTTAATTACATAAAACAGTTTGATGTCATTGCGTATGCGTATGTGAACACACAGACACTCACACACATAACATATGCGTGTAATAGAGAATGCACTTGTTAGATATGTATTTATACGCAAGTATTTAGTACTACTACATTAGCTATTAACTAAATAGAATAGTACCCGTAAAAAAATAACGGAACGACGCGTTTCTCTATTTCTACATTTTTGGCAGTTCACAGCCCAACAATAAGGACGCTCTGTTTTCGGGGATTCCAAGCTAGCGACACTACTCCCCCCCCCCTCTCCGCCTTCTCATGCCACTAAAGTAAAAAGGCCGGAGTACTTTGATAACTGTATGACTGTGGCCGCGAAGACAAGGCAATGTTTGCTCTCTCTCCGGGCGCGCCACGTGAAGACGACCATGTGCAGATGTAGTATACTTCCTACCACCATAGGTTAAGTGGGTATTTAAATACAAGATCGGTGTGTAGTATCTGCGCGTTCCGTGAAGAAGAGTGCTGCACAAAAATATTTTACACTCTCGTTTTATTGTGCAAATTATTATTATTAGTAGTAGTAGTAGTAAATAGTATTTAGTATTATTTACTAAGAGATAAGTAGCCCAATATCTGATTTAATAAATTCGTTCCATGTAAGGCGATAATGTCACTAAGACGCAACTTATACTGGAAGTGAAAGATAATAAGAAAATTTTACTTACAAGAAACTGGAAACCGAATCCTAAAAAACAGTAAATAAAAAGGATAAACCTCTACTCCTGTTCAAAAACCTGATACAGATATACCAGGCACATTTACCACTATTCATGATTTCTTGACAGGTTTTGATAAAAAAAAAAAAATAGCATGCAACATTGCAAGTGGGGCCCATTGAAAAATACCTTCTGGTCAAGTAATCGAGTCCACTTAGACGTTTTTTGATTGAGTGTTTTCCTGAATATATATGATTCTGAAGTCGTTTTGGATGTCTCATTCTCCAAACTTATAAAAAAAGCTCAAAGTCTGGCTATGGTGCACTCTCTTTCCCACTATTCTCACTCACGAAATGAGACGCGCTGTACCGTACGTTAGGCTATTATACCCAGTTGGTTATTGTCAGGCAACCAACCAGCAAATCGGCGGTTCTGAACGGGATATTTACTGTGGCCCATGCATGCATTTTAAGTGCCATACGTGATACACGCTTGGGCGATCATGTCTCGAAAGAGACATTACTGACTGGGCAGAAGATTATGCCGCAGTAGGTTGCCATTGCTTTCTGCGGTAGACTGGTTGCCGACCAAGGCTATAGAACCCAATCTGTCCTGTTATTTAACCCATAACTGGAAGGAATAGACGGATTAATACCTTTCCCAAGGGTATTTGCGCGTAAGTGAATACAATGAATTCGGCTGGAATTCGAACTCGGCTCCTCGATTTCTCGTTTGGAATGTGGGTGGCCCATAAGAAATAAAATCATCTACATGCTAACATTTCCAATCAATTAAGATCAGAAACCATGGTATAACACCAAGATATTTTTTATTGTTGTTGTGTGGTATCATCTTGTCAGAGTAATATGTCTAAATATCAAGTCCCTTCCGGGGTCTATGGATAAAAAGAAAGGAAAGTTATCCATGCACATTTGAGTCGTTTCGCTACGGAGAGGGTTTGCTTTCTTTGCGGATTATTGCTGTTGTTGTTGTTGTTGTTATGGATTTCTTATAAGTATGATTGCCTTTTTCTGATCATTAATGAATTAAAAGTTTTAAATAGTACCTACACAGAGAAACCTTAATGATTTTTATCATGGTTGGGTGATTTAGATTTGCTGCTGGGTTGGCTGAATTTTGCAACAAGGTCGTACAGATGGATAGGTAGTAATCATTTCCTTAAAGGAATATATGATATATACCCTCTCAATATTTACTTTTTTTTTAACGTCGATTGATCATGTGTTTGTTTGTTGTACGCGACAGACCAATATCACCTTTTTCCTTTTTTATCTCGTAAATAAACGTAAAAGTCCGTTTCACGCGATAAATTCACAAGTCCTCAATCAATGTAGGAAAAAATGGTCAAATCAACATACGTGTAACTAGGCTGAATCTCTGTCATAGAATTTAACTATTAAAACAAAATAAATCATGGGTATATTTGTACGTATAACCAGACAATCTTTGTATTTTCATTTTACTATTATTTTTATTTAAAAGTTTTAACGTACAAGTTTGCGTGTATAAGATACGATGGATAAATTTTCGTCTAAATTACGCAAAAATGAAAATAACACTGACATCTCATTTTAACAGATATATTTACCAAAATTACACAAAAATATCTAGAAATACTAAAATGAGTAAATTTATTCAATAAAATCGCCATTGCCTTCAACCACGGCATCCAAACGACTTCGGAATCTCCTGCATCTCTATGGACAGTCTCCTTTTCTTAAGTTGGTGAATGCTGCCATAATCCTTGCTTTCAGTTCATCTTTGGTATTACAAGAAGTTTTGTTGGTCTCTCGTTCAACACAAAATAATCAAGGGGAAGGCAGGTTGGGTAGTTAGGTGGCCTGGTGTAAGGGGTGATGTGGTTGCAGAAATTGTCTGACAGCAATGACGTTGTATCCTTGCTTGTGTGGTATAGTCCGGAGTCCTGTTGTCAGCAGCCACCAAAAGGGCAGCACCATCTTCTCCAGGCACTTGATGTAGGCTTCAGATTTAAGTCTGAGGCCTTTACCAACAAATACAGGAGTTCTTTTCTTATCAGAACGACCAGAGTGAGTTTTCCATGCTGCTGTACTTTCGTAATGATCATTATACTCATCTAACTCTGTCCGAATTATCTGCACTGTCCTCAGAATAACATCCAAACACTCTGTGAAATGTTCGTATTGGAATTTCTGGCACCAATCCCAAGCATTAAAGCATGCTGTTTCCAAATTTCTGGAGAAGTGAATTCCATCAGGGTGCTCATTTTCTCATAGAGGGTGCCCAACTGACCCTACTATACTGTGCAGTCGACAAAATCAAAAACAAATAACGCCCATGCACGAAATTAAAATTATAAAATAGCGACAATTTACTCATCGCACTCTGTAAGATATGATTGTATTCGGTTTTGTTTCTTTGATAATGCAAAGTTTGGCTTTTTTTTTTTGTTTTTTTTTTGTTTTGTTTATGAATGTATGCATTGTATAGAGATTTATTTTGCAAAATACGTTTTTAAGCAATTGTCTTGCTGAAAAAAAACCGATAACATAAACTTTGTTCAAATATCTATCTACACGTAAAAAAAAACCTAGAATTCAACAAGTGCCCACTGCAGCTTAACTAAAAACGAAATTTTAAAATTTAAAAAAAATATATATTATGTTAATTTATTATCGAACTCTGTTTTAATTGTCTAAAATAAGTCTTGTTTGTTTAATGAAAATCCTAGCATTATATTTGAAGCTGAAAATCAGCTATTCAAATTCTCTGCGATTTTTGAAAGCTTTTTTGTATCATTTAAAAAATAATTTTATGTTTAACATGAAAAAAATTTTAAGAATTTTAAAGTTTATTAATTGGAAATTTATAATCTGATAACTTTTCATTACACTTTAAATTTAATATCAAGATTTAAGAATAACTTTTGTTTCTAAAATGTTAAATTACTATGATTTTACTCACCTAACAGAAATCTACAAAGTAAGAAAAATATTTTAAAATACAATAAGATTAAATAAGACTAAAATTTTAAATCATACACATATATTGTTATATACTAAAATATGATATATTTATATCTTAAACTTAAAGAAATTGATTCCATGTCATTGAAAATGTATATTCATAAAACTGCTTCTATTTTGAAAAAAATATTTTTTTTTTGTTTCAAAATAGAAGCAGTTTTATGAATATATATATATAATGAGAAAGTGATGATGAAAACTTCTCAGTTCATCAGACTTCCAAAAATTCTTGGAAAACTGATTTTAGGAAATGGCTTCAATTGAGAATTTTTCACAACTCATTTATGTTTGTGCATATATATATATATATATATATATAGCAGGAATGTCCAATATATATATATATATATATATATAAATCAGGCATGTCCAATAGTTCCGTTTTTGCCTTTTTTTCATCAAACTTTTATTTATCTAATGACCTAAGAATATACAATAAATATTATTAGATTTTTAAGTTTTTTTCATTATCCTACTATATATATATATATATATATATATATATATATATATATTATACATATGAAATTCTTTAATTTTCTTTAGAATTATAGAATTACTTGAAAAACGTTTGCTCAAATTATATAAAGCTTCATCCAAAATTCTGCAAAAACAAAACCTTTAACAGACCACCAATTTATAAGCTTTTAAAATTACCTATAAATGAATATGAGTTATTCAACTTACAATCTTAGTGAATTAACTTTTTCTTTTCAATTTAATTTTTTCCAGTACCTGTCACAGTACTAAAACAAAAAAAATGTTCCAATTAAAAAACAAAATTACTGATTAAAAGTATTGTTAGGCCTAAAATTTCAAATATTCCCAAAAACTTTATATTTTTATTTATAAATATAAAATAGGTATCCTATATGTATCCTTCTAGGTGAAAAATATTTTTTTCCAATATGGCAAACATAGAATTCTTTAGTATTCTTCTGAGAATATAAAGCTTTTAGAATAAAAACAATATAAACATGATTTTTATTATCTTGTTTTTAAATTTAGCTATTGTTCAATACAGTATAAAAATATACATTCTAAGTTATTTAAGTTAATTTTTTAAAAATAAATCCTAAGCATTCTTGTCTGATAAAATCAGACTATTAAATATTTTCTATTGTGATTTGCAATATAGGAGGAAAATAAGGGAATGCCATAAGATTCTTAAAGAAAATATTACAGTTCTGATAGAAAATAATTTTATATTTTCATTTTGAATAACTACTATAAGAAATAACAAACTAATAAAGCAAACAGTTCATGTTATTGTATTTACTTGAGTGAGATTTCTCATATAGTTATTCAAAGAATTCACTTGATATATCTCTTGATATTGGCCAGATAACCCAAAGAATAAAAATTTACAGAAAATGATTTTTTTTTAAGTCTATCGGAGTAAACATTTGACATTTTTTCCCATGATTTTTTTTTATAGAAAAGACAAGTCATTCAAAACTGAATTTGATTTATTATCATAAGTTTTTGTATTTCCTTTTCTGTTATATGATTCATTATTTTATTAAAACAGCAGGTACACACACACACACACACACACACACACACATATATATATATATGTGTGTGTGTGTGTGTGTGTGTGAGTACCTGCTGTTTTAATAAAATAATTTTTTTTTCATTAAAGTTTACTTTTAAACGAGTTCCATCTTCTCCCAGTATTGTAAGTAATTCTTTGTTTTTGTCCTTCTTTGACCCTTTATAATTAAGCCAACGAAGCCCTTGATAAGTGTTGGCCGAAAGGTTTCTCAGGTTGGGATAATTATGACGTCTATTCTGTTTAAGGATATATATATATATATATATATATATATATATATATACCTGCTTGTGTACTTAGATTAATACTGAAAGTCATCAAGTCTATTGGATAGTTTAGGGTCTAAAGCTTTGAGAGACTATGATTTACATTGTTCAAATTCTAAGTTTTTAATTAATTGTTTTTAAAATTATTCTGTTGAAAAATTATAGGAACTAAGAAATATTATATCACCAGAATTAATTTTTGTGTTATCTACTTACATTTTCAATATATGTAGTGATACTGAAACATCCACAGCCTTATCAGGAAGGGCCACCAATAAAGATCATTGTTCAGATTTTAAGAAGTGTGACCATTTTTCAACAAATATATATCATTTCTATTGATCTCTATCTAATAATAGTGTGTGTCAGCAAAGCCACTTCAAAGTAGGGGATGACATCCATTGGTTTACACAGTCTCTTCTTATTCCTAAATACTCACACCTATTGATATATAAGTAAGATATATATATATATATATATTCGACTTATCTACACCATCTCTATTGAGTTAAAAATAAAACACACATTTTCAGGTATATGAACATTCGTCATTATTCAAGTGATATGAAGAATTCTGGGTATACAGATTACTGTATTCATACAATTTTTATATTGCATTCAATATAAATGAAAGATTGTTATTGTTATTTAGATTCAGTATTATAATGATTAATTTTTATAGAAAAAGATTAAAATAGACACCAAACATGTTTTAAATAATTTTCATTTTTTTCAAAAACTTTAAAGTTTTGAAGAATTTACAGGTGTCTATATAATCAACTTTTTTGAAACAATGTGTTCTGAACTAAAATGAAAACAAATGGAATTTCATGAAGATCCTGTCTGTATAATATTGTTATTTTGTTCTGATGATATTTAAATCTAGAGATAATAATGTTTGTAAGTTAAGGAAAAAAAAATCATCATCAGTCTTAAATTGTTCAATATGTTCAAGTACTGAATACAAATGACTTGAAAGCTATTTTTTAGAATTGACTTGAAAAATTTTTCAAAACCAAAATTCAGTTCCCAAAAAGATTTAATTTTGTTAATACCAATTTAAAATATGCGCTTCTCTGGAGCAAGTTAGATGATCAAAAGACTAAACAGATGCAAGCATTCTTTTATCAAAAAACAGGTGTCAAATTTTGAAATTTCTCCATCCATTAAAGAACATTCATTAAAAAATTGCAAATATGCCAAAACCTTTCCTATTAAATGTTAATTCACCTGACAACATCTTAATATATACACAAGTATATATAGCCCATTGTTTATATCCATATACATCTGGTCATATCACACACACAATGTAGCGAATGTATAAATAAACTTATCTTTATGATTATGTATATGTAAGTCAAAGAATTATTTAATTTGCAATAATAGGTAGTACTTTAGCAAATAAACCGCATCTCTCATTTTTCTGTCATGTAAGTGGATGGGGTGGGGTATCTATCTATCTATCTATCTATCTATCTATCTATCTATCTTATAAGGTCTAATTTGTCTAATTTCTGAATATTGTTTTGTCATAAAAAGTTATATTGCATTTACAATGCACATACATCATATTATTCTCTCTCTCTCTCTCTCTCTATATATATATATATATATATATATTACTTTTATAAATATTTACACATCTGTGTTTGTGTGTATATATATATGTGACATTCATTACTTCGATACCAATGGCCATTGCTCTCTCAGTTGACAGTAGGAATATATTCAATGTTATATTGAGAGAGTAGGAGAAGATACACTTTTTGAGACTGTGTGTATAAAGAGGGTGTTTTTTTTTGTGAGAAGGGAAGGGCTTGTGTGTGTATGCATGTCATCCTATCTCTGGACAGTTATGAAGCCATTTTTGGGGACACCAGACATTGCATGAACAAAAGACTAAGATTAGTGTTCTTTTTTCTTCGTGTTCCCTTCTTCATTTAGAATTTAGCAGATTTCTGCTGTTTTTGGCTGCCCAAGTGATACAATGTCTGTAGAACCTTCTACAAAAAGTACTTACCATTTTATTCATCTTTCTGATTATCACCTCAGTTGTAAGCTTTGTTTTAGCCAGATTTTTTTTTAAAATTTTTGCTGCCCTACACTAAACAATTAATATGAATTGCAAAACGGTAGTGACAATAAACACACACACACACACACACACGCACACACATGGCTTGCAGGCATTATTCAACAAAGAAAGAAAAGGAAAAACCCTAAATTTTATCAGTTCTAATATCTTTTATTCCTTTCTAATTTTTATTTTCTGACTACTTTGTCTTTCTTCTCTCTCTTTTTTAATATTTATATCTCCTTTATTCCCTGTTTAGGATTGGGTTTCCGGTGCCTTCTAATGTCTTTTCATTCTTTTTCACTCCCCATAGCCCCTTGTATGTGTATGTATTGCACCTTTGTATTTCTTCTTTCATCTTTTCTTTCCTTCCTCTCTTCTTCCCGTTCTTGCTAGATTCTCTTCGTTTCTTCTTTTTCCTCATGAAACTTTGATATTCACGTCTTCTTTTTTATGGCTTTTTTCTTGCTATTTCTTTCTTTCCTATTTATTCTTCTTTTTTTCCTTCTTCTTTCCTCTCCTTTTCTTTTTTTCCTACTCCGTTTCCTTCACCCTTTTCTTTTCATTTTCCTACCCTTTATTTTCTGCCTTTTCAATCCTTTTCCTTTCCCTTATTATCATTCTCCAAAAAAGGATTCCATTTCTATTCCTTCCCCTTCTTTGAATTTTTCTCTCTGTTTCATTCACCTCCTCCTCTTCCTCTGCCCAAACACCACCTTGCACCCACCCACAAACATTTTTCCCTTCAGCTTTTAATCTCCTTTCCCCAAGAATAAACACTCTTATCACAGAAGCCACTAAGCCAGGCTCAGATATGAAATAGCATTATCAAAGATCAAAATTCTTCATCTATTTTACTTTTCTTCTTTTTCATGATTTTTTTTTTCAAGAATTTCCTTCTCATCATCATCATCATCATTATCATTGTCTATCCCTTTATGCTTTTTTCTTCCTTTGACTTCTGCATAATTTGAATATACAATCCATGCATGCAGGGTAATATTAAGAAAACTGATGAGATTTGTATTCTCTTCCAGGTGATATAACTGTAGGTTAAGAGCAATGGGTAGGAAAACACAGGGTCTCAGCCCCGATTTCCAAGTCCCTAGTTTTCATTACTGTGCAGGTGAGGCATTGTAACAGTCATACCATTTACCTTGTTGAGGAAAAAAGTTTTCTCTTCGATGAACAATGTTGGGTGCACGTAAAAATTTTTATTTATATATATATATATATATATATAAAGGAAAAGAGAGGAAAAGAGAAAAATCTCTTCAACTCTTTTTTTATCATACATATATATATATATACACGCATATAATATATGAGAGAGAGAGAGAGTTGAAGAGATTTTTTATCTTTTTTTATCTTTCTCTCTCTCTCCCTCTTTCCCCCTCTTCATACATATATAAGGTAGTAAATAATGTTTCTGTCTGTTCTAAATTCATAATAATATACAATAAATATGATTTTTATTATTTTTTTTTTTAACTCAAATTTCATTTATCAGATTACTATATCTAAATATAAAGGTTGTATCAAAAATATTTTACAAACTTTGGGGGCGGGTTCCTCACATCAAAACAAGAACAAAAGTCCATATAAATATATGTCTGCAAATTCTTCATTTTAGAATTATTAAGTTTAAAGAGCGCCTTTATTAGCATTCCCAGGAATCATATCCACCTTCTCATGATATGAATATTTTAACATTATTAAGTGGAACACTTCTCAATTAACTCACTACTCTACACGTTAAACACTGAAAACAGACTAGCCACAGGTGTACACGAATGACAAATGTAAACTAGTCTATATGGCATCACAGTACCATCTACTGTACACTTTACTTGAAGATAAAAACACAAAAATGAAGCATTTGGTGACATATGTTTATATGAATTTTGTAAAAGCGTATATATATATATATATATATATATATATATGTTCTATGTTCTATGTTTACTGTGTGTTAATGTTTACTCTTTGATAATGGCTTATGTGAGCCGAAAGCTTAGACCCGATAAAAAAATCAACAATTACTGTGATTTTTTGTTGTCTTTCAACGACATCACCATCAAGTATATCAGACGGTATGAACGGATCCTACACAAAATTAATAGACAAAACTTGTCTATATTATTCAATGAAACCTGCATTAATATATATATATATATATATATATATATATATATATATATACATACAGAGAGAGAGAGAAATAGATAGATAGATTACATGACATGTACTGAAATCTTTTTGGCTTGACACACTTGTCAAGGTCTGAACAAGTAATTTTTTCTGAAGATCTCCTTGGTCATGATAAAAACCAGTCAAGACAGACTTGTGTGTGTATATATATATATATATATATATATATATATTTGTTTGAACATTATTTTTCATCGATACTTGTATTTGAGTAGATATTCTGTTTTTAATCAAACAGTAAATCTGTTTATTTATTTCTAGCAGCCTGATTATTTACAATAAATTTTGTTATGAAAATGTGTCATTTGGCAGGATTTGAATCAGCAACTCCTATCAAGAGAGGAAGCCACCGATTGATCTGGTGTGTATCTTAGACTGCTCAGCCACAAATGATTCCAAAGTCTAATTGAAGTAACAAAATTTATCGTAAATAACCAGGCCGGTAGAAATAAATACATAAATATACCATTTGACTAAAAACAGAATATCTACTCAAATATGAGTATCGATTAAAAATAATATTCAAACAAATAAATTAAATATGTCATTTGTTAAAACTATTTCATTAATCTTCAGGATTTTCCGTAACATATATAAAAATGTATTTTAACTATGGATATATACAAAAATATATGCATGAGTAGATATTTGAAGGCTATGACAATGCGTTTAGTAATATAAAGGAAGGTGTTGGGTGTTACCTATGTATTATTCATTAATATTTCGAGATCAAAGTCTCATCTTCAGAATGATAGGGAAGCTTGATTTCACGTCCGCTTGTGGACCTTGCCTTTTGATGAATGGTCATCTTTTGCTGCTACTACTGTCATTAATTGTAGTGTGTGTGTGTGTGTGTAAGTGGGTTTGTGCATGTATGAATGTATGTGTGTGTTTTTGTGTTTATGGTTTATACATTTGTGCATTGACCAATAGTAGGATTTGGCTTTTTGGCCACTTGACATATATATATATATATATAAATGTAGTTTTAACTCTATATTTATATACAGAGTGTGATGGGTAAACTGTTGCCATTGATATTTATATTACTAATTTCCAACATACGTATTTTTTTTAATTTGTCAACTGCACAGTATAGTAAGGTCAGTTGGGCACCATTTGGGAAAGGAATGCTGAACCGCTTGCTATTCATGCTGGATGCTCCAATATGAATATTTCAGAGTGTTTGGAAGTCAATCGAAGACAGTACAGAGGATTCAGAAAGGGTTTGATGAGTCTAATAAAGATTACAAAGATATGGCAGCTTAGAAAACTCACTGTGATAGTTCTGATAAAAAAAAGAACTCTTGAATTTGTTGGTGAGGGCCTTAGACTCAACACAGAGGCCAACGTAAGGGTCAAGAAGGTGAATCCTGGAAAATCCTCTACCTGGCAACAGGACTTTGCACCAAGCCACACAAGCAGCAGAACCCACTCATGGTAAGCACACAATTTCTGCAAACACATCACCCATATATCTGACTACCTAACTCCCCAAACTGCAACACCCCTGATTATTATGTGTGGGGCACAGTTGAGAGACCAACAAAACCCATTGTAATAACAAAGATGAACTAAAGAAAAGGATTGTGGCGGCATTCACAAATTTAAAGAAGGAGACCATCCAGAAGAGTTGCAGGAGATTCTGACATCATCTGGAGGCAGTGGTTGAAGCCAATGGCAGTTTTATTAAATAAATTTACCCCTTAGTATTTCAAGATATTTTGGTTAATTTTGGTAAATATATGTTAAATTTAAATGTCAGTGATATTTTCATTTCTGTATAATTTAAATAAGAATTTATTGATCACACTATATATATATATATATAACATGACACTTGCATACATGATTTCACTATGGATTTAAACAAAAATGTATTTCATTTTTATCATACACACATACACTAACATCACTGACCAACAGCACTCATTCACACATTTTACTCTCCAAGATTTTGTCACACACATATTTAAACATTCTCCACCATTTTCATACATTTGACACATGCATTTTCATGCACACACACACACACACACACACATATATAAAAAGACAAGTGTTCCTATACATACATAATTTTAAAATCATCATTTATTGCTTTATTTTATTATACCTGACAAGTATCTGACCAATAAGGATCAAACCCCAAACAACATTGCAGCATAGTCTCTTTATTCTTTTTAATTTTATTTAATTATTCCTCTCATGTTTTTAAACAGATCTCTGAAAATGCTTTAATCAAAGTGAAATATGCTAGATTAAGATGCATTTCCTATTCTAGTTCTTTATTTATTCTTTCATCTTGTTGGATTTCAATCCATATATTAAACTTTAACACAGGTGTTTGTGTGTGTCTATATATATATATATATATATATATATATATATATATATATATATGTGTGTGTGTGTGTGTGTGTATGTGGGTATATATGTGTGTGTGTATATGTGGGTATATATGTGTGTGTGTATATGTGGGTATATGTGTGTGTGTATATGTTGGGTATATGTGTGTGTGTATGTGGGTATATGTGTGTGCATCATATGTGGGTGTATATGTGAGTGCATATGTGGGTGTGTATGTGTGTATATGTATATGTGTGTATATGTATGTGTGTATATGTATATGTGTGTGTATATGTGTGTGTGTATATATATATATATATATATATATATGTATGTGTGTATAGATATATATATATAGGTGTGTGTGTATATATGTGTATGTGTGCATGTAATGGAAAAATAACAACGAAACAAAATAGGAAATGTGTCTTAATCTAACATGTTTCACTTTTATTAAAACTTCTTCAGAGATATAGTTAAAAACAAGAGATGAAATGTTTTATTGCTTGCCTTTAACCAGATCTTTGAAGTAGCTATAATAAAAGTGAAACATGTTAAATTAAGACACATTTCCTATTTTGATTCTTAATTATTTTCTATTATCTTGTTAGATTTCAACCCATATAATCAACTCATATATATGTATGCATACACATTTCCATAATGTCACTAAAATTAATGCAAAATGAGTTAATTTGCATTTTTTATTAAATAAAATAAAGATTTTTGTAAAATTTCTCTTTTGTTATAAAAATAAACATTTTAAAAAAATCTATTAAAATTCCTTCATTGCTGAATTTATGTTGTAATTTCTTCTAAAAACTATAGATGATTTAAAATGCCACTAGTCTGTATTTCACCCAAAAGTTAGTTTTAAAATCTTTATTATGACGAGACATGCAAGAGAAAGTAGACTTGACTCAGTCTTCTAATTAGATTAAATATTTAATTAGATCAATTTGAATTATATTCAATGGAGGGGATTCTTATTTAATCCATAAAAAATCCAGTTGCTTATTTTGGATTTTGGATTATTTTTCTTTTAATCTCTATTATTTTAGCAAATTAGTATTTCAATTTATTATTAAATTTAATTAAGTTTGAATATAGAATTCTAGAGAAGAAACTGATCGGCACAAACATGATATCCATATGTATACGTGTTTAATGTGTTCTTATTCTCTCACCCTTGCTCAATCTCACACTGTGTTTGAGAATATCTTTTGCTCTTTTTAAGTCAATCAATAAGTCTGTAGCCTAATGATGAAAATCTAATATTTACTTTTTAATATGATAGCCTATTTGGTTGAGGCATTTAATGCAAAATTACATTTTTTATATTATGTGAATATTCCACAATAAAAATGTTGAATTCAAAATTCAAACATGTCACATTACAGATTATGATTCCTAGATCACACACACACACACACACACACACATATATATATATATATATGCATGCATGCATGTGAGTGTATGTATGTATGTATGTATGTGTATATAAATGTGTAAGGATATATGTGCATATATACATATCTGTGTATAGATATATGTATGAATGTGTGCTTATACACGCACACACACACACATATAAATAAATATGTTTGTTTAGTGTATTGATGCAGCAGATAATTTTCTAAACATATACTGTTAAATATAAGAGACAATGAATGTCTGCTATGTTTACTCATAAGCCATTTTAAACATCGTATTTTGGCTTTAATTTCAGGTGAAGATGGCTCATGTGAGCCGAAAGCTTAGAAGCAACTTAATAAAACATTATCCAAAGTTGGAGAATTTTTGTCTTTATTTTCACCTGAAATTAAAGCCAAAATACGTTTAGAATGGCTCATGATTAAACATAATAGAGATTCATTGTCTCTTATATTTAACAGTACATGTTTAGAAAATATGTTTGTATAGATATGAGCCTGTGTGTATGTATATATATATATATATATATATATAAATTTATGCAGATAAATATTAGTGTATTAAAGTGTGTGTGTATATATGTGTGTCTGTGTGTGATTGTAAATATATTAGTAAGAATGTTTGTGTATATATATATATATATATATATATATATATATACAAATGTGTGATTGAAAGTATCTATATGTATGTACATGTGGATGTGTGTATATATTTATAACTAAATGTATGCATATACAAAACATATATATATATATATAAATTTTTATATAAATATGTGCAGATATTTACAAGTATATATATGTATACATTCAAATACATATAAATTCATATATTTGTATGTATTTAACTGTATATATGTAAATGTAGGAATACAAGTGTATATATTTATATGCATGCATGTACATTATATATATATATATATATATATATATATATATAGTTATATGTATACATGTGTGTATTCATATATATATGTGTGTGTGGGTGTGTATGCATATATGTGTATATATATATAGATTTGGTTGTGTGTATATATACATTTCCATGCAAAGATGTGTTTTTATATATATATATATATATATATATATATATATATATATACACTTTTGAATATGTAATATTAAAAGTACATAGAAGTCTAACTCATGGCCATATTCTGTAGAGTGACTAGGGAAGACCAAAATAAAAAGTTTGAATATCTGTACCCTTTATACTACAGTGGGTGCAAAATATAATGGTATCATTCTTTTATGTCATATAAATTAATTATTAGCAGAATTATATTTTTTTAGTCTTTCAATTAAATATATATAAAAAAAAATGAAAGGATAATTTCTCCATTCAATAAGCATTTTTGTTTAGATATCAGTATAAAAACAAAAAACTCTTGCCCCGAAAGTCTATGTCTGATAGAGAAGAAAATTAATTAAAATAACTTTGATATCAGATAATGTATCTTTATACCATCCCAAATACACAGATGTTATTTGAATTTTACAAAAACTTCAGAATTTACACAAATTATGTCAATTGAAAGTTTTCTTTATTCATAGAAGAACCGTTTCCTATTTTACTTACCCTTCTAAATATGAAGAGAATTTGATCTCATGAATTGTAACTGCCATTCCATGTTGCTCATTGTTTTTTTTGTTTTGTTTTTTCTTTGCAAATTTAAAAATTGAAAACAACCCACTGTAGATTACAGAATGTAATCAAATTTTATGGCCCAAAATTTCCACCATCAAAGTTTAATTTCTTTTACACTCGTGCACATATATGAAAACTCTTAATATAAACATTACCTTTTAATGCATACATGTATTTCAGAAAACATTTTTTAAACAACATAATTAATGTCTGCATGTCTAGATATAGAAAGTGCTATCAAATTTTACTGTTTGAAGATGTCTTCTCAGAAACATATGCCTACTAAAAATAATATTTATAGTAAAAAGAATATATATATATATATATATATATATATCAGCATGCAGTGTGGGTATAGAAGAATCCAAAGGAGTATCCTGTACATACAGTGGTAGGATAACTCTCTAAGAGAGCTCTAAACATATATGCATATAAATACATATAGAGCAAATATAAGAAAAATTAAGGCAGACACGTTATTTCATGGAGAATCAGAAGTATGGGCCTATTTCAGGCGAACCATCATCAGCTTCCATCTTTATTTTACAAAAGATTTTACATGAATGAGATTCACAAAAACCTAAAAAATGAATAGAAATAATGGTCGTTCACTTAAAAGAGATAATTTAAGAAAAAATACATAATTTTCTCTTTTGAGGGAGCGAACGTTATTTCTATTCATATTTTTAGGTCTTTGTGAATCTCATTCGTGTGAAATCCTTTGTAAAATAAAGATGGAAACTGATGATGGTTTGCCTGAAATAGGCCTATACTTCCGATTCTCCATAAAATAACGTGCCTGCCTTAATTTTTCTTTTATATATATATATATATATTCAGACAGCAATTATTCAAAAACAAATTCTGCTTAAGGCAGCTGATAGTGTCAAGAAGGTGGCTGCTGGAAGACACAGAGTCTTGCAACTGCACTCTGTACCATTCCACACAAGCAGGAGGGTGCAGTCATGACAGACAATTTCTGCGACCACATCACCCCTTACATCTGGTCACCTAGTCCCCCCTAGACTGCAACCCTCTTGATTATTATGTGGGGGTGCAGTTGAGTGACCAAAAAAACCTCTTTTGTAATACTAAAGATGAACTGACAGTAACATTCATCAACTTAAACAAGAAAACCAGCCAAAAGGTATACAGGAGATTCTGAAGTCGTATGGATTCTGTAGTTAGAGCTAATGGCAATTTTGTTGTATAAATTTTCTCTTTAGTATTTCAAGATATTTTCATGAAATTTTGATAAACATATCTATTCAAATGAGATGTCCGTGTTACTTTTATTTTTGTGTAATGTAGATGACAATTTATCCATCGTACACTGTAATATATATATATATATATATATATATATATATATATATATATATATACACACACAAACATACACACACACACACAGATACACATATATATATATATATTAGTCATCCACATACAAGCCTGTTTGGCTGTATCACAGTTCATCAGTGTGGCTAGACACATCCACTTGCTTCTGGCCGGAATCGAAACTCGACTGATTTGGTGTCAGTCGGAGTCGCTACTCCCTAAGCCATCGATGCATGGAATCAGAGAAGGGAAATTTTAACGTGTTGTATATTAGCATTGTATACAGATGCCAGTCACCGAGAGAACTCAATTCATTTCTGAAGAGTCATGCATATAGCAGAAGTGGAAACTGTTTTTAAAATTTTCTTCTCCAGAGAGCTCAATCGTAATGAGAGCATAATAAATAAATATATATATATATATATATATATATATGATCACAAAGACAACACTGATGAATCAGTCCAAAAGAATTAATAGATAAGATTATTTTCTAGATGGAATAGTGGAATGGAAGCAATCTATCCCATGAATTAAAAATTAAGTTCAGTTCAGAATTCAGAAGGTTATTGAAGACTGAAGAAGGCCACAGTAGTCATAGCATTATGACTATAATAACTAAGATATGGAGATTAACTACCAAGATGCGTGCACTTGATCAAAATTCTTCAATTTTTAGCAATAAAGCCTTTATCTATCTTAACTCCTTTCATGAAGGTGTTTCACTGTCATTTACATGTGACTTTCTAACTGAATCTAATTTCTCTTTTTTCAGTAGCTTGTAAAGTGCTAGTTACCCTATGTAAGGCAATAAAGCCACTAAGATGCAAAGTTACTGACTGCTAGAGAATATGAGAAAAAGAAAACACTATTAATGAGAAAGAACTATACAAGAACAAGAATTAAGTGAATGAGATAATGATTGACACTGCATTTAAGTTTTTAAAAATCAAAGTTGGTTGACTGAAAGCAAAAAAGTATTAGTTTCACAAGCAGCCTTTGAGATTTCACCATGGCTCAGCCGGATTAAAAACTTAATTGACCAATTAAAGTTTATTGCTTTACTCATCTGCGGTTGATTAAAAATCACATGCAAATATAGGAAAAGGAAATTTGATTCTTTTTAAAACTCAAAAGTGTGCCATTGAAGATTCACAAATTACTTAGAATGACCTACAATGACCTTTTATTGTCCCGGTCAGTGTAAATATTCGTTTAATTAACACTTCCAGAATGGAGCCAAAATGTCTCTGACATGACACTCACAGATTTTTAGAAATTCATTTGGAAAAATATTATCCTTGACCGAACATCTATATTTTCTCACCGCTGACAAAAAGTAAAAATGAACATTTGAAAGATAGAAAAAAAAATATGCATACTTCTTTCAATGACACACAAAACAAATTATACAAGTAATTTTTTATAGAAAATTGTTGAGAAAATCAGATTCATTTTTTTACTATCTCTGAGATGGAGGTTGTAGTCAAACAGAAGAAAGAAACTACAAATTTAGGTACCTCCACTCAATTGTCAAAAAAAAAAATAGCTTATCATGATGTTAAAAGGGTTCAAATTTAATGAAAACAAAGTTTTATCATCAAAATGTTTATGCTATTATTAAGAAGAAAAATCAAACTTTGGTATTATTTTTAAAAAAATGTTTAAATTGTTTCTAACACATTTGAAATTTTATTAAAAATTTCATTTTTTGTTTTTCGTCAGCAATTCATGCTATGTTTATGTAAGTCAATTATTAAAAAAATGGAGTTGGTCGAGTAAAATGATTTTGGGGGTGCGTAAATTTTCCCTCACTCTTGACTGCTGGTCGAGTGATTTCTTTTTCAAATCTCAAAGGCAGTTCACAAGTAGGAAGTGCAAGAAGTCAAGAAGAAACTTTTAGAATAGAACTTACTGTTACATTAAGCCATTACAACTATAAAATGATGATGTTTTCATCAACCTATTAGTGCATTTATGGTCATAAAATCTTGAGACCAAAGAGAAAAGCTTATCAGAAAAATTACCATGAAACTATTTATAAAATAGTTATTTATTTGAACAAAAGTTTTTACCTTCTCATTATGTATATGTCAATAAAAGCTTTCTGATATCACAGACGCATGTCAGTGCTAAATAAATATTTGGAAATGTATTTTATTGATATTTTTCTGCACTTCAGAACGTGAGCATTTTCATTATTCCTTGAGTTATTCATATGAGTTTCCATATATTTATTGCTCAAGGCATTATACAGATTTAATTTTAATTTATTTATTTTTTCTTTTTTTTTTTCTTTTTAAAGAATTCTGCAATAATCTTTGAGGAAATTATCATTCATTGAATCACTAAATTTATAGATTAGAAATAATGACTCATTATTCTATAAGTACTCAATTTTATATAGATCAAAAATGCTTTATTTTTGTTTTTTAATAGTATGAATGTAACATTTCAGATTATTGCATGTCATTTTAAATGTCTAACAATAAAAAATAAATAAGTTTAACTGCTGAAATTAATTTTTTGCTTAAATTATATTTCTTTCTCTTGTTATATGCAAAAAGAAATTTATAAAATTCTAATGTATCATGATAGATCTTAAATTATATATATATGAACATGTACATGTGTGTTTGTCTGTATGTATATATATATATATATATATATAGTCATCCACATACAGATCTGTTTCGTTGTATCACAGCTCATCAATACGGTTAGACATCGGATTGCTTTTACCCAGAATTGAAACCCAAACCGAATTAATTGGCATCAGTCAGCGATTCTATCACTGAGCTATGGGCACTCGGTAGAAGGAGGCAGGCTTTTAGCGTATGATGTATCATATATATATATATATATATATATATATATATATATATATATATAGTGGCAATAAATCCAAGAAAAGATTTGTTAAATAATCCCAATTGATCTTCATAATATTAGATTGATTATGTTGCCAGATATTGAACTTAAAACTCTTTGGGTCAAGTCACTGTATCTAACCAACACTTTTATTCACTGGGCCATGTGTCACTGAGGACTACACTTAAACCTCATGAATATAAAATAAAAATAAGGACAACAGTCAAAGCAATGTAAATAATGTAATATAGACAAATATGTATATTCAATATCTACACACACAAAAACACACACACACACATATATATGTATATGAATATATGTATGTATGTACGTATGTATATATATATGTGTATGTATATATATATATATATATATATGTGTGTGTGTGTATATATGTGTACGTATATATATATATATGTGTATGTATGTATATATATATGTCTGTATATATTTGTGTGTGTATATATATATGTGTGTGTGTATATATTTGTGTGTATATATATATATGTGTGCGTGTATATATGTGTGTGTATATATGTGTATATATATATATGTGCACATGCATAAATGTGTATATATATGTGTATATATATATTTATGTGCACATGTATATCTGTGTGTGTATATATGTGTATGTATATATATATATGTGTATATATATATATATATATATATGTGTGTGTGTGTGTGTGTGTGTGTATATATATATATGTGTATGTGTATATATGTATGTATATGTATCTGTATGTTTATATATGTGCATATGTATATATATCACCTGCCAATGAAATTGTGGAGAAATAGTAGACTTTTAAACAGTAGCTACTCACTACTATTTATGCATCGTTCATTCAGTAATGAGTTTGAACATTCTCAGCTACTGGCATGTATTTACATTGTGTATATAACATGCTAAAATCTGCCTTCCTCCACCAAGCACCCATAGTTTAGAGGTAGAATCACAAACTGATGTCAGTTCAGTCAGGTTTCAATCCTGGCTAGCAGCAATCAGATGTCTAACTGTACTGATGAGTTGTAATACAGCAAAACAGGACTGTCTGCCGATAACATATATATTTCCTATTACTTTAAATATTATATTCATATACATGTCTGTGTGTACATCAGTGTTCTTTAAACAGTTTAAATATGTCTGTCAGCCTGTACATTTGAAATTTATATATATATATATAAATATATATATATGTTATATAGAGAGGAAATCAATAATAGAAATTTTATAGATACTGAGTAAAATTACTCTTGAATTTACTTGAATCTGATTCCTTTTTCATTTAAAATTTTTTCACTTCCTTTTTGGCTCCGTTCCATTTTGTTTCCCTTGAACTAAAGAAGGTTACTTAAAATAATTTGTCCAGAAAATTCAAGAATCTTTCCTTTTTTTTTTTATAGCATTTCTCTTTTTGTCTTTTTTTATCAATGAAACATTTGAGTGAAAATATCATTCTTAACTGTTCACTGAAAATGTTGAATTATTTTTTTTTACATTCAAATCTATTGCAGCTCAGCAAAAGTATACTCACTATAATATTAAAATTTACACACACACACATACATATGCTAGATAAGGAACAGATTACGATAGATAAATAGATAATGAACAGGTAAATAGATAGATAAGGAACAGATAGCAGACTGATAGATAATAAACAGTCTTAGATAATGAACAGTTATAGATAGATATATTTATATGTGTAAGAATATCAAGTCCATGTTCTAATGATTCAAAGAGAAATTATTTTACACAACAAACATTTATTTTTTAACAATTTTTTTCATTGTCACTGCACTCAGTGGTGTGCATAAATCACACATATCTACCTTATATATTGTAATACTTTAATATTATTTACTTATATTATTAATTAATAATAAAATAAATATTTTCATAGCTTTTGCTCCGACAAGCTAAAGTCACTGGTGCCCTTACCACATGAGTTTATTCATGCAACCAGACTGGCAACAAGGTCCCACCCATTCACAGTTAATTCAACCAAATGCAGCTGACCATTCTACTCCAGCAGCTTTTTTTCTTGCACTTTCCACCTGTGGAACTCTCTTCCATATTCTTACTTTCCTGATGGCTACAACCTCCAGGAATTTAAATGCAATGTCAATAACCATCTCTTAACCACTTGATTCCAGTTCTTTCTACATCACCCTGTATATCTTTTCCTTACTTTCTACCTTTGCAATTGTCATCACACCTATATTCCCATCCTTCTCTTACTCCCTTCTCTGACACCCCCTGTAACTGTTTTGTCTTTCTCTTTACTCTCCTCCTATCTAATCTTTTTCTGCTATGTAGCCCCCTGTGCATCAGTGGCGTGAAACTATTAAAAAAAATGTTAAAAGAATGTTTATTTAGTGCCTTTTTGAGTGTTTTTTGGGAACTTCCTCGGTTCGTTTACATTTTTTTAGACTTATGTTGGTTGGTTGCTTTGTTTTTATGGCAAATGAACCTTGGCGGATCATTTATTGCTAACTAAACTTTATTTATTTATTGCTGGTAATACCTTTTTCTTTCAACAATTTATTGTTGTTTATATAAGTTTTGTGTCTAGTAATACATTTTTCTTTTTGAGTATCAAGATTCATTAGGATTTGTTTTGTTATTTTTAAGGGCAGGTTCCCCAAATCCTATCCTTGTTTTTTAACCCATAACTGGAGGGAAGGGACAGATTAATACCTTTCCCAAGGGTACCAGTGCTGAAGTGAATGCAGGATATTCAACTGGAATTCAAACTCAACTCACCGACTTCTTTTTCCGATCCGATATCCACTATACCACAACGCACATCTGTCACTAAACGCTTACAGCACCTGGTATTCCGAAGCGGTCACCCATCTAAGTACTGACCAGGCTCAACGTTGCTTAACTTTGGTGATCGAGCAAGAGCCGGTGTATTCAATGTGATATGGCCGTAAGCACATACATCCGTCACTAAACGCTTACAGCACCTGGTATTCCCAAGCAGTCACCCATCTAAGTACTGACCAGGCTCAACATTGCTTAATTTCGGTGATCGAACGAGAACCGGTGTATTCAACGTGATAGGCCATAAGCCCTTAGACTTATGTAATTCATGGTTTATGGCTTTTTGGATAATTTCTGATTGGTGCTGGTGTTCAGTTTCTCCTTTTCCTTGCATTTTCAAAGCATCATAATAAGAAACCGATGTTTGTCCACATCTGTTACCGCCCTTAAAACAGTTAAACCAATTTTGGGTCGTATGGATAGATACTGTTTTATTTCTTAAAACTTCCTGAATTCCACTTCAACAGCTTTGAGCTCCAGTTTAAAATAAGTTTTAGCAGACATGGTAAGGAAAATACAGGACAGTCTACAGAAGGTAGCAAAGGAGAGTGAGAAGAAAGGACTAAGTATAAACTTCAGATAAACTGAATGCATGGTCATCAGCAAAAAGAAGACCCAAAAGATAGGTGCAGAAATTTAATTAACCTGGGACGTGTTCTGACAGAGGTTGGAACGTCTGACTCTGAGATCCAAAGGTGCATTGGCATGATCAAAGACACATTTCAAAAGCTAAATATTGAAAACAAAGAAAAATGTACTGGAGTGTAATGTGATACTTGTCTTCCTGTATAGCAGTAAATAATGGATGATCTTCTCAAAGATGAAGGAGAGATGCAAAGAAATGCGATTCTACAAAAGGATGTTGACGATACTATGTGAGCAACGACAAGGTTTTGGAGAGAATGAAAACAGAAAAGAAACTTATACTTAGCATAAGGAAGAGACGGCTGAAGTTTCTGGAACATGTAATGAGAAAGGAGGGCTTGGAGAATTTAATACTCACAGGATGGATAAAAGGAAAGAGACACAGACAAAAGCTGCACAAGAAATACTTGATGAGCTTCAGCAAGTTGATGGTGAAGTCTGGTTTGGGAGAGATCTTCTTCTTCTTCTTCTATGTGCCCTGTCCTTTCAGGACGTAGGCAATCATGGTTCTCCACCTCTCCCTATCCCTTGTGGCTCTTAGTATGTTTGTTTCCGTTGCTCCTGTCCAGCCCCGTTTCCGTCAACCACCTGATCAGGCCCTGCAAATATGTTATCCGCTGCCTTCCTCTGTCTCTCTTTCCTTCTATCTGGCCAGTCAGTATCAGGTTCTCCAATCATTTGCAAGCGTGTGATGTTTTCGCTGTTGTTATTTTCATCCTCATGTTTTAACTGCAATGTAGTAATTTATCTTGTGTTGTTTTTGAAAAAGGAGTGTTATTCCAAGCTCTCATCTGCCTCGTGCAATTGGAAATTGCGTGAGCATCTTTCGATTTTTAAAAACTTCCAGTACTTCCTTTTCCACTATTAAATAATGTAAGATTGATGGTAAGAGAGAATTATTTGATATATAGTGCTTCTCAAATAGCAAGATGTTTTTGATATCATGATTCATATAGTATTCTTGTATTTTCAACCAGAATTTTCCTTAAGGATTCTTCTAAATTATATAATATACTAGCAGTATAGCCAGCATTGCTCAGGTGTAATGAATGCTTTCAAACTAATCCATGGTCCTGGAGCTCAGACTCAGCCTAAAGAATATTTGTGTGAAGTTTGGTGAGAATCAGATAAAAATTATGGATTTGTATAAAGGACATACAGACAGATAAACATACACACACACAAACATCTTACCTTTTATAAATATATATATATATATATATATATATATATTATCAATTTTCTGTACTATTGTAAGAACTGCAACCTTAAAACTTCTGAATATCATTTCTTATGTCTTTGTCTATGAGTGTATCAAATTTGATTAAAATCGGACCACTCCTTCTATGACCTGATTTTTTCGATTATCGATTTTCGATATTTATTGGGGGGTACCTCGACACAAAACCCAAGCTAAGAACACTTGCAGATGCTTATAGTACAACTGTGTAAATTTTCAAGAAAATTGGTTCAGCTATTTCGGAGTCTATAGATAACGGACACACACACACACATAGACAAAGTTCCATTTATAAATAAGTTTAGATAGATAGATAGATAGATAGATAGATAGATAGATAGATAGATAGATATTAGTAAATTTTACATTAATTGCAAGTTCTTATAAGAAATCAGCAACCTTTTTATATTTTGTGCTTTTAATTACTTACAAAGATGTTTCTAATTTAATTTTTCTTGTAAAACTTTTTAGTTATGTTCAAATTAAATAAAGATTTTATATGAACATTGAAAAATAAATGGTAAATATTTCAATATTGGTTTGTCTCCTGCAAGTATCATAAGAGAAAGAATTTCCAAATCAGCAAATCTAGTGTCTTTATTCTTTCACATTTAGTTATTTTTCTTATTGTCCATTTATTATGTTGCTCATTTTTTGGATCTGGCAAGGCAAAAACAATTAATGATGATATCAAAAAATTTTTTCAACCTAGAATAAACTACTTTGGGTTGCCTTGCTGGAAGTTGACATCTGTTATAAATTAATTCTATAAATAAATTAAAAAGTATAATAGTCATATAAATTGATGTTGTATGTAATTAGTTTGAAATAACTTTGTGAAAAATAAAGAAAAATAACTTGACAACATCAATGGTTATTTCAATGCTGCATGAAATCCTGTATGTGTTTCATCCAAGATTGTTGTTTAACAATGGAAAATAATTTAAAACTAGAGTATTGTCCATCATATGATGTTGATAATATGCTTTTGTTGTTGAAAGTAATATTAGGTTTTTGTCATGTTTGGTCATTTATACTTCAGCTGAGTGATAAGACACTTGTCAATTTAAGTTGGATTTCATTCGATATGAATAAGGGAAACTGACTCAATACTCAATTGACAAGTAACAGATACTGGAGATAAACAAATGCATTTTTCAATTTTACAGATAAATATTTTTTTTTTTAAGAATTCATTTAAATGATCATTAACTAATTTTTGCAAAATTCTATATTTTGATAATTGCTACTTTATTTTGGGGAGATTTTCAATTTTATTTTGAAATTTCTTAATGATTTCTTTTATATCTACTTTTTTTAATATCATTGTTCTCCCCAATACAATGCTCAAGAGACACTCAAGTTAGAGGGTAACTAATGAGGCTAAGAGGTACATATTATGAGAGTAGGTAACAGTTGTTCCTAGACTTGAAATACATATTACGAGGATAGGTAAGTTGACTCTAGACTTGAAGACATTAAGATTGTAGTAAACGGAGAAGTATCCTTTCAGTCTGTTATACAAAGTAACAGTTCTGAAGAAGAACCTGAATGAAACTTCTTCCTTACCAATGGTATGTGAAGGAAATGAGAAAGAGTCAACTCTTTGTATATGACTTGATTAAGAATGAATTTATTGGATTTTGTTTTAAATTTTCGCAACTTAAAAAATTGATATAGAAAGTACCATGCAATAAATTAAATAAAAATATTTAATATAAAATCTTTTAATTACACAGATTTCTTTGTTAAAAATGGAAATTCTTACTGTTTGTTCAGAATAAGTCCTTGTTGTCAGCATTGATTGAAGGCGGTCCAACTTGCAACTCATCCAATATCAGAGAAAAAGCAAACTTAAAACAAATTTTGTTATAAATATTTAGATAAATTGCAAAAGTTTAAAATAGATTTTGTAAATAAAGATCCCAAATAATCCAGAGTCAAACCATGGCTCTCTACATCTTCCTATCCTTTGTAGCTTTAATTAGTTTGTCCTCTTACTATCCCTCCCAGTTTCTGTTGTGCAAATGAATGGCAGAACAGATGCTAGGATGAATAATAGTATGGTGACAAAACTTATTAAGAATTACAAAGTATAGGAAGTTATGGAGAACCATGATCTCCTGCAACCTAGAGACATGGTACAAAAAAAAATCATAAATCAACTATAAAAAACAAAAATTGATTCTTTTCTTTTTCATTCACTATAACTGTAGTGATATCTAAATGCCTAATTAGCATAGCTAAGACAGAGGGACTATATAAGTGCCCAAGAAGCAAGGAGAGGGCAAAATATAATAAGCAAGATTAAAGGACTGAACTGGACTGGACTGAAACTGGCTGGACTGAAAAAAAAATGTGAAGACTGAAGAAATAATTAAGTACAGTAAGTAAAATGTCTGACCTCTTCATAATCTTTTCCTCCATAACTTTTTCATTTTCAGACCCTACTCTGATCAAAATACTGGATCTGCCCTTCTTTTGTTAAAAGAATTTAATGTTAGGCTTTTCGTTAAAATAAATAGATGTCTTTTATTGAAGTCTTTAAAGCATTTGTATATGTTTATTTTTAATTCCATATTTAATTAACATCTTTGTTAAATGTGGAGCTGAGTGAATAAAATTAGCTAAGGTTAATGACACATTCAAAAGCCATTTTAATCCAGGCAGTTTGAGATTACTAGTCACCTGCTAAAAATGTGGGCTGCATTTATACCTGATTGTCTTTGTGTGTGAGGTGGGGTGGGGGGTGAGAAAGAAAAAATATAGAAAGTTACAGTTTTCTTCAGACCTGTTAAACATTTTCTTCCTTTCTTTTAAATAACAAACTATTTGTATTTGAACAATTTTGCTGTTTCTCTCCCTCTGATAGAGGCTGCTAAAAAACATATTGAAGATTTATGCCCACCCTCTCCTCCACTGTACTTCTCAGGCTGTTAGCCACTTCAATGGGCTTGGCATGGTTGTGGGGTATTGGCAGGTGGGTGGGGAACTTTAATAAAAACTCAAGAAATGTGTACAAAAGAAAAAAGCCTTGCAGACAGTTTGTAAACATCACAGGCTAGAGTGGCGCCATAAATGGCTGATTTGAGTATCTGGTGGCACAAGATTCAAATTGTGCCTGAAGAAATCAAGTTGTCCAAACCAAAATTCTGGACTAGTGAGGTCCAGCCTACATTTCATTTATGTCTTTATTCCCTGCTAGATTCCAAACCATATTTCTTTCTCATCTGACTCACAAGTTAATTTACTTTAAACAGTTCGAATAAAAAAAAGTGAAATGTATAAAGTCAGTAATAAGTTCCAAGCCATTAAACGTCAAAAGGAATTTGCTAATATGAATGTTTGGATAATAATGCTGATATTTACTAAACTCAACCTAGCTCTGAAAGAAATGAGTTGTGGTGGACTGTGCAAATAGCCAAATTTGAAAATCGTCATTTGTAGTTGTGACTTGATCTTGAACCTGTGCTAAAAAGAAAAAGTCTGACCAGTTTGAAAATATACAACTAAACAGACATAAATATTTTGTCATATAAGCAGATAAAGAGAATGAAAGCAAAAATATAAATAGTTTCCAAGTAAAAAATAAGATTATCGGCAGAAGTTAGTTTTCAAATTAAAATAAACAGAATGTTCATAATGTTTTTCTTTTTCTCATATTCTTTCACACTCAGTAACACTTTGCATCCTAGTGGCTTTATTTCTATTTTTTACTTTTTTTTTTCATTGTTATCACTCCAAGCAGGGCAGTAAAGCCACTAAAATGCAAGGGGTTAAAGGATGTGGAAAAATTAAGAACTGAAACATTAACAGTGAGCAGAAAGAGAAAAGTGTAATGAGGAGGACAGTAGATAGTGATTGACATTGCATTCAAATTTTTGCAGATTAAAGTTGTCTAGAAAGCATGGAACTGGAAAGGAGTTCCACAAGTGAGAAGGGCAAGGAAAGAAACAGCATAGAAATTATGCCTACATCTAGTCAGCTCAACTGTAAATTGAGAAAATATCTCTTCCAGTCTAGTATTGCAAATAAATTGATAAAGTCTAGGTATGAAAGCAAAGAGCTCATCCAAACAATTACCATGAAAGTATTTGTTAAAAAAGACACAGGGAAGCAACTTTATGGTTGTGGGTAAGTGACTGAAGCCAAACAGCCAGATATTGCTGATTCTTCTCTAGATCTTATCAAAGAGCTCAAAGTAAATAGCAGAGGCACGGGACCATACGTGGCAGCAATATTCTGAGCATGGATGAATGGTAGACTTATAGATATGTAGGATAGATTCCTGAAAGAAAAATTGTCTCGCACGACAGTGATTTTTTAGTTTTATTTAATGGCGTATCAACCTCTGTAGGTTATTTAATGCCAACAAATAACTTTTTAAAATATATTTTAATGTTCAGTTATAGTGAGAAGGTTGATTTAGTTAGATTTTGATAAAAAAATGTTTTTTTTTTGTTTTTTTTTAGAAAACTGATGTCTTACATTTTTGTATTCAAAAATGTATTATGGTAATAATTTTTTTCCTTAAAAAATGTATTATGGTAATAATTTTTTTTTCCTTCAAAAATGTGTATTTTTTATATAAAAATATATTTTTATGTATATATTTCTATAAAAGTGTTTTGACCCCAGTTTGGGGATTAACTATTTGCCCATAGCTGGGACCCTAACAGGTACTACCACTTCAGGTCCAGGTCAGAGTGCACCTGGGAACAACAGAAATTAAGAGGTGGTTCTATGCTCCTCACAACCCCGCCAATCAGAGGCCTTGTTGCCGGATGCAATTTACTGTCATACCCAGGACCACATAACACAGTGAGCCAACTTTCTTAGGAGCTGAGCTGACAATGGATTCAATATAACCTTTCCACTTCATGCCAGCTGAGAATGCGAGCTTGAGAAGGGGCAACGAGTCACTTTTCCTGGAGGTTAGTATCAGCCATGCTGGTGGAAGGTGGCAAGGTCTCTCAGATGATTAATGGAGAGAAGTTGACTTTTGGAGGCATTAAAAGTGACAAGCCATTCAGAATAACTTTCATTTCACAATTTGATTGGAAAGACTGAATCAGCTCAAAAATGTTTCAGGAGACACTAACTTTTCAACTAGTGGAGAAAAGCTGTATGCCAGGCCCTGTCAAAGGCTTTTGAGATGTTCAATGCTACAAATAGGGTTTCTCTGTTTTTATCTAGAGCATGATAGACTATTTCTGCAATTATCATCAGTATATCAGCAGTTGACCTGGAGAAACTAAAGCCAAATTGCTTGTCTGAGAAAAGGCCCAGCCCAACCCTGCACTAAGAGATGATGAATTGATTCAGTACTGATTAGAGAGATTATTACCTTGCTTGGGGTGAAATGAGTAAAAAAAGCAAAAGAAATTGAGAGAGAGGAAAGAATGAATAGACGGACATTTTTTTTTTTTTTTAATGTCATGCTTCTTCAGGACAGATGATCATGATTCTTCACATATTCTTCTTTTTATTTGTAACTTTCTATTCTTAGAAAGATCGTGAATTAGGGAATCAGTTTTCCATTGTCTTCTCTATTGTTTAGAATCAAGAATTTTTCTTCTTTAAGACTGGTTAGTACTTAATGCTAGAGAACCCTTTTTATGCTGATATTTAACCCATAGCTGAGGGGAGGAAAGATAGATTCATGCCTTTCCCAAATAAATCTGTGTGAAAGTAAATGCTACAAACTAACCCGGAATTTGAACTTGGCTCATTGATTCCATTTTCAATGTTGATATTTTATACTACCCATACTATCTATTTATTTAATAGACAGATAGAGAGGTAGATAGATAGGTATAGGTAGATAGAAAAATAAATAGAGAGGTAGATAGGTCAACAGATAGATAGAAAGGTAGATAGAGAGATATAGAGAGATAGACAGATTGACAGAAACAAAGGTAGAAACAAGGTGAGATAATAAAATACTTTGTCACTTGTGATTTGTATGATTCAGTTCAGTTTATACTGAGTGACATGTTCTGTTGCATAAATCTTTCTAGCAGACAAAACTGTCCTTTTCTGACTTCAAATCAACCTATAAAGACAAAGGGATATAGACCAGCGCAATAACAAAAAAAAAGTTCACCTTTCATTTGTATGAAAAATATTCCATGATTAAAGTTAAGTATTTCCTTTATTGAACAGTTCAATATTTGTGTAAAACACAAAACCTGTTTTTGTTGATATTGTTGTTGTTATATTATTTTTTTCCTGACTCATCTACAAAATTTAAGTGAACCTCGTAATTAAACAATAAATGCATAAACTCAAAATATTTATCCAAAATATGTAATATAAAATACATTAAGAGCCATTGAGTTTAGAGTGGGGAGTGGGCATCAAACAAGCTTTTTACATCTGACTCATGAATACAGAAAGAGAGAGAGAGGGGTTCACAAAATTTTACTGGGCACAGTAATTTGAGATAGAAAGCAAAAACTCAATATATTCATTGTATGTAATATAAAATACATTAAAGAGACAAAAATAGACTGTCAGTAATTGCTTGGGTGCATCAGACAAATTTTTGTATGACAGTTATAAAATAGTTTTTAAATACAATATTACCATATAAAATTATCCTTTAAGAAAGATCTACAGTTGGTGGAACAAATGTTTTGCAGATTGGAGTCAAGATAGGTTTTTTGTTTTATTTTTTTAAATTTTCTATTTTAATCCTGGCAATTTTTTTTTTCCATCAAGGATGAAACCACTGTTTAAATATACTCTTTAAAAATTAAAAAAAATTTCTTATAAACTTTGGTTACAATGCCAAAAATTGGGTTAAACTTGTAAGAACCATTGATGCAAAGATACTTAGCATATTTGATGGTACATATGATACAATGTTTTTTTTTCCATAAAAATGACTGAAATAATCACCCTACTTCATGTTGTGGACTTACAAATTTTGTCCATAATGTTAATTTTTTTTTGTTTTTTTTAAATCGTATCACCCTGAGCAAGGCAGTAATGCCACTGATGTGCAGGGAACTACGTAAGAGTGAAAAGATTGGAAAAGAGAAAGCTGGAAACCACATCCTAAACAGGGAACAAGGGATGAGCCTCTACACCTGATCAATAGATGTGGGTGGAGTGTGAACCGGGTGATAGTTTTGTCTATCTACTCCAATTAAGTTTAGTCTATCTACTTCAAAGGCTAAGATTTTATCCAAGACAATTACTTCTACCTAGCCTGACTGTATAATAATTACTTAGATAACACTATTATTATTATTATTATTATTATTATTATCTCTTATGCTGCATGTTTTTTTTTTCTTTGTAGTTCTTAGTAAATTTTGTTTTTTCACAATCTCTCCTAATCACTGTTCTGCCAAATATTTACACAAGCTCATTAGGTAGGTTACTCACTGCTTTCCTCTTTCCCTCTTGCTTTTAATATGTCATGTGAGTATCAAATTTTCTAAGTCCTCCTTCCTCATTATGTCCTCTAGAAATTTCAGATATCTCTTTCTGATCTTAACTATAAATGTCCTTTTTTTTTATTTTCTCAAAAACATTGTTGTTGTTCACAGTCTCAGTCCATGGTATTCTCAGTATCCTACTGTAGAACCACATTTTTGTTGCTTCAAGTCTCTTTAGCTGTGAGGAGATTGTACTGCATTTACTGCCACATAAGAAGACCAACAAACTACAGCTTGGAGATACTAAAATCAAGTAGGTACAGAAATTTAAATACCTAGGAAGTGTTCTAACAGAAGATGGAAAGTGTGACACTGAGATTTTAAGGTGTATAGGCATGACCAAGGATGCATTCCCAAAAGCTAAGCAGAGTATTGAGAGACAGGAAAATTTTTTTGGAAACAAAGAAAAGAGTACTGGATTGCTATGTGATGTCTGTCCTTTAAAATGGCAGTGAATGCTGGACAATTTCATCAAAGATGAAGGAAGCACTTGAAGCAACTGAAATATAGTTCTACAGAAGGATGCTGAGGATACCAAGAACCAAACATGTCAGCAACAAAAAGGTTTTGGAGAGGATGGAATCAAAAAGAAAACTTATGCTTAACATCAGCTGAAGTTTCTGGGACATGTAAAGAGGAAGGAGGGCTTGGAGAATCTGATATGCACAGATAGAGGGAAATAGATACACAAAAAAGTAATGCATGACATGCTTGATGGGCTTGAGCAAGTCGATGGCAGAGTAGAGTTTGGGAGGGATAACAAGAGAAAAGGTGTTAAAAGCAACAAGAGATAGGGAGATGTGAAGGCCATGATTGCTTATGTTCTGAAAGAACATGGCATATTAAAGAAGAGTCTAAAATAATTGTTTTAATTTTCTGTAAACTTTACACATTTAAATACACAAAAAATCTTTTTTCCTGAATGTCTTTAACTGAAACAAGGAACTAACTACTGTGAATATGCATCTTTTTTACTGTCAAATATGGTACATCAAAACTATTTCACATTTAGAATTTCTGACCAAGGAACCTTATGAATAATTCTCTGCTCAGTACTGGGTTGATAACTGCATGTTTTTTTCTTTGTGGTTCTTAGTAAATTTTGTCTTTGCACAATCTCTCCTAATCACTGTTCTGCCAAATATTTACACAAGCTCATTAGGTAGGTTATTCACTGCTTTCCTTTGTCCCTCTTGCTTTTAATATGTCATGTGAGTATCAAATTTTCTAAGTCCTCCTTCCTCATTATGTCCTCTAGAAATTTCAGATATCTCTTTCTGATCTTAACTGTTACCAGGTTCTTATTTGCTATTTACAACCAAGACAAAGTACCCTTCTAAATGTGGTTAGTCTAGGACATGTAAAATCAATAATACCTGTCAATTATAAATATCTATTTAAGTTTGGCTCAAAGCCCAACACAATCTGATCTCAATTTCAATCAATCAAATAGTTTTATGACTAAAGCCATATAATTATTAGCTGAAAAATTGACCAAGACTAGCTGGTTTCACCATGGAGTGAGCAGTGGTTTCTAAGCTCGTCTCAAAGATCATTACTACCGTAGTGAGTCAGATATTCAGTAAAGAAAGATCAAAGTCATCAAGTAGATGTTAATGTTAATTGACCTCTCTCATCAGATTTTCTATTTTTGGGGGTGTATTTAAGAAGATTGTGTGTATCAAACCAATTATCTTTAAAAAAAAAAAAAAAGAAGACAGAGCTTTATATTAATATGCTAAAAGTAAAATATTTTGGGAAAACCCTTGTGTTAAAGTAAACATCATAATTTAATAGAGGTATAATTTCAAAGTGAGTGTAGTAAGGCTATGCTATAACAGCAGTAATACATAGTTAACTGGCTGTAGAAGATATGCATAGTAGTAAATGACCATTCCCTTTAAAAATTCATATTTAATAAAAGAAATTCTTTGCTACTTTTCTTCAGCTTTGAATAAGATCACAGCCCAAACTGAGAAGCACTCCTCTCCAACCAGTTAGTAGAACTGAGTGGAAAAGACAGAAGAGACAAAAAAAAAGACAGGAAGTGTCCTGTTTTTATAGGTGTTGGACAGCACTACCTAATGATTTCTTAGCAAAACTAGTAAAGTTATTTGGGGATAACCTCCAATATCTAATGTAGACATTTCCAAAATCATAAAAATCAACCCAAATACTAAGTCTAGTGATTTCTGTACTGAACACAAAGCTAAGTGTTGTTGCTTCATTAGAAAAGTTTCTTTTCACCTACCCTGAAATAAAAGCTGTATGTTGTACATAGGGACTGGTGGGTTAGTTCACTGTACCTATTCTGTTTATACTTACATGGAAGATGGGTGTCAAGCCACTTTCGACACAGAGTATTTTCATTGTCTAGTCTGCTACTAATTAAAAAATTTGTTATATGGATGTACCTTGCATTTAACGTGTGAACTGGGACATGTGACCAGGTTCCAGGAAGTCTTCCACATTTAACTTTCTAACTTGGACATTTTTTTTATTTTTTCTGGAGCATTTTTTCCTTGTTTACTTGTTTGTTTTTAAATTATTCTTTTCTTTTCTTTCTTCCTTCCCACTGTTCCATCTGTTCTCACATGATGTGAGATAATTCCCAGTAAATAATTTGCCTAGAGGGACTGATCCACTATCATCATTCAAAATTTTGTGCTGTCGGATTTCACGCCACCCCACACCTGTGTGTGTGTGTGTGTGTGTGTGTGTGTGTGTGTGTGTGTGTGTGTGATGAGGGAGAGATGATTATTAAAAGAACACACACACAGACATATGTTTGCACACACACACACACACACACACACACAAATGTGTAATATAATCATTCTAAATGTTGGTCTATCTGGTTCTATCTATCTAGATACATAGATAGAAATAGACTTTAATATTTATATATATATATATATATATATATGGTTGTCACACATGAAATGACCTATTTTTTGTTTGGTTGTTGGTCTGGTTGTCTAACAAAGTAACCTCCTTAGTATATAAAAAAATCTTGACTAATTCCTGACTTTTTTTCTTTCAATATATTGTTACTCAAAGAAAAAATGGTTACAATGAAACAATGTCTAGTAACCTTACTATTTGCATGCAAACTGGAAAAAAGAACCATTTTTGCATCGAATCATCATATATGGTGGAAAATAGACACTCTTTTACAACAGTAAGAGAGTAGGCCAGTGGTTAGATGCAAGTGAATCACGAAAACAACACCCAAAACCTCCAGTACACCCTAAAATGTTAATAGTTACTTTATAGTGGTCATTCAAAAGGAATATTCATTATTCATTCTTGTTTCAAAGGAAAAGAATAACATCAACCATGTATTGTGGAGAAATTGAGGGTATGCCTGGAAAAATGGAAAAAAAAAACATCCTAGGATTGTGAATAGGGATGTCCCAATTTTGCTGATAACAATGTATAGCTGCATGCTTGTCAATCAACCGTCCAAACCCTTGTTAGCCTGAATTATGAAATTTTGCCTCATCTTCCATATTCACCTGGTATTTCTTTTACTGATTATCACTTATTTAAGCATTTTCAGCTAAGATAGATAATGTATATGATAGATACATAATGAACAGACTGCAATATATATATATATATATAGTCATCCGCAGACAGATCTGTTTCGCTGTATCACAGCTCATCAGTACAGTTAGACTCCAATTGCTTTTAACCTAGGATTGAAACCCGAACCAAATTGGGCTATGGGCGCTCGGTAGAAGAAGGCAGACTTTTTAGAATGTATATTGTCATTATATACGCCCAATAGCCAGAGTGCTCTAATTCATTAGTGAATGAGCGATGCGTGCATGTGAGAGTATCTACTATTTTTCAAAGTTTACCATTCTTCTAGAGATATATTGATTGTTTAATTACTTAATTTCTGGTCATAATAAGGTTAGACCAGTGCAAATTTGTATTAAAAAGTGTTCAATACAATTATATTGTAGAAATTTTGAATATTTTCCATTTGTAAACGAATTATTATGTGACCTAGGTTTCTACCATGAGTGGTATCTTCAGAAGACACCACTCATGGTAGAAACATAGGTCACCTAATGACTCGTTTACAAATATAAAAATATATGTGTTTTCGCTTTTTTTTTTACATTTAAAAAAAATTACAAAAAAAATAGCAAGTACCATTTCCACAATTTATGCATTACTCTTCAGCAATGAATCGAGTTCTTTTTGTGACTGGTATGTGTATACACCACTTATATATTACATGCTAAAATTTCCCTTCTCTTATTCCATGTGCCTATGGATTAGCGGTTAGCAACTTCAACTGACACCAAATCGGTTGAGTTTTGATCCTAACCAGAAGCAAGTGAATGTCTACCCACACTGATGAGATGTGATACAGTGAAACAGGCTTGTATGTGGATGACGAATATATATATATATATATATATGAATGATATAGGAATATGAAATAATATGAATTATATATGAATACAATATTACATATATATGTGAGAGAGATAGGCAGGAGAAATCATATGAAAAAAGCAGGAAAATTTTACTTGTGACACATTTTATCCTTCGAGACTTCTTAGATAGAGAGACAGGAATAGACTTTGATAGTAATATATGAACAAACTGAGATAGGCAAATATAAATAATTAGATAAATATTAAATTTTGCTTTGTGTGGCATAGTAAGTACTGCTTATATCGGACATCAACATAGGAAAGGCCTACCTGTCTTTGAATGTCAGTATTTGAAATTGCAGCTTTTACCAAAACTTCTGACCACTGATACCAGTAAAAATATGAAAGTACCACAACCATTAATTAGGTAGAAATTGCAGCTTTCACCAAAACTTCTGACCACTGATACCAGTAAAAATATGAAAGTACCACAACCATTAATTAGGTATGTGTATCTATGTGCATATTGTTTCCCAGACATGCATATAAACATATATGAATGGATATGAATGTGTGAATAAGTAGTTGAATGCCTTTTGTGTGTGAATAATATCAATATATGTATGTATGAAAGATATCTTAGAAGGATATATCTTTGTTTACTGTATATCATTATTCGGAAATCATAAAAAGTTGTTTTGCTATTCTCATCATTTTCTTGTAAAGTGAGTAAAATTGTAGCCTTAAACTAAAATAATTAATACAAAGAAACACAAACATGCACATGGAATTTTAATACTAACATTAGCAGTTTCCTTATAAGGAAACATTCACTATTCATAGACCAAGCTTCCATTACTGTTGTTAAATGGAATTTATGAAATCTTTCTATTAGAACAATTTTTTATGAAAATAGGTTTCTTACGTCCAGTAGATACTATTGTTCTTTCCAGTATTGATGGGGGTTTCTTTCCCAACATTTTAGTTGTTTCTACTGTTGGTAGTCCTCAAATAATGTAGTTTCTATTTTTTTAATATGGTTCTTTGTGATTCTGAAGCACCAGTCTACAAGATTTGAAGAAGTGTGGTCTTTGTCAAGACCTACAGGCTTCATTTACTCAAAGCCATTTTTGACCATTAATCAGAGAATGTGGCTGTATGCAGCTGACAGTTTAGATATTTCTAAACAGTTTGGCACCATGCTTGGCATCCATATGAAAGTCTTATGAGAGTGATAAAAAAAATATACAGTAGGTACGAGAAACATTACTGTCAAACCCATTTTCTAAAATCTGAACAAATGACCAAAAATAAGAATTCATTTTGTAATCTTTTCTTGATAAGGCTGGGTACTCCTCAGCAAGGAATTGTATATCAAATACAGTAGACTGCAAAATTAGGTATACAGTAAGTTTGCTGGATTTTATCCCTGTAGCTGTGTGTTTTCTAGAGACGTATAAAAAATATATATTTTGTTTTTATTTTATTTCTATTTTTATTTTTGTATACCTACTTTTGCACATTCTGTAAATTTGCTTTATTTTCAGTATTTCTGACTTGTTAGTTTTTGGATATACCCAACCCCCACAGAGAGAATGAGGGACAAAGAAAGAAAAAAAGAAAAAATTCTCCATAAATGAAGGAAATCAATCTTTATTAATCTGGACACAAAATAAAAATAAAACAATGAAAAAAACAAAAAAAAAACAAAAAAAGGATGATTTTTTTTCTAGAAAAAAAAAAACAAGCAAGCAGAAAATTCAGCTCAGCACATGACGAGTAAATTATACAACTTGTCTCTCTTTCATCTAATGAAGTTTCATTGTGTGACAATGCAGTGTCCCTGTAATTTGATAAAAATGGTTACCAGAATATCCTAAAATGTTACACAATCTATCAAGCATCCCACAAAAAAAAAACCCAATATGCTCACTCATACCTGCAACAAACTTTCTATATACTAACAATTTACAACAATCTTCAGGTTTTAAATGATTTAATACATATTAAATTATACTTTTTCCTATATTTTTCTTTCAGGCATGCCTTTTGTTATATAAATTTTGAAAACAAACAATAACCTTACAAATTTTTTTTTTTCATGTATATCTTTTGACAATCAATTGGATAATTTTTATTAGATTTCTTATGTAGATTTTGGATTGGGATTCCTTAGAATCTTTGATCATGCACTCTTTTTCTTCGATTTTAGAATACCATTCCTCACTTCCAAGATTGCATTACTCAAAAGAATAGTAGTTTCTTGAATGATTCCAACAATTTGAATCTACCAATTTTTGTTCCCTATTTTTTATTTAAAACATAAAAATTCCCATTAATTTGCTTCATTTTGATTGGTTAATAGCAATTTCATCATGAAAAATATTGGCTTGTAAACTCAAATCTGACACAATATGTTACTCTTCATCTGTGATTATTGTTATTCTAAATATTGTAATCTCTGGGCAAAAAGCTACAATTATATGTTGTGTCTCTATATAAAGTAATGATACCAATTGATCCCTAGATGAATTAGAGAGTTTGTCTATCAGTCTCCCAGTCTAATTGTTGGTATATTCCAAGATGAACTTGGTTTCTCTGTGTTCTTTTGAACTATGTACCTCTTTGCCTTACACTTTAACCTCTCGAACTGCAAAACAACTTGTACCTCTGATTGATACCTTAATAACTCAGGCCTGTATTTTATTTGTAATTTATCAAAGAAGTGCTTACTATTTTTGTCTTTATTGACAAAGAAATTGAGCTCGATTTTAGAGCCAAATTATAAATTACTTTAATTTAGACAATGACTTTCTCATTACCTGAGTGGCCTGTTGATGTAGTCTCTGTTCCCTTCAAGTCTTAGAACTCAGGTTTGCCTCACCAACATTCATATGTCTTTCTTGTACCCGTGTTGTGCTGGTGTTTGTTTGACTTTCCCACTGTTGCCCTCTCCTCTCTCTTTGTTTTTTCTGTCAAAGCATTTTCTTTATCTATCTCAGTTCATTCATTATCTTTCGGTTTATCTAAGTCATAAGTCCCATAGGCCAATCCTATTTATCTATCTCTCTATTTTGGACTGTTCATTATCAATTCATCTACCTATCTACCTATCGCAGATTGTTCGTTATCTATATATCCTCTATTTATCTATCGCAAACTGTTCATCATCTATATATCCTCTATTTATCTATCTATCGCAACCTGTTCGTCATCTATAAATCCTCTATTTATCTATCTATCTATCACAAACTGTTCATCATCTATATATCCTCTATTTATCTATCTATCTATCTATCGCAAACTGTTCATCATCTATATTGTCATTCATTATCTATATATCCTCTATTTATCTATCTATCACAGACTGTTCATCATCTATATATCCTTTATATATCTATCTATCGCAAACTGTTCGTCATCTATATATCCTCTATTTATCTATCTATCGCAAACTGTTCATCATCTATATATCCTCTATTTATCTATCTATCACAAACTGTTCATCATCTGTATATCCTCTATTTATCTATCTATCACAAACTGTTCATCATCTGTATATCCTCTATTTATCTATCTATCTATCACAAACTGTTCATCATCTATATATCCTCTATCTATCTATCTCAAACTGTTCATCATCTATATATCCTCTATCTATCTATCTATCTATCTATCTATCACAAACTGTTCATCATCTATATATCGTCTATTTATCTATCACAAACTGTTCATCATCTATATATCCTCTAGTTATCTATCTATCTATCACAAACTGTTCATCATCTATATATCCTCTATTTATCTATCTATCTATCGCAAACTGTTCGTCATCTATATATCCTCTATTTATCTATCTATCTATCACAAACTGTTCATCATCTATATATCCTCTATTTATCTCTCTATCTATCTATCGCAAACTGTTCGTCATCTATATATCCTCTATTATCTATCTATCGCAAACTGTTCGTCATCTATATATCCTCTATTTATCTATCTATCGCAAACTGTTTGTCATCTATATATCCTCTATTTATCTATCTATCGCAAACTGTTCATCATCTATATATCCTCTATTTATCTATCTATCGCAAACTGTTTGTCATCTATATATCCTCTATCTATCTATCTATCTATCTATCTATCGCAAACTGTTCATCATCTATATATCCTCTATTTATCTATCTATCGCAAACTGTTCATCATCTATATATCCTCTATTTATCTATCTATCTATCTATCTATCTATCGCAAACTGTTCATCATCTATATCGTCATTCATTATCTATATATCCTCTATTTATCTATCTATCACAGACTGTTCATTATCTATATATCCTCTATTTATCTATCTATCGCAAACTGTTTGTCATCTATATATCCTCCTTTTATCTATCTATCGCAAACTGTTCATCACCTATATAGCCTCTATTTATCTATTGCAAACTGTTCACCATCTGTTCATCTATATATTGTAAACTGTTCATTATCTATCCATCTAGTGTTGACTGTTCATTATGTATAATCTATATTTATCTCTCTCTTTCTTTCTTTCTCTAATTCTTTATATCTTATTTTGACCATATTTTCTTTTTATCTTTTAATGAAAAGTAGGCAGTTTAGTCTATCATTTTAAAAATTTAAAATCTTTGTACAGAGTGTGACAGAAATACCTGCCACATAATGGTAAAACATTAGTTAGATGAAGACACCACTGCTACTAATTCCTTCCGATTATATAAGAGGTATTTATGATGCATCCTGTATAACTGTAAAATATAGAAGAACAAAGCGTTCTAAGAACCTGTTTGGTGGCAGAGATAGTTGAAAATTTTCTTGCAGTTAGTGTCTAAACCATGGTAAACAGCACCACTCCATGTCAGATGAACAAAGATCTCACCATCACTGACACAGATGTTTTTCAAATTTTGTACACTTATACAGTTTTATGATACAAATTAAATGGTACCTATTTTACATCTTTAGGTCAAACAATTCCTGAGCTATGACCCTTTGACTTTTACTAAAAAGGTGAATTTTGGAAAATAATCACAAAAAATTTAAATATCAATATCTTAGTTGTTTTTTTTTTGTTTTTTTTTTACTAACAAAGCTAAATTATATAGCATTTTAAAGTACTTGGATAGATCTAAAAGATAATCCATTTATTTATGTATATTTTTTTTGTTTAAAGGTCAAATAAGATAATTTTACCTTGACCTTAACATTTTCTCAAAAGCATATCCTTAATTTTTTTTTTTAAATTTGACAACAAATTTGCTTGTCTTATGGCAAGATATGTACAAAGTTTTGTGGTAAACCTTCGAGTGTGGCCTGAGTTACAAGGGTTTTACTGAATCAGGGCAAAATTCAAAATAGCAGATTTTAGTATTTGCCACTACATGCCAGCATTTTCATATCTTCTAATATGGTCAAGTTGTACATCTTTAGAAAGCCTTTTTAATGCTGATTAATATTCACATTAAAACTTTAAACATAAAATCAACAGAATTTGTGTTATTTGTGGTTAAATTTTGATCAATTCAGTGGAAAATAACCAATCTTATTTTTGGTCTTGTTTACATTTTCATTATACAACAAATAAATTTTTATTTGAAAAAGTGACAAAATGAAAATGATTATTTTTAAAAGTACCATGAATTAATGTTAAAATAACATAAAATAATATAAAAATACACAACAATTGATTTTAACAGTTAACAAAGTTTTGTTAACATTTAACATGGTACACTAAATAAATGTACAAAACAATCAAATTCTCAGTTTATTTTCTTCACATTTTAAAAAGTTTTGATCTGAAAAAGTGAAAATTGAAATGAATATTTAAAAGATTCTTAACATATACAAAGAAATTAAAAAGCAAACTTATTTTTCTGCTTATTGGAATAAACGTTTAAAGAGAAAATACAATTTTGGATAGGCAAACAACTTACTTTTTTACTGAAACATTTTGTGATGGCCAATCTTAATTGTATTTTTAGTTAAGGCTATTTCAAGAAATTCTCTTTCATAAAATATTCTAAGCATTTTCCATCTCAATTATCGAAAGTTTATAAGTTCTTCCAGTGTCAGTTATTGGATCAACTAAACTAAAAATATCAGAATAATATAAAATTAATATATCTGTATGTAATGAATAAAAGAAGGATGATGAAGAGTCCTTTGGTTATTAAAATGTCAATTTTATCTTTTCATTATCAGGATATTTTTAATGCACTTCCTAACCACCAATTCCTGCCATAGATTGCTGTAACCAATCCCTTAACCCTCTAGGGCCATTCGTATCATATTAGTGGGGGATCTGTTTATTACTTCATAACAATATAGAACTGATCCCCCACTTTATGACAAGTAGAAGCCTTAATCATATTATATTATTAACCCTCTAGGGCCATTCGTATCATATTTGATACAGTATGAAAACAAGCCTTGAAAGAAATATTTTCCTGAAAAATTTTTTAAGAGAAATATTTTATAAATTTCAAATGAAAGCAGTACTGACTGCTCAGTCAATGAATACCAAATGTTTCCTTATAGGGAAATACCAAATGTTTCCTTATAGGGAAATACTGTATCAAATATGATACGAATGGCCCTAGAGGGTTAAGTAGTAATTAGTGGGGGATCTGTTTATAACTTCATAACAATATAGAACTGATCCCCCACTTTATGACAAGTAGAAGCCTTAATCATATTATATTATTAACCCTCTAGGGCCATTCGTATCATATTTGATACAGTATGAAAACAAGCCTTGAAAGAAATATTTTCCTGAAAATTTTTTAAGAGAAATATTTTATAAATTTCAAATGAAAGCAGTACTGACTGCTCAGTCAATGAATACCAAATGTTTCCTTATAGGGAAATACCAAATGTTTCCTTATAGGGAAATACTGTATCAAATATGATACGAATGGCCCTAGATGGTTAAGAGAAATATTTTATAAATTTCAAATGAAAGCAGTACTGACTGCTCAGTCAATAAATACCAAATGTTTCCTTATAGGGAAATACCAAATGTTTCCTTATAGGGAAATACTGTATCAAATATGATACGAATGGCCCTAGAGGGTTAAGAGAAATATTTTATAAATTTCAAATGAAAGCAGTACTGACTGCTCAGTCAATGAATACCAAATGTTTCCTTATAGGGAAATACCGTATCAAATATGATACGAATGGCCCTAGAGGGTTAATGTTTTCAAGCTCGATATTGTCCTGTTTTACAATTTTAATTGTTTTTCTTTTATCCTGAGTTGACACTGTTTTTACTTCTACCCCTTCTTGAGGTACAGGAATAAAACTATATAGTTTTTGAGTTCCTGTAATTGTTGAGACATTTTCTAATCTATTTTTTAAGATTTCTGCTTCATTTGTCTATTCATTTGTTGAGGAATACAAAATATATATTTTTTTTAATCACATCACCCCAAGCAAGGTGGTAACGCCACTGATGCGCAGGGGGCTATATAAGAGTGAAAAGATTGGAAAAGAGAAAACCGGAAACCACATCCTAAACAGGGAACAAGGGATGAGCCTCTTCACCTGTTCAATAGATGTGGGTGGAGCGTGAACCGGGCGATTTATGCCTGAAATATTTTTTCTTGTATAATCAAACATCTTGATGTTATTATTTGTTTATTATAGAGTTGCTGCAGGCTTGCTTTTGCTGCTAATCTTTTACTAATGCCCTCTAACCCATCATATGATTCCTTTCCCATGAGATGTAGGGAAAAAGTGCCACTCTGTATCAAAACCAAGGTCAGCTTTATGGTTGCACAAATTGATAAAATTTTTATAATGGAAAGCGGCACCATCAGAGAAACAGATCAAATTTTTTATTTCAAAATTAAGATTTTTTTCAGTACTTCTATAAGTTGTCTTTGGAACAAATGGACAGTTACTGTGTTATGCTTGAGACAATCTGATATAATTACAATATTAATATGCTTTAGCTGTTTGTAATTTCTGTAATAACAGATAAATAGATGGCTTGAGAATTATTCCAGTCAAAGCATCCTGCAAAATAAATGAATAATTCTCAGCAAAATCTGCAATAACTATGATTATCCAACAAAGAACTTTTCTTAGTAGAACAAAATTTTGATTGTTCTCTGGAATTGAAATCACGTTTCTTGCCCAACTTAGTAAAACCCTTCTAACCCACAAAATCACTTAACCATCTAGGGCCATTCGTATCATATTTGATAGTATTTCCCTATAAGGAAATATTCGGTATTTCCCTATAAGGAAACATTTGGTATTCATTGACTGAGCTGTCAGTACTGCTTTCATTTGAAATTTATAAAATATTTCTCTTAACCCTCTAGGGCCATTCGTATCATATTTGATACAGTATGCAAACAAGCCTTGAAAGAAATATTTTCCTGAAAAATTTTTTAAGAGAAATATTTTATAAATTTCAAATGAAAGCAGTACTGACTGCTCAGTCAAAGAATACCAAATGTTTCCTTATAGGGAAATACCAAATGTTTCCTTATAGGGAAATACTGTATCAAATATGATACGAATGGCCCTATAGGGTTAAAATATTACCATTGTCTTTTGATGCTACATGTAAAAACTAATAATGTCAAAAGTCCATCATAAAATTCTGTACATATCTTGTCATATCTTGGCAAACAAATATGTTTTCAAATTTTTAAAAAACTAAAGGTACGCTTTTTGAGAAATTAAAGGTCAAATATTAAGGTCATGGTCAAATTATCTTATTTGACCATTAACCAAAAACAAAAATAGATCACCTTTTTAGATCTATCCTATCACTTTAAAATGGTATATAATTTAGCTTTGTAGATAAACAAAACAGCTGATATAGTGATATTTAAACTTTGTGATTATTTGCCAAAATCCACCTTTTTGGCAAAGGTCAAAGGGTCATATCTTGGGAACCACTTGACCTAGAGATGTAATATAGGTACTTTTCAATTTATATCATGAATACGAAATTTGAAAAAATATGTGTTCGTAATGGTCAGACCTTTGTTGATTTGACACGGAATGACTCAAAGACAAGATTTTAAAAAAGCACAGCACAATCTTGCAAGACTTTTAATGAAAGTATGTTTGCTTACTTTTAAAAACAGCAATAGCGATATGGCATTAGTATGAAATAAGACTATATTTCATTTTTCTGTTTATCTAATCTTGTGTATCAAATACAAGCACTGACACTACTTTTAATTCTTTCTCAAATAATTCCCTCCATGTCATAATTACCATCAGAATTATGCACATCAGAAAACAAGCACTTGCATATTTATCTGAATCAGCACGCTTATTTTATGACTATTCCAGAAAAAGTCACAAAAATCATGTAAATATTGCCATTGTTTTTTGATACTACATGTAAAAACTAATAAATATAAAAGAGCTTAATTGCAAGAAGACAATACACCTGGTTGTCAGCAAAAGGGACAGACCAACATGCATATTACAAATTGGGGATACCAAAACCAAACAAGTACAACAATATCTGGGAAATGTTTTAACAGAGGACAAAGTGTGACACCGAAATTTGCCATCACACTGAGATAGCAAAAGATGTCTTAAAGGTAAGCAAGGCTTTAAAAAACAGGAAAATTTCATTAGAATCAAAGAAAAGAGTATTTAACTGTCAGTAACTCTCACATGTATTTGAATCATCATGCTTATTTTATTTGTTAGAAAATCATTGCGAGCATGACTATTACCAGACAACTCACAAAAACCACTTGAATACTGCTATCATTTTTTATGTTACCCATAAAAACTAATAAATAAAAGGACCTTTTTGCAAGATAACAATACACATGGTTGTCAGCAAAATGGACAGACTAACATGCAAATTACAAACTGTGGATACCAAAACCAAACAGGTACAACAATCTTGTGCAATCAGACTGTCAACTGGGTCCCACCCATTCACAGATCAACCAAATGCAGTCGACTATTCTACTCTATCAGCTTCTTTTCTTGCACTTCCTGCCTGTGAAACTCTCTTCCATGTTCTTGCTTTCCTGACAGCTACAACCTCCAGGAATTTAAATGCAATGTCAGTACCCATCTCTTAACCACTTGACACCCTGTATATCTTTTCCTTTCTTTCTACCTTTGCAGTTGTTATCACACCTGTATTTCCATCCTTCTCTTGCTCCCTTCTCTGACACCCCCTGTAGCTGGTTCATCTTTCTCTTTACTCTCTTCCTATCTAATCTTTTTTTCTTATGTAGCCCCCTGTGCATCAATGGCTTTACCGCCTTGCTTGGGGTGAAACTATAAAAAAAAAAGTATCTGGGAAATGTTTTAACGAAGGGAAGAAAGTGTGACACTAAAATTGATAGCACATTGGGATAGCAAAAGATGCCTTTCAAAGTGTAAGTAAAGTATTTAGAGGCAAAGAAAAGAGTACTGGGCTGTTATGTAATATCAGTCTTCCTATATCATTGTGAATGTTGGATAATCTCCTCACAGTTGAAGAAGAGACTTGAAGCAATTTTAGTGTAGTTCTACAGAAGAATGTTGAGAATACTATCAACTGAACATGTGAGCAACGATAAAGTTGTAGAAAAAATTGAATCATAGGGATCATAAAAAGGAAAGGGTATTTGGAAAGTTTAATACCCAGACAGAATAATGGTAAAAGTGTAATGAACTGTCCTCCTATATGGCAGAGAATGACAGACAATTTCCTCATAGATGAAAAAGAGCCTTGAAGCAACAGAAATGTGATTCTACAGAAAGATGCTGAGAATACTAGGGACTGAACATGTGACCAATGAAAAAGTTTTAGAGAAAATGGAAACAAAAAAGACATTTATACTTAGAATCAGAAAGAGATAATTAAACTTTTTAGGGTGTATAATGAGGGAATTGGGCCTGGAAAATTTAACAGCATGTTGAATGCAAGAGGAAAGCAGTGAATAAACTACGTAATGAGCACATGTAAAGAGTTTGTTAGAACAGGGAGTAGAAAAGACAAACATTGCTAAGAGCTACAAAGGACCGGAAGTTGCGGAGAACCATAATTGCCTACTATCTGAAGAAACACAGCATATAGAAGACAGTCTTACTTGTATCAAAAAGCGAGTAAATTTTATGTGTTTAAAACTATCTGCAAGTTGCATCTTCATTCCTAAGATGCTCGAATACATAGGCCAGTAGGCAAATTTACACTGTTTTAAAAAACAAGAATGTTACAAACGTGTATCTACTAAACATGACAAAACAATTACCTATAAGATATAAATGTTTATTCATCTAGCCATGGAAAAATACATATCTTGTTAGTGAATTTATCTCACATGTTTGTTCCTCTAATCCCATTTTTGCCAAATTTACCAAAAATGCCTTTCCCAATAAAAAAAAAATGACTTTCTGAGTGTCACTCTGTTTTAGAAGTGAAAAAAAAAATGGTTTCTGTCTCCTTCTCTTCTTCTTTCTCTGATCTACCATTTTATTTTTTGCTTCATGCATTGGCCTAGTAACTAATTTATTTATATCCTGATAATTTCAGTCCAGAATATTTAAATTTGTTAATTATAAGTTGTTAATTGTTCACAGAGTTTCTTAAATACATCTGTTTAAACAACTTAATCTGTATTCTTCTTTTAGATGAACTTATTAAATGGGGCAGCGAATTCTTTATTATAGAAGTAATAAAAATATATCTACAAATATGTGTGTCCTGGGCAGGGGTCTAAATTGAATATTAACTTTTATATATGTCTTGTAACAAAAGTGAACAAATATTTACAGACACGAATACACACACACACACACACACACACACACACACACACACATATATATATTTGTTTGAATATTATTTTTTTTCTTCGATACTCATATTTGAGTAGGTGCTTTGTTTTTTAATTTAACAGTATATCTATGTATATATCTTTCTACTGGCCTGATTATTTATGAGAAATTTTTGTTACAAAAATGTGTCATTCGACAGGATTTGAACCTGTGACCCCTAATAACATAGGAGAAGCCAATAATTGTTCTGGTGTGTCTTAGACCACTTGACTACGAATGATTCCACAGTCTAATCGAAGCTAAATCGAGTATCAATTATAAATGTTCAGACAACCAAAGTAAATATGTCAGTTGTTAATTCCATTTCATTAATCTCCGGACCTTTATATAATATATATATATATATATATATATATATATATATATATATATATAAGTTCAGACCAGAAAGAGGCTCTCACTACTCTGTGCTGACTCTCCATCTTCACTTTTTATATTTACATTCACTCTATCCCTGATACTATAAATATTGCAAAACCTAAAACTACATTTTTATCATGAGGAATAATAACACCATAAACAAAAAACAGCCTTGAAAATGGCTATATAAGTAACTGAAAGCCAATAAAAATTGCAGACAATTTTTATTTTCCTTAAAATGAAAAAATGTTAAAATGCTTGATATACTTAAGGAAAATTTAATTAATTTTTTATTATCAGTCATATTTAATGAAAGACTTTTGAAAGAACAGTTGCTGCCCATATATATATATATATATATATATATATATATAGTCATCCGCAGACAGATCTGTTTTGCTGTATCACAGCTCATCAGTACGGTTAGACAGCTGATTGCTTTTTACTCAGGATTGAAACCCAACCAAATTGGTATCAGTCGGCGATTCTACCTCTGAGCTATGGGCGCTCGGTAAAAAGAGGCAGACTTTTTAGCGTGTATGTTATCATTATACACGCCCAATAGCTGAGAGTGTTCTAATTCATTGCTGAATGAACGATGCGTAGATGCCAGAGTAGCTACTGTTTTTCAAAGTCTACCACTCTTCCAGAGTGCTCAATCAGGGTGTGATAAATTTTCTAAAAAGAAAAAAACTTGTTGAAAAATGCAGAAAACAATGAAAACAAAATTTTATCATCAAAACATTTGTGCTATTATTAAGATGAAAGAGAAATTAATTTTTTATGTAAAAAAATCAATTTTTGAATTCTTTTTAAAACCTTGGAAATATATATAAGCTATATATTTCAAGTCATACATGAATGTTCTTTTAAAATCTGCAATATTTCCATCATTTAAATAAGTATATAAAGTTGTATTCATTTACTTATATTGTTTTCTTAATTCTTGCAAAAAAATGTTAACATCCATAGAAAAAGATTTTGTTTATAATTTATATTTAAGAGGCTCATCCCTTGTTTCCTGTTTAGGATGCGGTTTCCGGTTTTCTCTTTTACAATCTTCTCACGTTTTTTTTTTTTCAATTGGAGTAGATAGACTAAACTATTGCCCGGTTCACACTCCACCCACGTCTATTGAACAGGTGAAGAGGTGCATCCCTTGTTTCCTGTTTAGGATGCGGTTTCCGGCTTTCTCTTTTCCAATCTTTTCACTATTACGTAGCCCCCTGCCACATCAGTGGTGTTACCACCTTGCTCGGGGTGATACGATTAAAAGAAAAAAAAAAACTACCAACTTTTTAAAAATTTCTTTTGCACTCTGTTCATTTAGTTGCTGTGTTGCAGATTGGAATATATAAAACTCTCTATTATGTATATTATTAGTATTATTATTATAACTGATGATGGCACCTGTTAGCCCTATACCATTTTTAACTTTGCCTGGCAAACAGCCAAGAATTTGTAAAATCTGGTTAGAAGAATTTGTGTCATTCAAAGAATAAAGGTGATAAAAAAGTTTCTATCATTTTATTGACAAAATCTTCAATTCTTATAATTTTATAGCATCATTATTCAATCATCAAAGATTTTCCTCAAGACTTTCTATGATCTTATAACACTTCTAGAGGTAAACTATTTATTTGATCATAAAAGAACAATTCTGGTTTTGATTTGATGAAATCTTCAAGGGATTTTTTTCAGTCTTTTGAACTTGTGGGAATGAAATGAATCCTGTAATTGGAAAAATTGTCATATGTAGAATTTCCCACCCAAGCTGCATAACTTTATTTTTTCAACTAAACAAGGCCCAAGAGCCACTCAATACAGTTTGCTGTAAGAATGTACAAGCAAGAGGTGCATATTACAAGGGTATATAGTATAGATAATGGTTGCCTCCTGACTTGAAGAGATTATGGTTTTAATGTTAAGAGAAGCTTTCTCTAGAGGGTTTTTTTCAACAATACAGCAGCTCTGAAGAAAAAGCTGTCTTAGTGGAACTCTTTACCAATGGAATATAAAAGAAATAAGGATTAGTTGACTCAGTGTACTGGTGAGTTCTAATTGTGAAGGTCTGAACTGACCAAACCGAGGAATGTAGTTTACCATGAAAACAGTGACAGAGTAGTAAAAGGTGAGCAACATTTCATTAGGCATCGAGGGAAAATTGTTAGCTGAATAAAACATACAAAAAAAAAACCCCCCCTCAAACAAGCAATAATTAGTTGCAATAATTACTTTGAAAGGATTTGTTTGAACATTATTTTTGATTGATACTCATATTTAAGTAGATTTTCTGTTTATAATCAAACAGTATTATATATTTATTTCTACCGGCCTGATTATTAACAATAAATTTTTGTTACAAAAATGTGTGTCAATTGGCAGGATTCGAACCTGCGACCCCTGTCCACATAGGGGAAGTGACCAAGCGATCTGGCATGTCTTAGATCTTTCGACCATAAATGATGATCAGTCTAAATGAAGTCAAATTAAGCCTATAATACAATTTTTGAATTTATTGTAATAACCATATCTGCTCTGAAATGTGTCACAATGTCAACAAATGTAATAATTACTTTCTAAGTCGACCTAGGATTGCAGATGGCCACTCATGCAGATTTGTGTTTCTTTAACACCTGCTGAGCCAACTTGCAGTTTTACACTGCAACAATGCCAAGCAGATCTTGGTTATAGTTTCTGGGAGAGAATGCATAACCCGGTGTGATTAATAGTTGAACAAGGGAATTCAGCTCAAACTTAAAGATGGGGAAGCAACAAAAACAATTTACACTATTTATATTGTTTAAACTGTTGCCCTCATCTTTCTTAACAAATTCACAATGTTTTGGCAATTGTACACTCCGGCTTACTTCAGGTAATTAAAATTTTGAATTGAACTCTTTATTTTGTTCACCAGGTGTTGTATCACCAAGGTGGATACGATACACAAAGAAAGTGTGCTGTAATATTTTTCAGCACAATATGCAGAACAGTACAATAGTTACAGTAACAGACAAACAGATCTTACAACACAGAGAGGAAAGGTTAGGTAATCAGTCCAAATATTACTTGAATGACACTCAAATATTATGATTTTAATGTTACTATTCTTTACTTAAATAGACCATTTTATACCATGAGACTAAAATGGAATGAGAGTGCTGCAAGGATGTCAGCCACTCTACAACACCAGGGTAGATTTTTGTAGCTCTACAAGCCATGCTCTTTCCAGATATCTTAGTATCAGTTATTTCTCTTTAACCCACCTCTCTGTTTTTTTTGTCAACCTCTGCTGTAGCCAGGTATTGAACTCACAACTCTTTGCATCAAGTCACTGGATTCTTGAAGGAGATGACCAAGTGGATAAAAACGTTGGCTAAATCCAGTGAGTTGACCCAAAGAGTTGTGAGTTCAATACCTGGCTACAGCTGAGGTAAATAAAAACTTAGAGAGATAAGTGATACTGAGACATCTGGAAGTAGCATGACTCATGGAACAAGAACAATCTACCCCAGTAGACAAAATAAAGGTTCAGTTCAGAATTTCAATCATCTGAAGAAGGTCAAAGTGTACAATGGCCGAAACATTGCAAATATGGCAGTGATGAAGACAACAGTACAAAAAATGTAAATAGTGTAAATAATTACAATACTTCATCTCAGAAATTTCAATATGAAGAATTTGCAGAAAAAGAAACTGCTTGAATTTTTCTAAACTTGAATTGTTATATTTTTTTAATTTGCCCATAGTCTGCAAAATCACCTGTTTGATGGGCAAGAAAAAATGAAGCTTGTATAGAGACAAAAAGAAACAAGCAATGGGGATTAAAAAATAACAGTGTTACCTGAGAAAGAGAGAGAGAAAGAGAGAGAGAGAGAGGGAGATGTTAAAAATAAAATATAATGACAATTATTATAATCCTGATTATATGTTAGAGTGTAAAATACACAGGTAAATCAAGGAAATTTGAGAAAGAGTAGCTGCCACTTCAGGCTCCAGAGGTCTGACACACATCCTAAAATAATATACTGTGAGAAATGGTGTAAAAGGTGAAAACAAAGAAAGTGATTTAGTCAGGATGAAAAGCATGTTCTCTGTTGGTACTTTTCATTGAAAGGATATCTGATAAAGGCCTTATGAAACAGATCTGTCTCTCTCTCACTATTGATATATCATTTTTTATAGATAATTATACATATTTAGTACTATTCTCTTTTTGTATAGTTTGAGTATGTACATATAGATGTATAATTAATGTGGAGAGTTTTTTCACTCAACAGTGTTGTTTCTATCATGCCGACTTCAAAGTTTCCTGAAGGCATTATTGTCATGTCTTCACTCTTCAAGATCCCAGCATAACTGAAACAACACTATTCAGTTAAATGAAAAACCTCTCCGCATTAATTTTATTAAGGCTTTATCTTGATATCAAGCACTTTATGACAAAAAACCTGCTTGCCAAAAATGCCTTCCTATCAGTAAACTACTAAAAAAACAGCAACTTTGGCAAAAAGCATCATTACAATTTAACACTATATATATATATATATATATATATATAATTTTTTTTTTAATTGTGTGAGCCCCAAGCAAGGCATTTTACTGCCACTGTTGTGCAGAGGATTACATAGGAGGAATGTTATGTGAAAGAGTGACAGGTTACAGGGGGTTTCAGGAAGAGCATATGAGAAGGAAGAGAATACTGATGAGAGTGGGGTGGATGGAGAAAAAAAAAGCATGAAAGTGGAGATATCTATATACATATATATATACATGAATTTAATAGAGAAAACGGTTTCCAACAGTCATAGACTTATTCCTCTATCTCCCCAACGGTCACAGACTTATTCCTCTATCCCACCAACACCTTTAACTAAACACTCTCCCCAAAAATTCCAACTGTCAACTATATATCCCCCTATCACTAAACCCCAGCCAACACCTTGAACAAAACTAAATAAATATAAAGAAAAAGGATTTCCAGTAATTTACACATCGCCTGATGAGGCATTGAGGCTTCAATACTGAAAGAACGTACCTTCATAGCAATTATATATAGAAATTATGTACATGTTCTAAAATATAATTTATAATAAATATTCACAGCTCTATATATTATATATCAAGCACTGTTTTAAATTAATGTTTTGGACGCTGTAAGAATTCTTCATTCTGTATTCAATCGTATATATATATATATATATATATATATATATATATAATGAGTATGTGCAGGTGGTGCAATGGATAATGACTCAATACTGGAAAACCAAGTTCAAATTCCAGATGATTTCATTATATTCACTTTCACAGAAATATACTTGGGAAAGGTATGAATTTATTTTTTCTCCTCCTAGATCTCATATTCAATGTCAAGAAGAGAAAGTTGAAATGGTACGAACATGTCATAAGAGTGAACAAATTTTTTACCACTGCCATCCTACTATGTAGCACCTTGGGCAAAAAAAAAAAAGAAAGTGGCAGACAGAAGATAAAAAAAAATGAGCTGAAAATATCACTGAGTGGACAAAGGTCATTTACAGTGACCTAGACATTAGAACAAAACTGAGACTCATGGATGGAGCTGGTTGGGTGTTCAGCTGTGACACTATGATCACACCAGGTCATAAAATTGATAATGAATATTATTTTGATTTGCAATCATAATTTAGTTATTTAAAATATATATTTAATTCTAGAGTCTTTGGTTGTATAGTTTTTCTAGACTAATATATGTGTTGTGGTGCAATGGATATTAACTCAAAATGAGAAATTGGTAGTGCCAAGTTCAAATTCCAGTTGAATTCATTGCATTCACTTGCATGCACATATCCATCTCTTCTCTCTCCAGAGAATAGCAGGAAAAACTAGCTTCTTTATCCTTGGTTGGCTACCAGTCTACTGGAAGGATGAAATGGTAACCTACTGTGGAAAAATTTGCCTAGTCAGTCATGGATCAAAAGAGACATGATTGCCAAAGCATGTATCAGGTATGGCACTTAACTGACTGACTAATGTGTGAGACAAGTATTGAAGGTTATGACATCGGAGAGAATTTTGGAGAAGTCTTATAGGTGAAAAAACTGTGCCTTAATACTGTAGTAAATAGTGTATTTATTTTCTGCATCAATGGTTCTAACATTTTTAGTATCATATTTAAAAATGCAATTGATGTTAAAAAAGATAAATAAAATATTTTTTCCCTCAACAAAAAAAGTTAAATAATTTTTAAAATATTCCAGTACAGAAGAGACCCTTTTTTTTTTAATATCTATGTCTAGGTGACAAATGATAAATAACTTTTTGAAAAAAAAGTTTACTTCAAAATGGTTACAATGTCCATGAAAACAAAAAACATAGAGAAGAAATATTAATTGTTTTTTAGTTTAGCACAACATAAAAAAAGAAGAGTAAATATTTTTCAGTTTATGCTTCTTGCTGACATCTTCGAGAAATGTTAGTTTTAGAACTTCATTTATTTCATTTTGTTTATTATTTTTTAAAGGACTTCTTTCTTTTTTTTTCTTTCTTTTTTTTCTTTCTTTTTTCTTTTTGTTTTCTTTTTTTTGTTGATGGCAGTTCAAATGTATCTGGCCTTTTTGATCAGATTTTATTCATTGGTTGTGTGTGCATCTTTCCTCGGTTGTTAACGCCAAGGAAAATTGCATTAACCAAATAATAGGTGCAAAACTTCTATTTGAATTTTGTTCTCAGTTTGCATCTCTTCATTACTTTTTTTGTTCCACCCTAACTTGGTGCTCATTCTGTCTCTTCACTCACTCTCTAACTTCTAACTCCATATTCTTTCTCTTGATTCACCTCTCTCTTTGTTTTGTTCTACCTCATTCTTTTTTTCACCATTTTTCATAATATTTCTGTCTTCTAGATCTTTTCCCCTTCTCTTTGTTTTTCTCTCTTTACCTCATTTTTTTTTTCTGTTTTTGTAATTTTCCATCATCCCACACTAACACCCTTAGAAAATGCATGAATTCCTCTTTCCTCCAGATGAATTCCTCTTTCCTCCAGATGAGGATTAAAAAGAATGACAGACTAACCTCTTGCCTGGGTGGCAACTAGTCTAGAAGGAAAATTCTTAAATACTACAGCACACTGAGCTCTTCAGCCTTTCTATGGCAACACATCTACAAGAAAGAAAACTGTCATCATTTCATCTCATGCAAGGCAGTAAAACCACTAAGATACAAGGGGTTACTGAGTGTTAAAGAATAATTTAATTGGAGTAGATAGACTAAACTATTGCCCGGTTCACACTCCACCCACATCTATTGAACAGGTTAAGAGGCTCATCCCTTGTTTCCTGTTTAGGATGTGGTTCCCGGTTTTTCTCTTTTCCAATCTTTTCACTCTTACGTAGCCCTCTGCGCATCAGTGGCGTTTTCACCTTGCTTGGGGTGATATGATTAAAAAAAAAAGAAAAAATACAAAAATAAACATTATTAAGGAGCAAAAACAATACAAGAGTAATCAAGAAGACAGCAGATAACAACTGACATTGCATTTAAATTTGTGAAGACCAAAGTAAGCTAGAAACCATAGAGATGGAAGAGTTTCAAGAAGCGAGAAGTGTGAGAAAAGAAGCTGTTAGTATAGAACTTGGTTACATCGAGTTAATTCAACAGGTAATTGATGAGACTGATCTAGTCAGTTAAGTACCATACGTGATACACACTTTGGGTGATCATGTCTCGAAAGAGACATGACTGACTGGACAGAAGATTATCCCACAGTAGGTTGCCATTGCTTTCTGCAGTAGACCAGTTGCCAGCCAAGGCTATAGAACCAAATCTGTCCTGTTATTTAACCCATAACTGGAAGGAAGAGATGGATCAATACCTATGTCAAGGGTATTTGTGTGTAAGTGAATGCAAGGAATTCTAGTACTGCACTTAAATCTAGTACTGTGCTTAAATTCATAAAGTTTAGATACCACAGCAGAGAGTTCATCTAAATAATTACCATGAAAGTATTTGTAGAAAAGACACAGGGAAGCTACTTTATAGCAGTAGGAAAGTGACTGAAGCAGAGATGCCAGGTCAGGACCAATTATATTGCTGATTTGTCTTTGGATTTTATCAAGCATCTCTAAATAGGAGATGTAAAAACAGGAGCACCAGACCATATGTGGCAGAAATATTCAAAGGATAGGCATATGGTAAACTTTAAAACCAGCATAAAGAGGGATGGGGTCTGTCAGGTTATTTTTCCCTAGATACTACCACTTCTGCAGGACATGTGCAGCTCCAACAAACCTAACAGGTTGCATGACATTTGATCATGATTAGAATCTTCTATCACAAACTTTCATTCTTTCTCTCTCTCTCTCTCTCTCTCTCTCTCTTAATTGTTATATTCTGTCTTTCTTTTATACTTGCACACTTTCTCTTTCCATCTCTAGATCTACATGTTTTATTTTTTTTATTTTATTCATTCTCTCTATTTTTAGGTCTTTCCTTTCTGGTTCATTTTTGTCCATGTTGAACACTTAACTTTAAATTTAAATGTTCAACAAAATTCTTTGCTTTTTATTGACTATTTATTTTCCCATTTTGTTTATTGTTTTTTCTTTTATATTTGGAAAATACTATTTTTTCCCTCATTTATTCATGCATTTCTTTTTTTTCATTTAATTTTTTTTTTACTCCATTGAAGTCTGCAGTTTTCAAAAACTTAGAAAAAATAAACACTAGTGGTTAATGATTATATGTATATATATATATATATATATATATATATATATATATATATATATATAGACATCCGCAGACTGATCTGTATATATACATACACACACACACACACATATACATATATATATATACACACACACACATATACACACACATACACACACATTATATATATATATATATATACACACACACACACACATATATATATGTTCAGAAGGGTGGAGGGTTTAAATGAATAAGAATTAGTGGTAAATAAATGGTAAATTCTTTGCAATTACAGATTTATTTTTGGTACAGCATTAAAAACCAAAGCACCAGCCCATAATCATTGAAAAGTCATTAGAAAGAAAAAGTCTAGTGTAAATTTAAAAAGAAAAAAAATAGTTTAGAATTCAATCCTATTATTTTCATCTTAATAATAATTATAATAAAGACAGGATAAAAATGATATGATCACTGATTTTGAGGACAGATATTAATTAATAATCATTTAATAAGTTAAGTTTATCAAAAAAAGTACAATGAAATCTATATCATGCTAAAAATCAGATTTTGTATATGTGTCTGTACCCTTAAGGAACCAAAGTTTGAAGTATTGAATAAAAACTCCTTTACTAGGCACTAACTTAAAGAACAACAAATTAAAAAAAAAAAGCCTGTGTTTTGAAACTGAATATTAATAATGAGATCTGTACTAATGCATGACTGAAAATAAATTATTTATTAAGAAAGACAAAACAAAAGAGGTATTGAATTAAGGCAGTGGCTTCCTTTTTTTTTTTCTGGGGCTGCATTTTTGGAATTAAAATTTGTGTGTGTCTGACCAAATATTATGTGATAAAAAGTACATTTAAAAATAAAATACAGAGAGGATCAAAGGGAGGTAATTGCAGATTTCAAAGTTACAGCATTATCATTGATAACTCTTTTCTTCAATTTGCAGAGCCGAGTTACAATATTCTTAATTCTTGATATAATGCAAAGATATCACAATGATAAAATTGATCAATAATTATTTATAACTATTTATACAGGAACTCATGCATGCAATTATGAGTATGCTCTAATAATATTTTAAATTTTGAAATCATATTTATTTTTGGCATATGAATATTTTTAAAACTGTTTCTAAGTCTTTGATTGTCTTTGAATCATTTCACACCTCTGAAGCATGTTGCACAGTTTGGCAACCACTGAATTAAGATATCTCTTAAATTGCTTAAATTTAATGAAAGCAAAAATAAGAAAAAATAGGTTGATTAACAACTGAAAAATAATATTGTGACTTCATGCTGAACTGACTAAAAAACAAAAAAGATTATTTAAGAGAGATGACTATGAAATGGTAATTATAATGTACTATCTTATTTATTTATTTACTCAGTTGCATGTAAGTAAAATATATTGGTATGAAACAAAAACAACTATAAAATAATACACAGAAGCTAACATAATCACCAAGAGAAAAAATGTTCCATGGGATAAAAGAGTTCAGTTTAAGCAGGTGTCAAATAGAACTCTTTGAGATCGATTGGATTATGCTCTTCAAGAGGCTGGTTAGTAATTTCAGTGAATTGATATGTATGTTTGAGGTGATACATATGTAATGCTTCCATATTGGCAACACAAGTGAAATAAACATTCTTATACTCATAGACCTGGATCTGGATGTTCATGTAGTACAAATTGTTTTTCTATGGTTGCCCGACCACTTGCATTTATGCACACTACTAAATTGGCATCTAGGTCTTGTCCATTTACTGTTGAACTAGTTAAATATAACCATCTCTTTTACTCTAGCAGTTTCTTTTCTCATACTGCCCGTTTGTGGAACTCCCTTCTGTTTGCTTACCTTTCCTGATAGCTACAATCTCCAAAAGTTTAAATGCAACATCAAATTGCCATCTTCTATCTCCTTAATTATCATCCTTCTCTTATCCTTTTATCCGCAATATCTTGCTTTTCTTTCACTGTAACCCCTTGTGCATCAATGGCAGTTTTGCCTTGTTTGGGGTAAAATTATTATAAAAAACAGAAAAAATGTTCACCAAATCAGTGTGTTGTAAAGTCAGCAGTAGCTGACCACCCCTATGTCCACAGCATATATAAGAGAAATTTTTTTTTTTTTTTTTTACTAAGTCCACCTAATCAGTCAGTCATTTAAGTGCCATACGTGATATAAGCTTGGGCGATCATGTCTCGAAAGAGACATGACTGACTGGGCAGAAGATTATCCTGCAGTAGGTTGCCAATTACTGTGGTAGACTGGTTGTCAGCCAAGACTATAGAACCCAATCTGTCCTGTTATTTAACCCATAACTGGAGGGAAGAGATGAATTAATACCTTTCCCAAGGGTATTTGTGCATAAGTGAATCCAAGGAATTCAACTGGAATTTGAACTCTACTCCCCAATTTGTCGATGCAACACCTAGCATCATTTATTTAAAGAAAATATTAATGAACATGATGCAAAAAAAGAACATTCCCTCCACCCCACACCTCTAACATGAACTGAACCTGTATTTTCTTTTTAATTTGGGAAAGCACTTTTTAGGCATTAACTTCTTTGTATAAAAGCCAAAACATTTATTGAAACATGTGTGCACAGTTAGGCAGGCTGATTGACTCGGACTTTCTTGTATACATCATAACTGATTCAGATCATGTGAGAGCTAATGGACTGTTTGAAAATGCTTAACTAGTCTTCAAATGCACATCCAACTCAAAAACTTACTTTTGACCAAAGGAATATTTACCAAAAACCCAACAAAACATTTCAAGTTCATTTGCCATGCTGCATACAAAAGTTGATGCAAACATATTGCTTTAATTTGTCAATCATTGTAAAGATCACAGATCCCTTTCAATATGATTACAAAAGTTTGAGTAATAATTAGACATGGGTAATCAGCATGAAGCCAGACTGCCAGACTGCCAGACTGGCAGAGTAAACAGAATAACAATGTGCAATGGTATGATTGAAGAGTTGAATCGCAGTAAATATGTTGCTGGAATTTTCTGATACTGCTTTGGATATATGGTTTCATTGGATGCGTTGAAATATAGTTTAGCATGCTAATCTTTTTGTAATGGAGATTTGATTTTCCCTAAATGCTCAATACATGTGGCCTTGAGCCAGACTAAGTTAAACTTGATAAAAATTTATACACAATTTCATGATTGAAATTCGTCTTCTCAGCAAGTGCTCAAAGAACTTGCCCTTTTGTCATAATTTTGAATATTTCTAACAAGTAAGAAGGTTAAGATATGGGGCGGAGTGGGGGTCTCAGGGCCTCCAAAAAAAATAATTTGCTTCCCCCCACCATCTGTGAAAATGATTTGAGCTAATTTTAGTATGTAAACACTTATTTATGGGGCTATCCTGACTAAAAGGCCAGCTCGCCACTTAAAACATTTTGGTGATAGGCAGGCCTGAGTATAAGTATATTGTAAAGAATCACTTCAAAATTATTTCAATATATATATATATATATATATATATATATATATGGTTATGACATTTTGACTTTTTCTGAAATAATTGATTTCCTGTATCATAATTCTATGAACTTCTGTTCCAAAATCGTGAAGAAGTGTTTAAAATCAGTTTATTTTTTAAATGTCACATCCAACACAAAATTTTTTAAATCGTATATTAGTACAATAGTAATATAAATTGTATAGTAGCAATAGTCAGTCAGTTAAGTGCCATATGTGACACACGCTTAAGCGATCATGTCTTGAAAGAGACATGACTGACAGGGCAGAAGATTATCCCACAGTAGGTTGCCATTACTTTCTACGGTAGACTGGTTGTCAGCCAAAGACTATAGAACCCAATCTGTCCTGCTATTTAACCCATAACTAGAGGGAAGAGATGGATTAGTACCTTTCCCAAGGGTATATGCGCCTAAGTGAATGCAAGGAATTCAACTGGAATTCGAGCCCAGCTCCCCAATTTCTCTTTCCAAGCTGATATTCTCAGCACCACAACGTAGTACCATGACGTTCTGGAGCCATCTGGAACTTCTTTTTGCTTATTTGTAAGTTTGTATGCTATTTTGAAGCTGTACACTGTTAAATGTATTAAAAGTACTACTTAATCCAATTATATCCTTAGTGAATTGAAAACTAAAATTTCTGAAATATGATTTTTTAATATTATTGTGTATATGGTAAAATCGAAATTTCTGTTTGGGGTTGACCTTTTAAAAGAAATAAATGAATGCCTTTTTATTACTTTTAAATAAAAATTCATTGATTTATGACACAGGAACATTGTTCCAAAAATGTTCTAACACTAATATATATATATATACTAGCAGTATAGTCCAGCGTTGCTAGGGTGTAATGAAAGCTTTAAAACTAATCCATGGTCCTGGAGGTCTGAGTCAGCTTAAAGAATATTTGTGTGAAGTTTGGTGAGAATCGGATAAAAATTGTGGATGTGGATTTGTATAAAGGACATACAGACAGATAAACAGACACACACAAACATCTTGCCTTTTATATATATATATATATATATATATATATATATTATCGATTTTCTGCACTATTGTAAGAACTGCAACCTTGAAACTTCTGAATATCATTTCTTATGTCTTTGTCTATGAGTGTATCATATTTGATTAAAATTGGGTCACTCCTTCTATAACCCGACTTTTTTCGATTATCGATTTTCGATATTTATCGGGGGTACCTCGACACAAAACCTAGTTAAGAACACTCGAAGACACTTATAGTACAACTGTGTAGATTTTCTTGAAAATCGGTTCAGTCGTTTTGGAGTCTATAGGTAACGGACACACACTCACAGACAAAGTTCCATTTATAAATAAGTTTAGATATATTGGTGTATAGGCAGCAAATGATCATTGTAGTTTTTATCAAGAACTGTGGAGCTTTTTGCTACACTACCAGATGAATGCCAATCCAGTATTTGATTAAATATGGAGCAAGTTATAAAATATTCATTGAATTTAATGGTTTTTTTTTTCTTTAATTTATCTTCATCAGAATTTGACCAGGGAGTGAAATAATGGGGAGTTAGTATCCAATTTTTAAATTCTATGTTGATCTGTTTGCATTGGTTGTATAGCAGCACTACATTTGTGTCCTGTTGTGTTTGTGTTTATATATGTTTAAATTTTAAAATTATGTTTTATTTGTTTTTACATTTCACATTTTAAAAGTTATGGAATGTTTGGTATCTCTGGGACACTAACAAATTTAATTTCAACAGAAGTCTTTTTTGTGCATATTAAATATGGATCTGAAGATTTCTTGATGTCTTACATTAATATATTTATGCCACTGTAGACAGTCCATCTCAGTGGTTTTCAACCTTTTTTTACCCAATGCACTCCATATGCCTGAATGTCATATTCTACCTTTTCAAGATTGTCTGACTCAAAAGGTGCATTCGAAATAACATTCATATTATTGAAAATCTTCATTCTTTTCCATATTATCACATATACATTTGCTTTTATTTTTATTATAAATGTTTTTGATACTCACAATGAGCTTCAAATCAAATAAATAAAAAAAACAAGAAAAAAAACATTTTCCCCTTTCTTTCTTGAAACCCTGAAATTTGGCTCTAGCTAAGAACCCATTGTCTATTTTCTTGTTGTTATTCTGAGTTTCAGGCCCATTGCTGATCCTCTATTATTTTTTTGATAATGAAATAATTGATTGCATTTTAAACTCTAATCATTATTTATAAGGTTTACAGTCAGTGGTTATAATTTTTGTGTTTAGAAGAGTTTGGAGTTAAGTAGGCAAACAGTTTATAGATAACCAAATACCATATTTTTCTTATCACTTGTGCTCATAAATACAAACAACACAAAATATACATGTGACATCTAGCCATATCCATTCATTTCCTTGGGCTTGAATACCTGTTGGTTCCATCAGCATTCCAGATAATCACTCTCCAATGGAATTATCCATAATTGTTGTAATCTAACATTCTATAGATGTAGAACCAATTTCTGACCAATTTTGTTCAACTTCAGTGGATGGGTTAGAAAGTTAAAACAACCAATAAAAACATTGCAGAAACATAGATACAATCTTGTAAGATACACACACAAAATATACACAACCAATGAAAACAAATTAAGAATTGTAAAATCCATACATAAAATTCTGTGGCTTTCATTAGTCTGTCCGTCACACCCTCTCAAATATAAACTGACCTATATGTGGTGGCAATATTCTAAGCATATATGAATGCTAGATTATGTAAGATATATTCTGAAGAGAAAAATTGGTCTTTCCTGACACAGTGATTCAACTTTCTTAGCATGTGACCTGGCAACAGATTAATAATCAAAATAATATAATTTTAAAAGATAACAGCAAGAAGCTGCTAGTTTGTGATGGAAAAATACACTTTGAAAGATATAAATCCATCTCCCTTATCTATGGGTTAAGTAGTAAGATTTTTATTGAGGAAGGGGTGGATCACTATTATTCTCCAAAGAATTGTTAATGCCATATTCACTTGCGAAACAGAATTATTCTTAAGTTACAAAATATGTTCTGGCTTTAAATAACCACCAAAGGATTGATAAGCCATAAATTAATAAGTTAATCAATTTCAGCATCCAAACTAGGATGTATGATCTCTGTGCATTAGAGCCTATATTTTAACCACCAAGCTCTATCTGTAAGATAAGGGAGAAAAAGCAGAGGAAGAGGATTATAAGAGTGTGAGTGTTGAGGGAAGAAGTGTGAGATTCAAATCTATAGCAACAAATGCGAGGGAATTTTATTATAAATGCTTTTCTTTTTCCTTTATTAAAACTTTAACATTTTGTGTGTCCTCAGGTTCCCTCTTGAGTGAAAGGTCATTCTAGTTTGCTCTCCTCTTCTTTGAGACGAGATAAGATCAGAATTAGTGTATTCGTGAATGCAAAGGATCAAAGGTATTAAAGAAACCCAGAAGGCAAGAAGAATACCCGACCTTCCATAATCTTCTTATTTTCTCCCCACCTCAACAGATCTCCTGATCACAACCAAAAAAAATAAATGAAAGTAGGAAGAAATTTGTTGTTCTACAGGAAGATACTGAGACTATCATGGACTTAGCATGTAAGCAATGACAGTTTGAAGGAAAATGGAAACAAAGAAAACTTATACTTCAAATCAGATAACTGAAATTTCTAGGTTACATAATGAAGAAAGAGTGCTTGGAGAATTTGACACTCACAGGACATATTGAAAGCAAGAGCAGGGTACCTCGTCATGGTGTAATGGTTAGCCAGCTTGTATCACTAGATCAATTATGACAGAATAGTGAGTTTGATTCTCAGAGAGTGCCCCAATACTTCTGGCCTTGTGACCCATCTAAGCTATGCTTAGAAAACTACCACATTGAAAGCAAGAGGAACACAGTAAAGCAGTATATAACTGATCTAATGAACTTGTGTAAATGTATGGCAAAACAGTGACTGAGAGATAACATGACAAAACTTACTAAAAACTAACTGTAACTCTTTGAGTGGCTCTCGAGTCTTGTATAAAATAATATCACATTGAATTTACATTATACATATAATTGATCTATTTTATCTCTAATGCTTGCATATTTCCTGAACACTGATCTTTTTGTCTTGACTTTTATTGCATTTTGAAGTAAAATCAATAACAATGTAATTGTCCCATTCTGTCAGTAACAGATATTGTTATGAATAAGAATTGAAACATTAACAAAACATTTGTATGAAATATAGAAATGATTCATTATCATTATTTCAGAATAATTTTACATTTATTTTTTTACCACTAGGATTTGTAAAAAGAAAAACAAAAGCCAGTAAAATAAACTAATCTAAACAAATAAATAAGTAAATAAACTAAGTAAATAATAAACAAATTAACCAACCACACCCACCAAAATGACCCATTAGAATAATACAATAAACTACCCACAATGCATCATTCACCTGTATATATAAAAAGTCAAACAAAAACACAACGCACATGGTCTGATAATTGCAGTTAGCATGAAACAGACTATTGCCTCTGGGTGTTGACTTCAGTGTCCACTTATATAAGCACAAAGAGTTTGTCACTTTAACTGAGCAAGTTCATGCTAACGTTGAAGATCTATGAGGGCACCATTATGATCTCACTCGTAGCAAGGCAGCCCTGATGAGTGAGAACATCCTCATGAAAACTCTGAAGTCAGCATAAACCTGGTCAGTTAAAGTGACACACTCTTTGTGCTCATCAATGCTCTGTCTCCACCGGGATATCAAGCACTTTAGATAAAAAAAACCTGCTTGTCAAAATAAAATTTTATCGGTAAAACCACTAAAATAACAACAACCTTGGGACTAAACATTATCACAGTTAAACACTATATGATAAACAAAGAAAAGTATATTTTGGGATTTTCTGCCAAATCTTGGAAGCACAGATTTTATAATCAAAAATATTATTTCTCTTGGCCCTACCTTTAATCCCAGACACCCCTATCTAAATATTTTTGACAATTAAAAGATAAGGACTCTCTCGACAGATCGAATACAAGATAAACTTCTATTAGCTTTAGAAATAGATGTAACCTATTCTAGGATGAAAAAATAAAAAATAATTAAATTTTGTGGTAAATACCAGCCTTTAAACCAACGAAATGAAGGGATTTTTACATGTCATCATAAGAATAAATTTAAATCATTGGATTTGTAAAATTATTATAATTTTCTAGCAAATTCAGCTGTTATTTATTTCCTTTGTGAATCTGATCCTTTATTTATTTCTATTCAAAAATTTTTAAAATTATTTTTATTATTTCTTTTATTAATAATTTCATTTTTTTCTATTTTTTATTTTTATCTTTAGTTTTTTTTATTTTATTTTTCTATTTTTAATGTTGAAAATTGTTTTTGTGCTGTTGACTACTAAATTTTTTTCAATTTTTTAAAAACTTTAAAGAAAATTTCCATTCTCTAAAAATTTTTGTGTCAGCTAATATTTGTGACTGTAAGTGTATTATAATGTCCCCTCTTCTCTTTCTTTCCCTTTTTCCTTCTCTTCACTTTTTTCCTTCTATAAGCCTTTGTGCTTATTTTGTATGTCTATTCTTATTCTCCTTTTTTGCATGTGAATATATTCTCTCCTAATAACTATTTTGTGTATTTGTGTGATTTAATGTATGTATATACCCTGTCAGTTTGCTTTTTTATTTTATCTATTCCTATTCTTTTTTTGGTGAGTGTATACATTCTCTCTTAAAAATTGTTTTGTGTATATTTTTGTATATATGTATGAGTTAATATGTATATTCTTTATTCTGTGTGTCTGTGTTGTGTATATGTGTGATTTGTTGCAAGTATTCTTAATTTATTTCTAGTTTAAATGGTGCAATGTTCACTTCAGCTTTTAAAAACTGATTTTAGAATATTCTGAGTAAAATTTAACATTTATTTATTTTTCAATGTCTGAATGAGGCAGTTGTAAAATTTTTTACACTGCCAGAATAAATTCTGGAATTAAACCATTTAAATATGTATTGAGTTTTCCTCTAAATCCTTTTTTATTTTTTATATATACAAAGTTTTATTTAAAGTCAGCAGACAAAGAATGCTTGTTTTGTTTTTTGACTTGTTGCCCCAATTCTACTGAGTTCAAGTCTGCATTATTTGGCCCAGTGATTGAATTAATTGCATTCACTTACGCACAAATACCCTTGGGATAGGTATTAATCCATCTATTCCTTCCAGTTATGGGTTAAATAACAGGACAGATTGGGTTCTATAGCCCTGATCAGCAACCAGTCTACCGCAGAAAGCAATGGCAACCTACTGCAGGATAATCTTCTGCCCAGTCAGTCATGTCTCTTTCGAGACATGATCGCCCAAGCATGTATCACGTATGGCACTTAACTGACTGACTGATTGAACTTACTATTACTGTGTTATGTTATGCAGTATGAGAAATATGGTGAAATATATACAAACAACTTGGATAGTGTTTTTAATTGATAAACGAACATTTCTACTGATGATGGACATACTACTCACATTTTTATAACCTGTTTTACTGTTTTATTTTATTTTACTTTTCTTTTCTTTTTTTTTTTTTGTTCAGTGGTGCCTTGGAATTGAGAGGGAAATAAAAAAAGTTGTTAAATGAAACCAAATTCACTGCCCCTCAACCACTATTCATCTCCTTTTTTCTCCTTTGTAACCCCATTGGTGATCCCAGTCTGGATATATGTTTGCTAGTTGTATTTTTTTTTTTGTTTTGTTTTTTCCTTCCCTTCTACTTTTTTGCTTCTGGGTACAGCTTAAAACTGGTTTGGTCACCTGAGTTCAAAGTTATTGGATTGAAAATTTATCAGAACAATGGGCCTAAGAAAAAAAAAAATGAAATAAATGATCCCCTGAAACTTGTTTAGAAAAGGGGGCTACATAAATTTATAGGGAGCTGTATGCAGTCTTGAGTAAATTTTTTTTTTCATTGTGGACCCTAGAGTTGGAAACTGAAGGCTGTCAATCTTACATTAGATTTGCAGTAAATTGAAAATTTATAAAACCTAATCTGTCTGTATAAAATACAGTGTGCGATTGATAAATTGTAGCCATTTTATATTTTTAATTTTGTGCATGCACATTGTTTTTTTGTTTTTTTTTAACTGCATAGTATAGTAGGGTCTGTTGGGCACCGTTTATAAGAAGAAAAAGCACAACTCAATTCACTTCCCCAAATATTTGGAAACAGCATACTGTAATGCTTGGCATTCATGCAGGAAGTGCTAATAAAAACATTTCAGAGTGTTTGTGTATCAATCTAAGGGCAGTGCAGAGGATTTGGAAAGAGTTGGATGATATATCCAGTCAACATCATGATATTTAGAGTGATCACTATTGATGGTGACATTGTCTTCTTTCATCTTCAAACATCAAGGGGCCTACATCAAGTACCTGAAAGAGGTAGGACTGTCTTGTGTGGTAGCTGGAAGACCCTATGTCTGGCAACAGGACTGCACAATGCCACACAAGCAAAAAAACCCAGTCATGGCTATCAGTATATTTCTGCAATCACATCACCCCTTACATCTGGCCACCAAATTCCCCAGACTGCCAAACCCTTGATTATTATGGGGGAACAGTTGTGTGAGAAACCAATAAAACTTTTTGTAACATCAAAGATGAGCTGAAAGCAAGGATTATGGCTGCATTCACCGTCCAGAAGAGATGCAGGAGATACTGAAGTCCTCTGGAAGCCATGGTTGAAGCTAATGGAAATTTTATGGAATAAATTTACTCTTTATTATTTCAAGATGCTTTTTGCATAATTTTGGTACATATATCTGTTAAAATGAGATGTTAGTTTTTTTTCATATTTTGCATAATTTAGGCGACGATTTATTCATCACATCCTGTAAATGTGCATCTCATTTGTAAATTAGAAAAATATATCAAAAACATATTTTGTTGATTAAATTTGCCTAAATAACCTTTATATATATATATATATATATATATATATATATATATACTCACTCACTTTACAGGGTAAAATTTACCGTGAACTGGACCGGTCCTAGCCAATTTCAAAAAGTGCTGAATACCCAAGCAGTCGAGTAATACTAAAAGTGGTCATCTTAAAAAGATATAAACACCTCACTCGCTTCTGCAGTAAGTTTTGGATCTTCAAGCACTAAATATCTGAAAGGTTAAATTGCAGTAATAGGTGAAGCGTGTGTGTATGTGTGTGTAGTTTTCAATCAGCACCTGCCAATTGCATTGTGTATGAAACTCAGAGAACGCATATAACAGTAACATGGGATGCTGCTCACAAAAAGCTTAAGTAATCTTTCTTTTAATCATTTCATCCCAAGCAAAGGCAGGACCCCCACTAGTACACAGGGAGTTACGGCAAGAGAAAAGACTGGTACAGAGGGTATTGAAGAAAGGATAAAAGATGAATAGAATTCAAGAAGATAGAAGATTCCAAATGATGTTGAATTTAAATTTTTTAAAATTCTCCTGGGCATGTATACAAAAATATCTCTGAAGTTACTGCTCATTAAAAGCATCATCAAAAGGTTGTACTACACTGAATTCTTTGAAAAAATTCTTTGAAATTTTGAACAGAATCCTTTCAATGATGATTTTTTTGTGAGGAAAGATGGTTTAGAGAATCTGACAGTAACAAGTCATGCTGAAGGCAAGATGGGAAAGACAGCATCAAAGAACCTACCTAATGAGTTTGTGCAAATGAATAGCATAGACTGTGAGGATAGTAAGGGGACAAACATTGTTTAGTGCTATGAAATATATGATGTTGTGGAGAGCCATGATTACTCACATCTTGAAATTATGTAAAGGGGATGTAAGAGATGTAAAAAAAATATATTTTTACCAAGATTTTCTAAAAATAACAATTTCCGAAAATAATTTCATTCATTTGTGAATAAGTCCTAACAGTTTCATTAAAATCCAACAATTATTTTATTTTTGAAAGAATTTCCAAATTAATGTGTTCCCCCCCAACCCAGAAACAAAGAAATTTTTTAATATGATTCAGTCAGTCAGTTAAGTGCCATACATGATACACGCTTGGGTGATAATATCTCAGATTTCCTCCCCTAGTAGATTACTATTACTTTTTACAGTAGAACTCAATCTGTCCTGTTATTTAACTCATAGCTGGAGGGAAGAGATGGATTAATACTTTTCTCAAAGAGTATTTACATGTAAGCAAATGCAACAAATTCAACTGGATTTCAAACACAGCTCTCTGATTCCTCATTCTGAGCTGGTATCCACTGCACTACAAGATTATTCATAGTAAACTCAGGTAAAAATTTGGTCACTCACTGAAAAAAAAAAAAAAAAATGATGTTTTACCAAAATTTCAAACATGTTATAAGGGATTAAATAATTCTAAAAAAATAATTAAAAAATGTCTTCCTTCTTTTCTGTGAAAATATTTGTTATTAAGTTTGGGGCTTTTTTCTTCATATGTTGTTTTATCAGTGAATTAATGGAGGTGCCTACTTAAAAAGTAAAATAGAATAAAATAGGATTATAGTACTTGGCATATTTTCAATCTTAGTGATACTTAAAAAAAAAAAATTAAATAGATAAAGAAAGGTCAGTGGAAGGCTAAAAAATAAATAAAAATAAAAAAAAACAAGCAAAGAAATAAACTAGGTTAAAAAAAAAACTTGACCTATATTTCTGAGCTTAAGTTTTAAATTTCAGGGAAAAGAACAGGAAATAAAAAAAAAATGTGTTTTAACATTTTCTCAGTCAACCTAACACCATTAACAACTCCCTAAAAGTTCAGAGCCTCTCTTAGGGCCAAGTGAGGCCTACTGTTTCACCTCTGTCTTTAATTATAAACACATTCTCAATATAAAACTTTCGAAATATTTTATCATTATTATTTTATATGCCTTTATCCTTTAAATGACATTGGGCGATCATGGCTCTCCACAATTTTTTTTTTTTTTGGTTGATATATTTCGGCCTGAAATTTCCCTTAATTCTAATTTAAACCAGAAGAAAAAATTAGAAAAAGAAACTATTCTCCATATCAATCACAAAGTTGATGTCTGTTTGGTTTGATAAAACTTTTTTATAAAAGAAGAACTCTTTAGTCTTTTATCCATCTCACACTGTCCATATGTAACTTAGCATGTGTGTATGTAAATTTTTAAATGTATGTTGCATGATATGTGTGTTTTTATGAGTGACTTAGGAGTGCTTGTAACATTTAAACACACACACACAGAGTTTAGCTGAGTTTGAAATAAGGAACTGAAATATCACCCTTTCACTCAAATTGGGTAACCCCTATTCTGGGCTGCACAATGACAACATGAAATTGGTGATAAACAATATTAATTTTTTAATTCTAAAAATCAGAGTTTGAACATTTGGGAATTTATTCAGTAATAAATAGTACTGTTTTTCAGATTTTCAAAATTCTTTTAAGATATTTTAAGTCTGTTTTTGAATTAAAATAAACAAGTGCATGCACATTACACACACAATTTGAATGAAACTGAAATGAACATTCTGTTTTCTGGGGATTATTTTCATTTTTGTCTGGCAACAATCCTTGGGCAAGAGGAAAAGAATATAAACTGTCCCTTTGAAATAATTTTTCTGAATGTAACATTCATTTTAAATGAACAATTCTGATTTTAAATTCAATTCACTTGTCATCAACAAAGTGGCAAGTACTGAACTGGTTCCTAGTAAAAAAAAAAAAAAATGAAATAAAAAAATAATTTTCAAAGTATAATCTTTGCTCTCTCTCTCTCTCTCTATATATATATATATATTTTTTTATTGTTAACTTCCATTGGCTAGAGTTAACAATAAAAAGTACGAATTCTGCTGAAAAGAAAATTTAAATCCAGACAAGTAGCACAAAAGTAAGGAGCCGGCTTGGTACTACCTTGACCGAAAGTCGGGGTTAGTGCCTGAGCCGTTATGATGCTTAAAAACCTGAAATCGGCAATGAAGGCAGGACATCACTGAAGAGCTCCTTTAAGCACCAAAAATATATTTATGGACTATATTTATTATTTAACATTTACATTAGACCATGTAAATAACTACTATAAAATTGTACATTTTGTTTCGACATTGAAAAAACAATATCTTGTCAGGTAGTTAGTAATGATTACTATGAATATCAATAAATATGCATGGGTATATATATATAATCTCAATAAATATACATGGGTATACACATGTACACCTGATGATTGCTTAGGGCTTAAAACTCCATGTTGTGCTATAATAAATAATTTATCTATAATAAAAAATAACTGACAAAACGAAAGTACTTCACAGAAATGATAATTTAACAGGTAATTTTTGAAATTTTATTTGAAAAACAAATAAACATATTTGGCTCTGTAAATCGGAACGAGAAATTGGGGAGCCGAGTTCAAATCCCAGTTGAATTCATTGCATTCACTTATGTGCAAATACCCTTGGGAAAGGTATTAATCCATCTTTTCCTTCTAGTTATGGGTTAAATAACAGGACAGATTGGGTTCTATAGCCTTGGCTGGCAACCAATCTACCGCAGAAAGCAATGGCAATCTACTGCAGGATAATCTTCTGCCCAGTCAGTCATGTCTCTTTCGAGACATGATCGCCCAAGCGTGTTTCATGTATGGCACTTAACTGACTGACTGATCACTCTGGATGGATTAGGTTTGATGTTAATATTAATAGGATCTTTTATGGGATTTTACCTACATATCACTTTGTTTGGATTTAAATATATATATATATTTCAATGACAATTGTTCTAATACTTTCTCTACTTTGGTAACTTGGTTGTATGAATTTAAGTATATTACTAGATTGGCAAATAGGTATATAACTGTAAGTTCTGTTCTAATAGTTTCTTTTCTTGAACTTCTTGCCTGTGTAATGCCCTTCCAATCTCTTGCTTCGTTACTACCTACGTTCTTCAAAAATTTAATTGCAACATCAATTGCAATCTTTTGTCATCCTAAATCAGGTTCTTTTATTGTTCTTCCTCCTCACTAAAGTTTCATCATATATTTTTCTATACAGATGACTATTTATGGTCTCATCTGTCAATTGAGCCCTCTGGGTAAATGGTAGATTTTAAAAACTGTAGCTACTCACTAATATTTACACATCATTCTTCAGCAATGAATTGAACACACTTGGCTACTGGTGTTTGTTTACATTGTGTATATAACACGCTAAAATCTGCCTTTCTCTGTCATGCACTGACAGCTTAGGGGTAGAAGCTCCAACTGATGCCAAATTCGTCAAATTTCAATCTTGGCTGGAAGCAGTCATATGTCAAGCCATACTGATGAGCTGTTATATAGCAAAACAGGACTGTATACAGATGACACATACACACACACATATATATACATATATCTGTCTGTGGATGACTATAGTATTTACGCTCTCACACCCTGATTGAGCACTCTGGAAGAATGGGAGACTTTGAAAACAGTAGCTACTTCAGCATATACGCTTCGCTCATTCAATAACGAATTAGAGCACTCTAGCTATTGGGCGTGTGTAATGATATACGCTAAAAGGTCTGCCTTCTTCTACCGGACGCTCGGGACCCAGAGGTTAGAATCACCGACTGACGCCGATTCGGTCGGGTTTCAATCCTGGGTTAGGAAGCGATCAGAGTCTAACTGTGCTGATGGGCTGTGATACAGTGAAACAGATCTGTCTGCGGATAACTATAGTATATATATATATATTAGAGTTGATATATATATATTAGAGTTGACACTTGACAAGTGAGAACATCATAACGATGTCCTCACAAAACTTCGAGATCGGCATGAATCTGCTCTATAAAAGAGATAAACTCTTTGTGTACGCATATATATATATATGTGTGTGTGTGTGTGTGGTGGGGGGGTGATATTTGTCTATATTTCTGCAATTATTTAGACTGTTGTCCTCATCATTGTTACCATATTTTCAATGTTTTGGCCGTTATACACTCCAATCTTCTTCAGGTGATTGGAATCTTTAGATTATTGAGGACATGGTCCAGTAGTTAGTGTTCACTGAATTCAGTGACTTGACCTAAAGAGTTGTGAACCTGGCTACAGCGGAGTTGAACAAAAAACTTAGTTTTGAGTTAAAGTGAAATAATGAATACTGAAACATCTGGAAGAGGAATGGCTCTTGGAACTTGAACAATTTACCCTGGTGAACAAAATAAAAGGTTCAGTTAAAAATTTCAGTCACCTGAAGAAGGTTGGAGCATGCAATGGCTGAAATGTCATGAATATAGCAACAAAGATGGGTGAGGGCTATATTTTGAAATTTTCTCAACTCTTTCTTTGTTTAATTAAACTCAAGTTAATAACTTTCAAATTTCAATCACATGCACATAAGCATCAGTTGAATTGGGCTTGATTGTTTAGCAGGTGCTAAACAGATTTACATTCTAATTGTGTGAGCACAGTTTAGAGTTATGGAAAAAAAATATAACATTTTTCTTTTTTTTTTTTATAAATTCTTTTTGGGTTAAATGTTTCAATGGCCTTGAAACATGAATAATAATATCTTGCTATTAAGCATTTTAGAGTCATTATTGTTTTCTTTTATTTCTTTATAATTATTTATATAGGTTACATATATGTATTTGAAAATGTGGGTGGAAGTTGTAGGAGATAAACTGCTCTTACCTACAATTTCTTTTGTTGTTGTTGATTTTTTTTTTTTTTTGTAGTAAATAATAATCTTGACTCCAGTAATGTCTAAATTAACTCTGGGAAATTATTCAGATATTTTAATCTCTAACTGTGACAAATGAGTTTTCTTTTCTTTTTTTTTTTCTTTTATTGGGAATACAAAATTTAAAATTTGAGCCTGTGCTTGTATTAAACAGGTTTAGTTCATAAATATTCCTCTGACAGCAAGCAAAGAAATGAAAAAAAAAAAAAATTAAAAAAATCATTTTTACTTAGGCCCTGAATAATATAAATTGTGTATTATTTAATTACACAATATGTGTGAAGTTTGCTGTGAAATTTTTTTTTTACCCACTTTTTATTTGTAAATGCTTTTCACTTTCTTGTTTTTTGATACCTTAATGAATCATTAATAAACACATTCTTTTCCTGAAACTCACCAAAGCAAATCATTATTGCTAGCTCAACGTGATCATCTTTACTAGATTGTGCTGTCTTCTAATCCATCTTCTGATAAGAAAAACAATGGTTGAATCCATTAACTTGATCCAAAGATTTGCGAGTTCAATACCTGGCTACAGCAGAGATGAACAAAAAAACTTAGAGTTGAGTTAAAGCAAAATAACCAATACTGAAATATCCTGAAAAGGCACAGGATGTGGAACAAGAACAATCTACTCTGGTGAATGAAATAAAGATTTCAGTTTGAAATCTTAACCACCTGACAAAGCATACAACTGCTGAAATGTTGTAAATATGGCAACAGAGATGGGAGGGGGTGATGTTTTAACATTTTACCAACTTTCTTTGTTCAATTAACCTCAAGTTAATAACTCTTAAATTTCAATCACATGAGCATAAGCAGTGGGTTCAGTTCAAAATTCCAGTCACCTGAAGAAGGCCAGAGTGTACAATGCCAGAAACATTGTGAATATTGCAAAAAAGGCTGATGTTTCAATTGTATGAACTGTTTTTTTTTTTTAAATCTCACAAAAGTTACAAAATATTTTGAATGTACAGCACAACTATACTCATTAATTGTGGGCAGCTTGTCACCCCCACTCGCCACACACTCTCAACATTTGTCTTTTTTGAAGCAGGGTATCCTTAACACAAACTTATAGTTATGGAATATGAAGCAAAGATCAAATCAGATCTCTCAACTCTTCTGACACCAAAGGGAGACTCTTAGTTTTGAACACTTTTTCTTGAACTGGGTTTATAACTTGTATTGTCCTAATTAACTATTAAGCATTGGTCTTCCGATAAATCTGCTAGTTTTTACAAGATTCTCTATTTGTAAATATATTGTTCAGCTTTCTCCACTAAAAGAGTTGTCTAGTGAAAATATTTTCTATTCAGTTTGTATGTGTTTTGAAAAAAGCATTTCAGTGTTTTGGGCCATCGGTTAGTTAAATTATTGCAGTATGATATTGTTTGATAACTGATTTACCAAATGTTTGTTTGCAAGTGAAACATTGGCTTGAATACATTAACCTTTGTTCAGAATTATCTTTCCATAAGAAATAACTGTTGCAAATTTGAAGAAAAACAGAGTTAAGATATCTTAAAGTTAACACTTTAAGCTGTTTTTGAAATCCTTCTCTTTCTCATTGTTTTTAGTGAAATCACACTGTTGTTTTTTAAGTTTGATATCTAAATCTCCTGGCTTTAAGATTATCAAGGTATCATTTCAACTTTTTTTTTTTTTAATCGTATCACCCCAAGCAAGGCGGTAATGCCACTGATGTGCAGGGGGCTATGTAATAGTGAAAAGATTGGAAAATAGAAAAGCCAGAAACCACATCCTAAACAGGGAACAAGGGATGAGCCTCTTAACCTGTTCAATAGACGTGGGTGGAGTGTGAACCAGGCAATGAGATAGATCTATCTACTCCAATTGAAAAAAAAAAAAAGAAACCAAAGTGAGAAGATTGGAAAAGAGAAAAGCCGGAAACCACATCCTAAACAGGGAACAAAGGATGAGCCTCTTAACCTGTTCAATAGACGTGGGTGGAGTGTGAACTGGGCGATAGATAGATCTATCTACTCCAATTGAAAAAAAAAAAGAAGAGAAACCAAAGTGAGAAAATTGGAAAAGAGAAAAGCCGGAAACCACATCCTAATAATAATCTGCTAGTCCTTTCTGATTTCAGTCAGTTAAGTTCCATATGTGATACATGCTTAGTCAATCATGTCTTGAAAGAGACATGACTGACTGGGCAGAAGATTATCTCACAGTAGGTTACCATTATTTTCATATTTTTTAACACTTGATAACCCTTTGCATTTTAGTGGCTTTACTCTCTTCCTTGGGGTGAAATTATTAAAAATATGGATTAAGTCAAAGAATAATTTTCTGTTTGTTCCTTAGTTAATCATTTCTCTGTTAATATTATACAAATTGTCAGTCAGTTAATTGCCATACATGATACACGTTTGGGTGATCATGTCTCAAAAAAGACATGACTGACTGGGCAGATGATTTTCCTGCAGTAAGTTACCATTACTTTCTGCAGTAGACTAGCTCCCAACCAAGACTATAGAATCCAATCTGTCCTGCTATTTAATCCATTACTGGAGGGAGAAAAAAATGGATTAATGCTTTTCTTAAGGTTATTTTTGTGTAAGTTAATACAACGAATTCTACTGGAATTTGAACACGGCTCTTCTATTTCATGTTCCGAGTTGATATCCACTGCACCACAACACACACATGAATATCCACCAAGATCAACTTTGTTGATATCGAAATTTACTTTTTACTTCTATATGCCTTTTGAACATGAGCAGTCATGTTTCTCTGCAACTTCCTGTCCTTTGTAACTGAAGGAAATTTTATCTTTTTGCTATCTCTCCTAATACCTGTTGTGACAACTATTTACACAATCTAGTTAGGTAGGTTATACATTGTTTTCTATGTACCTTCAATATGTCTTGTGGGTGTCAAATTTTTCAAGCTCTCTTTCCTCACTGAATGAACTTTCCAAGACACAAGTATCAAAACATAACATTTTCCAGGTTACTAGATGCTGTAGCTTGGAAGATGCACCCTAATAATAGAAAAAAAATTTCTAAGAAAAAATCTGTCATTCTTATACAATGACACATTCACCATACGCCCCTCATATACTGGCACCATGTATTGTTTACATTAATCACTTGTTCGATTTTGTTTGTATGGCAATAACATACAAGTTGATGGTTAGGAAATATACTATACATCTTTCATTGTCCAAGGGTGGTTTTATTTTCATAAAAATGAATTAGAAATTTTAAAAATATGCATGTAAAAATATAAAATAAAGAAATTTTATTCATCCACAAATCCCCAAAACTGGATTCATGTAAAAGCTCTAATCTATCATCAGCAGAGTCCTCACTACTGTCAGTCATGTACAATAAATGATCCTTACTACCATTCATGTCATGGTGGTAACCAAGATGGTAACTGATACATTCATCTTGGTAGATGCACACGTATTTTTCAGGATATTTTTTTTAAGAAAAAAGTGCACATTGTAAACCAGAAAATACAGTCCTTATCTATACCTACCAAATACACTTAGAACTTTTGCTTAACTTAGAAGCTGGAAATCAAGGTATAGATAAATGCTTGAGGAAAGCTGTTTTTAAAATATTTTTCAATCTGTTAATCAAGATTTTCAAAAGAAAAAAGAGGAAAATAGTTTTTTACACTAATGGCTAAAATTCCTCCACAGTATTTTTAATTGCTCTTAATAAAAATTTTACTCTTATAGAGTTATTATTATTATTATTACTATTTTGTATGATTCTATAGCATTGTTCTAAAATTCAGCTTTTATTCACAATATGCTGCTGACATATGTTACCAAAGACAGGAAAAAATTATTTGACAAATGTTTACAAAAACTCTTTTCATTTGTACTTTAAAAAATATAAATATATAATACCATGATTATTAACCTTTATTAAAGACAACTAAGCTTCACAATAGAATTTTATAAATGTACAAAAGAATTACATACGCATAGGTGCACATGACAAAATGACTAAAAAAAATGCTATTTTAACTTGTTAAGTCATTTTATTCTGTTATTTTTTTAATATCCCACAGAAATTGTCCATAAATTTTACAAAAGGCTGAGTATTTTTCAAAAATGAATGTTTGCTTTATGTGTGCATATATATATATATATATATATATATATATTGTCATCCGCAGACAGATCTGTTTCGCTGTATCACAGCTCATCAGTATGGTTAGACTTCGATTGCTTTTTAACCCAGGATTGAAACCCAACCGAATTGGCATCAGTTGGCAAGTCTACCTCTGGGCTATGGGCGTTCGGTGGAAGAAGGCAGACTTATACACACACACACACACACACACACACACACACACATATGTAAATATACATATATATAATGTAAGTACAGATATATATATATATATATATATATATATATATAGAGAGAGAGAGAGAGAGAGAGACATAATACATGTAAATACACACATATATGCATTTAAATCAGTATGTTTGCGCCTGATGAGACATTGTAGTTTCAATGTCGAAACAAATGTACGATTTGTAGTGGATATATAAAAAATTTGTACATGTTCTAAAATATAATTTATAATAAAAATAAATAAATATATATATATATATATATATATATATATATATATATATATATATATATATAGCATCTTTAGCATCATTTTTCATTGGCTTAAACTTTTTCTAACATCATCTCATTTGTTTTTTCTTTACTGTTCACTTCTTTTGTCTCATTATAAATTTTTCTTACACTTCTCCTTTTGCATTTTCTCTCTATTTTCTCTATTTTCTTCTCTTGATTTTTTCGTTTTTTTCTTTTCTCCTTTTTTTTCTTCTCTCTTTATTAAACCTTTTACCTTGAACGAAAATTTTACGAAAATGGAAAGTGAATTTGCTGCTTTATAAAATAAATGTTAAATAAAGTGTTTATTAACAACATTACTAACTACCTGATGAGACTTCATTGTTTTTTCCAAAAAAAATATAATATATATATATATATATATAATCTCCAAATGAAGAATAAAATTGCACAAAAAACAGTAATATATAACAGTAATTAATATAACAATAGAGCAACAAATATTTATTTATTATTATGTTTGAACATATGTAAAACTACTACAAAATTGTACATTTTTTTCAACATTGAAAGAACATTTCATCAAGTATCGTTAACTACCTGATAAGACATTGTTCCTTTCAATGTTGAAACAAATATAATTTTGTAGGAATTTTCACTTGTTCTAACACAATAATTATTAATAAATATATATATATATATATATATATATATCCTTCCTTCTATAAACCTAGTTGCTGTCAATGCAAAATATATTTGAAATTTAGGGTGTGTCCAACCTTTCAATTCACTTGAGTTTTTTTCAATGGAATGGGAAAAATTGAAGTAAAGGAAAAAAATAGCCTTCCTTAAAGATTATTAATTTTCTTGATATATATTTAATAATGGAATGGATTCTCCCATTGTTTTTGAAGTATAAAAGTTCCATCAGGTCAATTCCTTAGGACCAAACATTAAACTACCCATGTTTCTGACCAAGGTTGAAATTTTCTGAGAATTTCAAAATTTTACCCAGACCTGATGTATTTTCTCTCCTTTGCCCCACCACCCTATAGATACATTAAAATTTTTTAATTGTCCATCACCTGCCTGATTTTTCTAAAAAAAATTAAGTTCCTGTACCTAAACTGATGGAAAAATCCAAAACATTGTATGTATCTTATAAATTAAAATAATTTTTTTTTTAAATTTGATATTTTACTCAGTTTTATGTCTTTTACCAAATGACTGTTTTGTTCAAATTCCAACATTTATGGCTTCTGTAGTATATGCCAGTCAGTTAAGTGTTATACATGATACATATTTGGGTAATCATGTCTTAAAAGAGACATGAGTGACTAAGCAGAAGATTTTCCTGCAGAAGGTTGCCATTACTTTCTGCAGTAGACTGGTTGTCAACTAAGATTATAGAACCCAATCTGTTCTGTTATTTGACCCATAAATGGAGGGAAGAGATGGATTATTACCTTCCCAAGGGTATTTGCGAGTAAGTGAATGCAACAAATTCAACTGAAATTTGAACTTAGCTCTCCAATTTCTCATTCTGAGCTGATATCCACTGCACCACAACACACATTCAATATGATATGTAAAAACTCTGAAATTTTGTGACTATGGTTGCCATTTTTTGTAGATTTAAAAAAATGTACTCAGGTCAGGTGTATCTTAGCTTTTCTTCCTACAATCATTTGAAATGTTCAAAAAGCCAAAATGTAAAAAAAAGAAAAAGTTTCATTTGAGAGCATGTCACACAAACAGCATGTTTATAAAATATTAGGTTATGTATATAGAATAATTATGTTTATTACTGTTACAGCAGTGTTAGAATAATTGTTTGAAACATTTTCAATTTATTTAATATCCTTAAAATTGTCCATTTTCATGTCCTTATTTGACTATGTTGTAATTTTTGTCATTTTTATACTTTACCATATATTCATATCTGAATACGTTTACATATGTATAGAATACTGCTGTCATATATGGTCAGGCACCCCTGCTGTTAATTTCTGTATTCTTAACAGGCTCCAAAGAAGAATCTGTAATGGAATAGGTCTCGACTTGGCAGCTCGACTCCAGCCACTTTCTCACAGGAGAGATGTGGCTTCTCTCTGTCTATTCTACAAATATTTTCATTCTGCTCTGAGAAACTCAAGTAACTTGTACCCCCGCCACAAGAATTTATTCGTGCAACCTGACTGGCAACAAGGTCCCACCCATTTACAATTAGATTAACCAAATGCAGCTGAAAATTCCACTTCAGCAGCTTCTTTTCTTGCACTTTCTGCTTCTGGAACTTCCTTCTATATACTTACTTTCCTGACAGCTACAACCTCCAGAAATTTAAATGCAATGTCAATACCCATCTCTTATCTACTTGACTCCAGATTTTTCTACATCACCCCGTATATCTTGTTCTTTTACTTTCTCTCTTCCTCTGCAAATGTCTTCACATTGTGTTCCCATCGTTCTCTTGCCCTTTCTCTGACACTCCCTGTAACTGGTTCGACTTTCTCTTCACTCTCCTCCTATCTAAACCTTTACTCTTATGTAGCCCCCTGTGCATCAGTGGTGGTACTGCCTTGGTTGGGGTGAAACAATTAAAAAAAATCTCTTAAAAGAATTAACTTAAACAGGATTTTGCCAAATTTGGCATTTTGTAACCTTAATATTTAAGAAGACATTAAGTCAGAATTTGGTTAGACTAGATTTCAGTCCAAGTAAACAAAATCTGGTTTCATTTTACCTTCATTCTAAATGATCATCCTAAATTTTGGGTCCTTCAAAATGGCTTTTGAGAAACATTTGCAAAATTTTTAGCTGATTGCAAATATTAAACTAAGGACATTAAAATTATAGTTTTTTGTATCAAATGAATTGCTGGATTCATTTGATGCCTTGTGTAAAAGAAAAAGAATTTAAAAACATTTCTGTTTATGTAGATAACAATAGACAACATTTATAGTAAAACTGTAAAATTTAACATTCTCTATAAAAGCTTACAAGAAATTCAGGAACTAAAAAAATAATTCAAATAAATGGTATATTTATATTATCACTTGTATATATATATATATTTTTTTTTTATCCAGGAATTAATCCTTAATAAAATTTCAAAATTTTATTATCCTCTCCTTACAATTTTGAAATTTTTATATATTGCCTTTAATTGCTATAGTACCCACTCCAAGTATCATTAAGTTGAGATCTTAATTTAATAACTTAAGAGTCAATCAGGAAACAATGCCTCAAAAATATATTTAGGCTAAGAGAAATTTTATTACTAATCCCTTGAACTTAAATGCAAGTCATATAGATTAAAATGGTTTGAACCAGGAATTTCAGGGTTAAAATTAGTGAGATTTCTATAGGACTCCAAACTTAATCCTTTAAAACCCTGAGTTAAAGGTACAAATTATAATTTTCAGAAGGAGCCAAGAAAGTGTATATGGCTCTTTTCTAATAACCCTGATCATCAGATGATGGTCTTAATGATTGTGTCAGGTGTTGAACCCCCCAGTCTCCATATAGTACTGATTTATGTGTTTTTTTCTCTCTCTCTCACTCACACACACACATTATATATATATATATATATATATATATATATATATATATATATATATATATATACTTTTTCTTCCCACCTTATATATAAGACTGATTCCATTATTAAAACTATTATTGGTCTGAAGAAGTTTATCCTCAAAACAAAATACATCTCTTATAAATTTCCCCATTTTGTCTTTCACTTACCCATTATTTGTCTGTTATTTTGGTTTTTATGTCATATCTTCCTATATATTAGCAAGTAGTCATGATTTCATACGTAGGATTTAATAAATTGTTGCAATTTTAGTCCTATTGCAATTCTTACTGTAAAAAATAAAAATTAACCAATAATTGCATTAGTATTTTCACACTAACTGTTCTTAAACCTGCTTCATAGAGGTTTTTCTTGCCCCTACCCATTGACTATAATTTTACTCCACAGATTATATTTAGTCATTTATTGCATTAATGCACAAAATGGTAATAGGGGAAAAAATTATTATTTTAAAAGAATTTATTTTTTTAAATCTAAATTTTGAAAAATTTTACACTGCGGCTGTATGTTATGCATTGAATAAAATAAAATAAAATAAAATAAAATAAAATAAAATAAAAAATGTTTGTCAGTGGTTGAGAATTAATGCATGCACTATGGTCAGAAATTATAAAGCTGATATATGTATAACAGATAAATATTTTATTAGAAAAATACCACTGTAAATGCTTTTAGTATATAAATGCAATGAGAATTCGCAAGAAATTGATTGTTCAAGGTTAGTAATTAAAGGCAAACATTAACTATCAGAATGGGAATAATTTATATTATTTAAATGCATTTTAATTAAATTTACGATAAAAATTCATTGTAAATGAGTTTTATAAATGGTTTTAGTGCAAAGAATTTGTCACTTTAACTGAGCAGGTTCATGCTGACTTCGAAGTTTTGCGAGGACACCGTTATAATGCCTTTGCTCATCAGGGCTGGGTTTCTTGCTCTGTTTCCACCCTGATATTGAGCACTTTACAATAAGAAAAAACCTTCTTGTCAAAATATCTGTTATCAGTAAAACTACTTGAAAAAACAATCTTGGTGCTAAACATTATCATAACACTTATATATATATATATTGATTGGTTAATTACTTAGTTTTTGGTAATAATAAGATTAAAGAAACCAATGCACATTTGTATTAAAAAGTGTTCAATATAATTATATTGTAGAACTTTTGGAATATTCTTCATTTGCAAATGAGTTATTACGCAACCTAGATTTCTACCATAAGTGGTGTCTTCAGGCGATTTGCAATAACTGATTTTACCATTTACCATTTTTTTAAGAACACTCACATGCACACACACACAGACACTTATATATATATATATAAAACTTATTTTATACATTTGTATATCTACCTGAAACATGCATTTATGTAATGAACTGTCACAGTTGTTCCTTAAAACAAAATATATTGGTGAAATTTAAAAAACATTTATGAATATAAGAAAGATTTCCTACATGATAGTTTATCCAGTGCATTAGTAATACACAGAAATAATTGCAACCATAATTTTATTCTAAAAATGCTGTCCTTCATAAGGAAGCAGCTAACATTACCACTGACATTACTATCTATCTATCTATCTATCTTTATCACTACAAACATTATTAGAGCAAATACTTCATATCAGAAATAAGTGCCACATATCTATTTATTAAACAGTGTGTATTACTTATCGGTCTGTGCATTTGAGAAATGCAAATAAAGAAAATTCATTTCCTGGACAATGATCAAATCAGGTTTTTTCAGCAAAATCACTGTTTGATCCAGTGTGCTTTACCATTCAACCACAAAGAATGTCTCAGCAAACAACATTCTATTTTCCTTTTTTAAGAAAAGCACGTTCCTCTTGTGTGTTGTGGCGCAGTGGATATCGGCTCGGAACGAGAAACTGCGGAGCCAAGTTCGAATTCCAGTTGAATTCCTTGCATTCACTTACTCACAAATATCCTTGGGAAAAGTATTAATCCATCTTTTCCCTTCCAGTTATGGGTTAAATAACAGGACAGATTGGGTTCTATTGCCTTGGCCGACAACCAGTCTACTGCAGAAAGCAATGGCAACCTACTGTGGGATAATCTTTTGCCCAGTCAGTCATGTCTCTTTTGAGACATGATCGCCCAAGCGTGTATTCCGCATGGAACTTAACTAACTGACATTCCTCTTCACACCAATTAATTTCTCAAAAGCTTGATATCTGCTCAGTTTTGTATCCCAAATGTAAAGGAATTTTTAAAGAAGTAATGGATTTATCTTTAATCTGACATCTTTATTACTTCAAATGTTATTATAGTGTGTGTGTGTGTGTGTGTGTGTGTGTGTTAATATTGGAGTCTAACCATACTGATGAGCTGTGATGCAGTGAAACAGATCTGTCTGCAAATGACTATATATATATATATATATATATAATAGAAAAAATTTGAGTGCTGGTATTAATAATGAAATGGTACTTTATGTAAAATTTATACAAAGACTAAGCATACATTTGTTGCTCACTATTTCATGCATATAGCAGTTGTCTGACAAGCACACAAATATATATATATATATATATATATATATATATATATATATATATATATATAAACACGTACATAGACTGATACAGATTAGAAATCATCATTATGCAAAACTATGCAATTAATATTCACAACTGAATTAAGACCTTTTTCAACATATTCATTTTCCTTGGCAAAGAAAATTTGCCATGTAAAACAAATACTTTTTCCTTAATAGGACTTATTAATGTACTTGTATATGTGTTTGTGTTCTGCCTTGTATATCTCTATGTATGTGTGTATGTATGTAATAAATGCAAGTGTTTGTAGCTATGCTTGTGTGCCATTAACCACATTGGCCATTTTTTTTATTTGTTTCATTCAGCTTTCTAATGTCCTCCTTGACCAGTTTCTTTTTCTTTCTTTCTTTTTGCAGGTGTGATACTTCAGATTTTATTCGCTACTCTAAAGGACTGGTAAAGGTAACTAAAAGGGCAGAAGAAAAAATATATCACAACAACAACAATAAAAAAAAACTAACCAAGTTCAACTTGTAACATCATCACCAACAGTAACAACTTCTTCACCAACCACCCTAAATCCAGGATAATTACTCTACCAATGGACAATGTTATTTTTCACCAACTCCCAAACTCTTTACTGAGCTTTTAACAGGTAAATTTTTATATTTTTTTCTCAGAAATTTCTGTTCTTGTTCATTTAATCTATTAAATATTTGATGGTACATAAGCCCCACCTCCCGCACAAAAAAAAAAAAATAACTTGAAAATATCAGCCATCTATAGCCATCCAAGTATTTGGTATGCTAATACCTACCCATGTGGATGTGCGTTGTGGTGTAATGGATATCAGTTCGGAATGAGAAATTGGAGAGCCAAGTACAAATTCCAGTCAAATTCATTTCATTCACTTACACACAAATACTCTTGGAAGGTATTAATCCATCTATTCTCCCTCCATCTATGGGCTAAATAGCAGAACAGATTGGGTTCTATAGCCTTGGCTGGCAACCAGTCTACTGCAGAAAATAATGTGGTAACCTACAGCAAGAAAATCTTCTGCCTAGTCAGTTATGTCTCTTATGAGATATGGTCGCTGAAATATGTATCACGTATGGCAATTAACTGACTGAATATTTACCCAAATGCTATACACCACCTAGCTGAGCTTCATTATATTGTATTATTAAATGTAATTAGTGCCATCTGGGGTTTCTATACCTTCAAATATAAGTAATGTTTTACTTTTAAACACTTCTCTCTATTTTTTTTTTTTATTTTTTTTTTTCCAGTGAAATAAAACAAAAAATTGAAGTTATAATTTCATTTTAGATTTTTAGTTTTTGTGCTGAGAATTTTTGGTTGAAATATTGTTAAAGATCTGCTCAGTATCACCTTCATTTTCATCTACTTTATAGCAACGTGATTAACACAGGATCTTAGGTGATTTGATATGCTACCCCCTCTGTATTACGAGCAGGATATTTCCAACTTTGGTGACCATAGCTTTTCAAAAAGAATCATGAACTGATGTTGACATTATCTGTCAAGTTCAACTTGAATCATTTCTTTGGCTCAGCTCCCTGGGATTCAGTTAAGAACTATATTTCTATTTGTTGATAGCATTTATTGTGTATTCAGATAAAGAAAATTCAAATCTGTGGAAGGATTCCATAAAATATGGAAAAAATATGTTAAAAATTTGGTTTCCTGTCATAGAGAAACAGACATGAACTTCTTCAGGATTGTTTTTAATGACACAAAGTAGAAATCTGAGTTATGGTTATTTTAATAATTTGATTATTTAAATTCTAACACTTATTCTTCACTCAGATATATTTCTGGGTACAGTTCATAAATAATATTGAATTAGTAATGCCTATATATTATTCAATACTTATTATCAATTAGTTATGTCTATATCATTACCCATTTTAGCAGATAAAGATATATTAAATATCTTTAAAATAAAAAAAAGATGATTAGTACAAATGTACTTTCACTAAAGTAGGGACATTTGTATGCTGGGTAAAAATAACTATCCATTGAAAAATGTTTTAATATTCACTTTTGTCTACAAGAAAATTCACTTGTCAATCTATTGCTTTTGCTTTAATTTGATCATCTTTTTTTTAAAATGTGAAAAGAATTCTGGGTTGCTTGAATTTTATTTCTAGAAATTTTAGGCAAATGATTAATTAAAAATTAACATACATAATTAATTATATAAACAAACAAAAAATACCAGTAAAACAAATAAAGATTGGTACATGTGTACTTAAATGTTAAGGAAAACCAGTAATTTATTTTTGACTTTTATCATGGAAAAATTTCCATGAGAACTTGAATCTCTTTCTTTGTATTTTATTTTACTAATCTATAACGGTATTTAAATAAAATATTTTCAACCTCAAAGAAGTAAAACTGGAATAAATTTATTGGTGAATCTTATTGTCTTATTTAGACTTGGTAATTACATTTTGATCATTTTTTATTATAATACATCTATCACAATATCTTATCTCTTTATGTATCATACATGAGGGAAATTGTGTGGGATTTTGTATAACTAGCCATTCTTTGTTTTTGTCCCTTTCATCATGAAATAAATTAAAATCTTTGGTGCGTTTCATTTGTTGGCCAAGAGAAGCAAGCAACAAATTTCTAAAATAAAATAGAAGTGAATAAAAACATGGAATGAAGAAAAGGGATTTTTACTTGTTCAAACCTGAAAATATCAAAGCCCTTCTTAAAATATTTTTTCTATAATGTACAACTTCAATAATTACAAGAAGAAGATCAATGTTTGAAGAAATACTTCAAAGCCACACACCCACTCACCAGTATTAATTGAAGTCTAGAGGTGAATAAACAATAATTTTACCTATGAGAGATTCACTCTTGTGTTCTTATTAATCTTTACAATGATAACATTACAATTTTAGAAGATCCATGTTTGAAGAAAGATCACAAAGTCACACCCCGTAACACCAATACTAATGAAATCAGGAGCTGAACAAACAATTTTATAAATGAGAGATTTACTTTTTGGTTTTTATAAGGATTTACAACATTAATACAACAATAAAAGAATTTTACTTATTTACACCTGAAAATATTTTTCAATTCTTTTCAATAATGTGCCAATAAAATTAGCTATGATTTTATGAGTACAAGAAAAAATATATAAATTGCATGCTTTAAAAATCATCTCCTACTTGGAATTCATTTTGTGGAATTAGTAAATGCCAATCACTTCAAAGATTAATTATAATAAATTTAGTATACAAGATAAGGAAACTAAACATAGAATTGACTGCAATAGAGGTAGTTTTCCTCAACACCTCAAGTTACTACAAAATCAAAATATTAATGTGAAAACTTTGATTGCTATTCTTCAAAAGCCTCATCAGACTGAGACTTTCATATGGATGTTATGCATTATGCCAAACCTGTTCAGAAATATATATCTACTCTAAAGCCTGTGGATATTTGCAAAGAGAATCCTTCTTCAAACCCTGTGGACTGGTGCTACAGAATTGCAAACATAAAAATGTCCCAGGTAAACAAAATGACATCACTTGAAGGACTTATAACAACAGCAACCTGAAAAATGGATAGCACAAGCTACTTGAAGAGAATATAATAGCATAATTAATTTGTTAACTCAAAATGTTCAGAAGGAAACCCTAATTAGGGAAAGAGCTATAACAGCTACTAGACTTGAGAAACTTATTTTCCTGAAAAATTGTTTCAAGAGAAATATTTTATATATTTCAACTGACAACAGCACTGACTGCTTGGTCAGTGAATACTAAATATTTCCTGATAAGGAAATGGCTATTACCATAACAATTTGAAACCTTTCTTAGAAAGCTAATAAATACACCAAAAATACAAAACTGAATCATAATTAAGCATCCATTATTCATTTATTTTAATATTGGTTGTAGTATGCGATTCATGCCAGGAAATATCAAATGGTGTGAATTAAATTTAATGTCAATAAGAAAACATTGTTTCAAGAGAAATTGGGCTGTAATAATCCAATATGTACTGAACTGATCCCAGATGATAACAAAATAGACTTTACAATCAGTGTCACACTAGAAAAACAAGGTGCTTCAGTGTGTTGACCTAAATTAATTACGGTTCTGAGTGGAACTTGCTTCCTACTGAAAGAACACAAGGAGAATGGAAATGATTTGTAGCTGTGAATGTGGTATGAGTACTCTTAGCTGTGAAGGCCTGAACTGGTGGAATTAATGAATGTTATTTGTCTGAATATCTGCTATAGTAATACTAGCAATATTTCATCTGTGGAAAATGAGCTGCATGGTGGAAAATATATTCATCACCCACAAGGATACGGAAATAATTTTTGAACTCTGTTGAGGCTGGACAGTGAGGACTGAGAAGCACCTACTCAGATATGGCAGCAATACTTGATCAGATCTCACTCTTGTAAATATAGAGCATGACAGCTGGAATTAGGTATTTTCTGGGGTGATACAAGGAACCAACCATTCTTCTAGCATCTTTATTTGTAATGGCACGATATCAGTTCTAGAGTGGTTGAGACAAGGAACCTCATTGAGAGTATGACTGCTTATCAGGACTGGAGCAAACTTGGGTCTGCATAGTTGTGATGAGGTATTAATAGATTTTTTCAGTTACATAAGGGAAGGAATTATGTCTTCTTTTAATTCAAAGGCTTCAGTAAACTGAAGTGAAATTATGTGATTGGGCAGATATATTTTAATCTTCACAAGAAAAAAAATAGTGGAACTAAAAATCACTAAATATTACAGAACCTAGTAAGATTAAAAAGCCACTATTTTAAAAAAAATGGATTGCATAAAGGATTTACATAGATGACACTGTGTTGATGATAGACACAGAAAAAATCTGTAGGGACACCAAGACAAAGTAGTAAAGGAAAAGAAGGGATTAACTATTAACTGCAAAATAAAAATTTAAAAATAACTAAATATGAGGTTGTCAGCAAAAAAGATAACCTAAAATGTGAACTACATATTGGTGATGTCAGAATCAAGCAAGTACAGAAATTTTAACTGAGTTGTATAGAAACAGACAATCAGCATTGTGACACAAAAATCCAAAGCCACATTGGAATGGTGAAATTTGTCTTCCAAAAGCTCAATAAAGTATTAAGAAAAAGGAAAATTTTGTTAGAAAATAAGAAGAGTGCTGAGCTGGTATGTAATATAAATCCTCCTCTATAAGAGTAAATACTGTACAATATTCTTACAGATAAAAAGGAGACTTGAGGTAACAGTTTTGGCTTCACAGAAGGATACTGAGAATACCATGTATGGAACATGTAAGCAAGTTTTAAGAAAAATGCAAACAAAAAAAAAGGACACTTATACTGAGAATTGTAAAGAGAAAATTGAAATTAAGACATATGAGGAAAGATGCCTTAGAGAATTTGATACTCACAATACAGCAAGACAGAGAAAAACAGAGTAAAACAGAGTACCCTATCTAATGAGGTTGTGTAAATGGATGGTGGAAATTATTACTAAGAGCTACAAATGATAGAAATTTATAGAGAGATGTGATCGCCTATTTTCTGGAGTTATACTTTGTATAAATAAAGAAAACAACAAATTTCTAAGACATATAATGAGAAAAGCCAGTTTTGACAATTTGACACTCAGAGGAAATGCTAAATACAAAAAAATGAAGAGGGGAAACAGCAAGTAACTTCCTTAATCAACTTGTGCCGATGGATGGCCGAGTAGAGAATGAAAAGTATGGTTAAAGGACAAACTTGGCATAGAGCTTCAATGGATTGCAGAGAGCTATTTTATTTTTATTTTTGCTGTTTTTAATTATCTTCTGAAGAGAAACAACACAAAAAAGGATCTCCTATAAGGAATCTGCAAAGATTTTCATCTCTTAATTTTGAATCATGAATTATTTGAAAGACACTATTAACAAAAACAATATAAAAATGAATTCAGTAGCTCAAACAACTTTTGTGAATTAGAATGACTTCTTGAGATCACAGACTGCATATACACATTTATTGAATGACAGATGTAATGACTTTAAAATTACCTTTTAAAAATTTGAAACTGCAAAGACAGTGAAGATTTGATTTCAAAGAATTAGGTAATTTTTTACTTGTCTCTATAGTTTTGCTATGAATTGTCTTTTGATAAAACTATGAAAATATTTCACAATAAAACAATGCTCTTTATTTTTCATTAAAATAATTTATATAAAGTAGTAATTTATATAGATTATATAAATTTTTCATCAAATTAATTTATATAAATAAAACCAGCAAATTAACATAATGCTATCTATGAGTCCAATGTAAGGGGGCCTTAGTCTCTTATGTTGAAAGGGGGCATTGGGAGTTTTTATTTCATTTGTGGGGGAGAAGAGCAGTGGACATACTCATACCTTTTATTTATTTTTTTTTCTTTTGCAAATTTTCAAAAATTATTCAGTATTGACTACAAAAAGAAATTTTTTAACATAATCTAAAGCTGTTGGAAGATATCAAAGTTTTTTTCATTGCTTTTCCAACTTCCAATATGGCTGAATTTGGTTTCAACACAGTTTCACAGCTTCTTACTAAACAAAGAAAGTGCCTGAAAATTACAAAACAAGGAGATCTATAATTACTTCTAAGCAGCATGGAACCTAGAGTAAGAGTCTTAGCTAGTAAACATTAAAGTCAACCATTGCTTTGAAAACATTGAGATAAGCTATCAAATAACTTTATTTTAGCATTTTAATCATTGGAATTTATAATAGAAATTAAAACAATATTAAAATCATTTTGCACTAATATCTAAATTATCTTGATACGAAAGATGAATTCAGTATAATATACAAAATTTAATTTGACAAGGGGGTGTTGACAAAAATGTTTGGGCCCAAAGGAGGCACAGGTTGAAAAAAAGTTGGGGAACACTGGGCGAGGGCAATCTTATTAAATACGTTCTTTAAAACATTGAAATATACACCTAATATCTTATTGCAGGGTCCGACATAGACTGCAATATTTTAATTTTTATTCTGTAATCTTTAGAAAATAGTGGTGTGTTTATATTCTGTGTTTATTCTCTTTTGGTTTTTTATTTTACTGGAACTGAATGTTTTTACGAGTTGATTTTAACTTCTAATTTAACATAGATATATAAAGTCTGTAATAAATGTTATTTATAGCTATCTAATATTCATGCATATACACACATATTAAATACATATATACAACACAATGTCCTCTGTGGTATCTTATGCAAATTAACCGAGTGGTATTTAAGTACTAAGCCAATAACTGTCGGCACCCCATTATATCATGTGTAATGGTGTACCACGTATCGAGTACTGAAACTGTGAGATATACCAGACGTAACATCCACAAAATAAAATGTTTCCAATTGAGCCTAAGGTCAACCCTGCACATAAAATCCTTGGGTTATAGAAATAAGATTTCAATTGCAAAAACAGGATGCAAATGTTTGGATTTCATATTAGATCATTATCATGTACTGAGAGTATTGTGGTGGACAAAGGCCTTTTCAAATTTCTTATAATGACTGATGTTCTCTTTTATGTCTTACCAGTAAACCTCTATATCTTATCATTCTATCTTCTTTCTAGTTATTTTTTTTTATTGTACTTGCTATCCACTGGGCACCAATCAAGCAACCTTTTGCTCTACCTGTTATCTTTTCTTCTTGCTATATATCTTGCCCACCTACATTTTTGCCATTTAATCACTTCTATGAAATGTTGGCCTGCGCTTGGATCCATCTTCATGTTTTTTCCATCTCTTGAAGTGATACCTATCATTGATTTTTCCACTGATCTTTGTGTGCTTCTATGTTTGTTGTGAATTTCACACTATACATTTAACGGGCATTATATATACATTTTAAGGATATTGGCAGAATGCTTTTTCAATGTGTCTTAAATTTCATTAAATACTTTCAAACTAATCATGTTTTTCACTTTTGTAGTCTTTCATTAATGGTATAACTTGTCTTAAGCAGACATATTCCTGGAGTTCTTCCAGTTCTTTAACCTCTTTTTTTTTCCTTTAATACATTACAATTGAGTGCTACTTTTTGTTTTATTTATATATTCTTGTTTCACAGTCTTGAATTCATGTGTTGTCAGTATATTTATACGCATGTGGCCTTCATATCAGTGAATTTTGTTTCAAATCTACCTTGTAAGAAATTTTCTCAAAAATAATTGCAAGAATCCCAACTTACGTAAGATTCTGGAACTGAGAGAAATGATAATCTTGAATTATGCACAAATTCATTTGAACTGTTACACTTATCTAGCCTTTTCTTATTTTCATAATGTTTCAACCACTTCTTCAGGTGTCTGTTATGTCACATTCACTCTTTGTAGTGCTACTTCTGCTTATTCTGTTTGAATTAATATATAGTGATGGTTCCTTGTGTCAACAATTCAATTTTAATTCAAACAGAATTCCAACTGATCAGATATTTACAATCCAGAGTTGCAATAAAAATTAAAATGCATAAATAATTATTAATGCACATTTCACTTTCTACAGATAGAATCAGTTCCAAATTTGCTCCTCAAATATTAATTTCTGTCAAATATTTCTTGCTTGAATCTAAGTCAGATATAAGGATGTCTTTAATCAATTGTAAAAGATTGTCCTTTACAGAATTCAAACATATTTCCTTGATTTATATAGCTAGTTTTAGATCTATCAATTATTTATACAGCTAGCAGTAAAACTATCAACTATTAGTAGAACTTTCGATTATTTACATATATAGCTAGTAGTAGAACTATCAATTATTTATATAATTCATATTAGAACCAAACATTATTCATATAGCTAGTAGTAGATTTATTAATTATTTTTCTATAGCCAGTAGTAAAATGATCAGTTTTCTATATCACTAGTTTTTTGTTTTACATTTTAATCATTTCACCCCAAGCAACATGGGACAGCCACTAGTCTGCAGTGGGTTACAGCGAGAAAAAGGTCCAGGTATAGAGGGTATTAAAGAAAAGATAAAAGATGAACAGGATTCAAGAAGATAGTAATAAATAGGTTTAATTATTTATATAGCCAGTAGTAGAACTATCTATTATTTAGCAATTAGTAGATCAATATCAATGAAAGTTGATTCAACTAAGGAGGATCTGGTTCAACTTTTTTCAATAACAAAAGAAGTAAACTTTGAATATTTGCCTTACTTGATACACATGTCATGAGTTCTTTGGAAATGATAAATGCAGTTACAATTTGTTGAATCTTTTACCGAAATTCATTCCAAGTGGAAGAATGGTTGAAGGAAATTTTATAAAAAGAAAAACTGTTTCTTAATCCTTACTGTTTCAGGTGATTCTATATTTATTTAAAAATCTTCCAGACTCTGGATTTTACTCTCAATCTTGTCACTTATATTGTTTATAGGAACTCAGTGGGGCTGAGAAAGTTGATATGTAATTGAAACTGTTTTTCAAGAAATGAACACACTAATATATATATATATAGTGAACAGGTGAAGAGGCTCATCCCTTGTTTCCTGTTTAGGATGCAGTTTCCGGTTTTCTCTTTTCCAATCTTTTCCCTCTTTTTTTTTTCAATTGGAGTAAATAGACTAAACTATCGCCCGGTTCACATTCCACCCACGTCTACTGAACAGGTAAAGAGGCTCATCCCTTGTTTCCTGTTTAGGATGTGGTTTCCGGTTTTTCTCTTTTCTAATCTTCTCACTCTTATGTAGCCCCCTGCACATCAGTGGCGTTACTGCCTTGCTTAGGGTGATATGATTAAAAAATATATATATAAAAACTTCAAACATTATTATAGTGAACATTCATATTTTAAATAGATGCCCCATTTTTAATTTTTAAATAGTATATATTATGTCTCAGGCCAATAGAGAATACTCACTGTTTTAAAAACAAAAATATAAATAGGAAATTTACTTCAAATATGAGTAATAATGTTTGAATTAATAAAAATGGTTTAAAAGTAAATCCATGAATTCTTAATGTACATACACACACAAACACACACATACATTATATATATAGAAAGAGGAAATTGCCTTGATAGAGTCACTTAAAGGACAAAATGTGTTGGCTAAGTATAGTTTTTCCTCTTGTCTTTTTCTATTCATTTTATCTCTTATACAGATACACTGAGAATATATATATATATATTTTTCATTTTTAAACGAGTTATTTCACTACCTTGGTTTCTACCATGAGTGGTGTCTTCAGGCGATTTTTAATAACTGATTTTACTTTTTACCGTTTTTCTTTTTAAGAACACTCTTGTAACGGTGTTTTATTTGAACGTTCACGTGGCAGAGAATTTATGAATGCGAACTGTTTAAATTCAAACAAATTATGACATTTTCATCCATGGTTGTATGAACCTAAGAGGTATTTCTTAGTGTGGATGCATTTTGTCATAATTTCTGTTCTTTCATTTAACAGTTCGTCTTTATTTAGGTATATCATAATTTCTAATTTTTCTTTTTTTTTAATGTGTACTGGTCTAACCCTATTAGGACCAAAAACTAAGCATTAAACAATCTATATATATATATATATAGTCATCCACAGACAGATCAGTTTCGCTGTATCACAGCTCATCAGACTCCGACTGCTTTTAACCCAGGATTGAAACCTGATGTAGTGGGGTCAGTCGGTGATTCTACCTCTGGGCCATGGGCGCATGGTAGAAGAAGGCAGACGTTTTAGCATGTATATTGTCATTATACACGCCCAAAAGCCAGAGTACTCTAATTCATTAGTGAATGAGCGATGCGTACATGCCTGGGTAGCTACTGTTTTTTAAAGTCTACCATTCTTCCAGAGTGCTCAATCAGATATATATATAATACACAGACATATATACACCAGACACATGCATACACAAATATATATATATATATATATTTGTGTATATACATCTATTTTGTATTATATAGCATACACACAATTATATATGCATTATTAAACAGAACATATATTTTTAATCAGTTATTTATTAAATATATACAAATGATTTATTTGTTAAAGTTTTTAATTTTGTAAAGTTTCTCAATTTAGAGAAGAACCATTTACAAACATTACTTTTCACGTGGCTGCTGCTCAATGCAAATGAAATAAAATAAAAAATAAAAAACTCAAAATTGACTCCATTATTGAATTCATGCTTGAAACAATGCCTAATAAAAGCATAAGGATTTGTTTACTGGTGAGGTTTCATATTTCTTTTAAAAAAATGACAATGCAATGCCTCTCAAAAATTAAACAAGTGTAGACACGAAAATTTATTTCAGTTTTTATTTCATGAATAATTCATGAAATTACAACACCATAATTTCAGACTGTTTTAATTCACCTTCTACCAAGTATGAGACACACACACACATTTTATATATATATATATATATATATATATATATATGATAAGGTGATTTAAATTATTGACCCTCTTATTGTCAAATATCCCAACTCATTTTTCATCCACACAGTTTTTTTTTAGCCTGAAAAAATCAACCTTAACATATATCTTGCTAGGAAAATGTATTATATACAAGCTTTTTCATGTTGTCTCATTGTCTCCCCTTTTGTTTCAACTAATATTATATATCCTACAAACACACTCATATATTTGATCAATGAACCTTCATAAAGTCTTCTTGTTGCAGTGGAGCTTCTTTTGTAAAGTTTTCATGTCCAAGTATCTTCATTTTTTTTTTTTTTTTCACGCATTTTAATTTTATTTGGGTGATTGCAATATCAGATTGGATTAAAAAACAGCTATGCTTGTAAAAACTTTGTTTCGTTCTGTTACAAATTATTCATCAGGTAAAAAAAATCAAATATGGATTATTTGTTACTCTAATTTTTGCTACCATATTTAATTGTTTCTAATTTTCATCTTAAGATAATTTTTTGAATAAAATCATTACAATAAAGAAAAAAGGAGGGTTAAAAACAAAAAAGAAAATACCTGGATGAAAAATGCTCTATATCCCAGAAATAATACCAGATGTCAGAGGACTCATCAATATGAAACTCTGTGCACAAACAATCAAAATAGGATTTTTGAAAATGAGCACAAGAACTGCACAAGGATTGTGAAAACTACTTGTAGTAGAAACGCAAACGATAAGAGAGCAACAAAGGGTAGAACATTGAAGAATACAACAAGTAAAGAAAAATGGGGAAAAGATAACATTGCACAGAGAATTGCAAAAGCAAATAGAAATAATTACAGATGAAAAGTCATTGATATGGCTATACAAAGGATATCTAAAAAGAGAAATTAAATCTCTTATGATAACAGAATGGTGAAATGCAACAAGATTAATATTGTCGAAGTGAAAAATAGGCAGAACACGTGGAAAAAGAAAAACTTAACTTTCAAGTGAAAATGACACGACTGTGAGTTATATTATTACTAGATACAACAATTTATCTTAAAAAGAATATAAAAGTAGAAATGACAGAGTGGGAACAGTCAGACACTGAAAACTGTGAAAAGAATTTGGGTTCTATCTCCCTCTCTTCCTCTCTCTCAGACAATTTCAGGAATCATTTTATGAAAAACATCTGAAATGATCTTGTGCAAAACCAAAACTGGTTACTTAAAAAAAAACAAAAAACGTATGGATAGAATTTATATGTGTACGTTAAATTTGATTTTAAATTGAGATTATATATACATAGACACGTCAACATATCCTCATAGAGAGGTAACCATTTTAGATCATTACAAATAGTATCAATATAATTTATATTATATAATTATATTCATTTATGCACAAATATTCTTTGGAAAGGTATGAATACACCACTTCTTTCCACTAGCTATTGGTTTATTAGTATGATGTGTATCAGCAAAATTAATATTATCTCTAAAAAATTTTTCCAATCTAAAATTATTTTCTGGCTTTAAATAACATGGAAAAGTGCATAAAAAAAAATCAATCAAAACCTAGTGTCTAACACAAAATTTTAATAAATTATAACCTATCTATTTATCTATCTAAATGTGTGACAGCAGCACTCCTAGACTTGCTCATTTCTCAAAGATTGTCAAAGAATATCAAAGAGACTTTAATAGCATTAATTCTATGCAAAATATTTCAGTGTTACACCTGAGAATATATTGCCTATTCATTTTGGAACCCTTGTTTTCTTTTAACAATTTTAGTTTGTCCCATTTCAAGCTGAGTTTTGGCATCTGGTTATCAGGCCCACTTTGGTCTTCAACAAATAAATTCAAGGTTTTCTATTTAGCTCACAAAAAAAAGTAAAAGAAAGACAACCACACAACTAACTGATATCACTACTGGCAGTGTAAAATGTGACAGTGAGCTATCTTGGTAATAATACTAAATTAGCTGTCACTGGTAGATAAAAAAAATAATTCCCCACTCAATAAAAAAAAAAATGGTTGACTGATTAAAAAATGAATGTACAGAGAAATAACTTTTTTCTTTTGTTTTTTCTTTTCTTTTTGGACTCTTCTTTTTTACTTTATCCAATGAAACTTGCCTCCAGAAAACTTCATCATATATCTTATTACAGTAGGTGGAAATATATAAATTTAAACTTTTATATATCTTTTCACCACACACACACACACACACACACACACACACACACACACACACACACACATATATATATAATTTCTTTCGTCACAGATCATGTATATTCAGATACACTCGCATAAAAATTAAATATACTACTGTTGTTTTTATTTTTAAGTTTTTCATCTTTTCTACCTGTGGAAAATGAGGTAAATATCTCACCAGATTAAAAAAAAATTAAAAAAAGGATAAACCACACACACACACACACACACACAGTTTTCCTCTTGTCTCTTTATTTTAGTCATATATATATAACTAAAATAAAGAGACAAGAGGAAAACTGTATTTAGTTTTAGATAAAACTAAATACAGTCATATTTTTCCTCCCTACAGATTATATGAAAATATTTACATGCACACACACTTTTTTCTTATATATATATATATATATATATATACAGGAGAGAATGGCAGAGCCATAAAGACAAAGAGGATAACCTAAAAGATTTTATCCAATTAATATAAATTGTTAATAAGATGAAAATAGAGAGCTTGATGGATATTATCCAGAGCATTATAAAATATTGAGAGGCAAACTCAATGCATAATTAGACTATGTTGAGTTTTCTTCTCAATATTATATATATATATATATATATATATATATATATATATATATATAATACTAATCACAGTGAAACTAACACCAATTATAAGAAACTAAATCGCTAGAACTGGCGCTAACTTAACTATAATTTAATCGTCTTGAACACCCAGAAGAGAACCTCTTCTTAGGGCAAAGGTGGGGGATAAAAAAAGAAACAAACGGCATACAAATGCAAAACATCGAGTACCCGTTAGAAAGAAAAAACCCTGAGATGAAACTTTAACAATAAAGTGCTCGATACAAAAGTACGAAAGTAGAGCTACAAATGCAAAAAATCTAAATGTGAGCCAAAACCTACCGCGGTTTCACACAACGGTTCTTCAGGGCATATGTTTTTGTATATATATATATATATATATATTTTTTTTTTTAAATAAACTTTGAAAATTACATGTGTTGTATGTTCACTTTGCCAGTGATCTTTTATTGTGGAAAAATTCAAAATGTTTTGCATATTTATAAGAAAAATCCATCACTTAATAATATCAACTATGAACACAGCAACAATGTGCTTCACTGTGTTTGGAATTTTTTTTTTTTTTTTTTTAATCATCTCACCCCAAGCAAGGCATTCCACTGCCACTATTGCGCATGGGGCTACATAGGGGAAGGTAAAGAGAAGGAGTGGTTAGACATAGGGAATGTCAGGAGAAAGGTGACAGATGAGTAAGGATAGCGAGGATGAGGGTCGGGCAGATGGGAAGAGTGCTTGATAGAATGGGAGTAGGTTAGTGTGTTAGGAGGTGTGTATTGACCTCACATTTAAACTCCTGGAGATTGTAGTCGTTGGGGAAGCAATCGTTTGGAAGAGAATTCCACAGTCAGGAAGTGCGAGGAAAGAAACTGTTGGAGTAGAAGTTACGGCTGCATATATACACAGATGTACATATCAATTGACATACTTTATTTAAATGGAAACTGTACAATAAAATTGAAAGATTTAAAAAAACAGCAACCAGTTTTAGGGAAGCATATACCACAATCATCATCATTATTATTCACATCATGTCACATAATGTCATGAGTTTTGTAATTTGTTAGAATCCTTAGAGCACCACATGTATCAAAACAGTCTAACAGAACCCACTCCTCTACAGAATTTTTTTTTCCTTCTTCCAGATTGGTTGTCACCCCAAGGCAAGAGATATTGATTCATACCTTTTCCAAGGGTGTTTGTGTGAAAGTGAAAGTAACACATTGGCCAGAATTTGGATCCAGTTTACAGTTTTCTCTTTCATGGTTGCTAACCACTACACAATACGCAGACCCAATTATCACTGTTATTATTTGCTTTTCCTTTGTATGTTTGTGAATCCATAATTTGAAAGAAATATTTTTTTTAAAAATTGGTTAAAATCTGAACTGACTCAATTAGAAGTCCAAAAGTAATAATAATGACCCCCCCGCCACCAAAAAAAAAAAAACACTTTTCCTTTCTAGAAATAAAAATGATCAGTTCTGAATTTTTTTGCTTTTCTGAATCTATTCTCATTTTCTAGTTTTCAACCAGAACCAGATGTAAACTTTCCATGCTCTGCAGACATTTCTCATCTTCAAAAACATAAGCTTCAAGCTAAGGATAACATAAAATTAATCTGTCTGAATTAATTAATACATTTAATTTATCTATATCTATATATGGTCCTATTCGGTATACAACGCTAATGTTCACTCACTGACAATCTCTTTTTCTCTTTCTCTTCCACAACGTACAGACTCGGTTGTAAAACTTACACAACTAAATTTTAGGCCAATTACTGCATATCTGTGTTTAATCATCACAATTTGTTTTATTACCGGTAGAGTTATGCTTTAGATTAAATACCAGGGTAGACTGGTCTCTCTCACCCTGGGTGGTAGCCAACTAAGAATGACTATTTGGGATTTAAAACTGTAGAGAAGGCACCAGAGAAAACATTCCACTGTTCCTCACAAGAAGTCATAACAATTCACAGATTTAAGAAAAGAAGCTGTGGAGACCCATGATCATCTACATCCTGAAGAGATTTGGCATTAAAAACTTAGAGATATGATTAAAGTTAGGCAAGGAAATGAAGGATTAGCAGTAAAGTGGATTAGTGATTATAAAAAAGAAAAGGAAGCTGTGGACAGCCATGATCATCTACATTCTGAGGGAGTAGCAGTAAAGTGGATGAGTGATTTATAAAATAATTCTCTAAAGACCTTCTCTGTGAGGTGCAAATTCAAACTTGAGTTTTCTTGTAAAGTTTTACTAAGTCTGACACATAAAGTTGCTTCCAATATACCTACTGTTACAAATTTGTCTCATCTATGTACTGACCTGGACAATCAGTGCTTAACTTCAGTGATCTGTCAAGAATCATGCTTTCAATGGTTCATTTGTTGGAGTTTCTGGTATTTGTTTAGTAAGTTCCACTTGTAGTATGATGGGCTATATAGACAACTTGATAGATACCTTAAAAAAATAAAAAGAAAAGCTGACATGCTTCAGTTGGGTGTGCTTAATTTTTTCAAATTTTTTCTTCCATTACAAACTAAAACAGGGCTTGACTATTGTTGAGATAATGTCTCTATCCCCCACATCCTCCTAGCCAGCTTTTCATCTTGTCTTCAAGTCTAACAAAATATTTTTTCACTGCTCTTTTTTCCTTTCCTCTTTCTACTTTCCTTCTCTGTTGCTTTTCTTCATCCTTTCCCTTTCTTTTTACAACTCTTTTTCTTTTCCTTTTCTTTTCACTCTCTTAATTTTGGTTTCTTTACCTACACACAAGCTTAAACAAATTTTAATTTTTTTTATTTTAAAGATCGCTGATGAAGCTAATTCAATTTACTAAAATGATCATACAATTTTATAAATTTCTAATTTTTATATTTAAAATATATATATTGGCTCTGTAAATAAATAATTTTAATTACATTGACCCCTCTAGCTGAGTCAGTTTTAATATTTAATTTTTAACAATTAATAATAATAGGTTCCCCTATATATATATAGTAATTCTTATAATAATAATTACCATATATTTATGGTCTACTTTGTATTAAGCACTTCTTAAAGTAAATATCTAACTGTGGAATATACTTCCATTAGTAACCATTACTCATTTTATTATTATTGATATATATATATATATATATATATATATATATATATATATATATATAAGACAAAAGAAAAATTTATCTTAATGTTTTGACTTCTGATGGACTTTTTCAAGGCAAATGTAAGGATTTTATTTTGCAACAAGTATTTATAAAGAAAAGTAAAATGTTAAGTTTTAATCTTTTCTTTTTAATTTAAGAAACACACATAAATATTCCTCAGGCTAACTGAAAAGTCTAGGTAAATTATGGCGGATGCTAAGCGACATAATTTAATATCTAATAAACAAAAATAAGTAAATGATATTGTTGAATTTTTTTTACATAATGTAATTAATATTTATATTATTTTACTTTGAAATTAATTTAATGTGCCATATACTTTAAATAATTTGAACAAGGTTAAAATGCTTAAACCCTCGAGCACAATGACTTGTGACTTTATGCTAGCACAACCATTGACAAACAATTTTATCTACACAATTTCACACACAAGGTTTGAGTCATCCAGCGGTATGCTTTTCAGGCACTTTTCAAAGGTGAGGCATGCTGGGATCATTTCCCCAGGCAGATAAAATCAAGAAGTCACCTTTCTGACAAATCAACCATTTTGAGACTTAAACCAAGGTCCCATGGTTGCAAATGAGTAATCTAACCACCCAGTCACTTGACCATACTATATATATATATATATATATATATATATATATATAATTGTAAATAATCAGGCCAGTAGAAATAAATGTATAAATATACTGTTTGATTAAAAACAGAATATCTACTCAAATACAAGTTACAATTAAAAATAATGTTCAAACAAATAATTTCAATATATGTCTGTTTTTAAACCATTTCGTCAATCTTTGGGATTTTCTGTAACATATATATATAAAATTGTGTATTTAGGTAGCAATCTCTCTTTTATGCAAGTTTCATTAAAAAATGACAGCATTTTGTAATTTAAAAACTGTGTAAAAGAGGGATTGCTGCATAAATACACAATTTTTTAAATTATATGACTCGGCAGCTAACAAAGAAAGTAACTGTCATTTTTAATGAAATTATATATATATATATATATATATATATATATATATATATATATATATATAAACTACTAAAAAGTTGTAAGTTAAAAATGTATTTTTTTTTTACAGTATTTATTTATTTCTATTATTATTATATATATATATATATGTGTGTGTGTATAATAATAGATTTTTAACTTACAACTTTTTAGTAGTTTTTTTTTATACATATTAAGACAGTATACATGTATTATCATTATGCTATATATATATATATATATATATATATATAATGAGATGTGGTAATAGTGTAGCAGTTATCAGCAAGCTAAATGCAAATTCCACCTTTGTCTGTTGCATTCACTTTCACACTAATGCCCTTTGGAAAGACATTAATATTAAATTTCTCTTTTCCAACTATTGCTTAAATAAAAGAGTGGACTGCACTTTCTAGTGTTTTTATAACTCTTTATTGATTACAATTGATTTTAAGAAGATTTAATTTATTGGCACACTGACTGCAATCCGTTGGCCATTTGACGATATAGGAAAGAACTTATTCTTGTTTATACCTGAACTTCTATGTATTATGAATATATTATGTTTTAGTGTTCTATCTGTCTGCAGCTTAACCTCACCATTGAGTTACTCTGTCTCTCTCTAAATTTTTTTTTTTGTGTGTGTGTGTGTGTGTGTGTGTGTGTGTGTAAGTTTTATTAAAAATAACTGACAAGTTACTGCAGTTAAGCTTTTTTTTATTCAATTTTTCTTGTGTTTATATAAGTTCTTTTTTGGACATAAAGTATGTAAAAACTCTCGGAATATTCTATATATCCAAGCACTTTTACACACTTTATATTCAGCAAAGAAAGCATGAGTTCAAACACAAGAAAATCAAACAAATCGTTCTCAGTGGAACATAGGCTGTCTATGACCCTTCCCCAACAACGAGGGTGCCATCGATGCTTCTGTAACTGTTTTTTTTAAATTTTTTTTACATGTAGTGGTGTTGACTTTACACAAACCCCTTAATTCTTCAGGCGAGGTAGACTGGTTGTCAACCAAGGCTATAGAACCCAATCTGGTTTGCTATTTAATCCATAGTTGGAGGGAGAAGAGATGGATCAATACATTTTCAAAACGTATTTGCGCATAAGTGAATGCAGGAAATCCAATTGGAATTCAAACTTGGCTCTCCAATTTCTCATTCAGAGTTAATATCCACTGCACCACAACACATATCCACAAACACAAGAAGAATTGAATAAAAATGCCCAATTGCAGTATCATGTCAGTAGTCTTTAATGAAACTTATATGAAGGTTATACACAATTATATATGTACAAGCAGTATAGCCCGACATAGCTCAGATGTAATGAAAGCTTTAAAACTAATCCATGGTCCTGGAGCTCAGACTCAGCCTAAAGACTATTTGTGAAGTTTGATGAGAATCGGATAAAAATTGTGGATTTGTATAAAGGACATACAGACAGATAAACAGACACACACACAAACATCTTGCCTTTTATATATATATATAAATATATATTATCAATTTTCTGCACTATTGTAAGAACTGCAACCTTGAAACTTCTGAATATTATTTCTTATGTCTTTGTCTATGAGTGTATCAAATTTGATTAAAATTGGGCCACTCCTTCTATAACCCAATTTTTTCGATTATCGATTTTCATTGGGGGTACCTCAACATAAAACCTAGCTAAGAACACTCACAGACGCTTATAGTACAACTGTGTAAATTTTCAAGAAAATCGGTTTAGCCGTTTCAGAGTCTATAGGTAATGGACACACACACACAAAGTTCCATTTATAAATAAGTTTAGATTAGATTTAGATTTATGTATGTGTATGTATCTATGTGTGTGTACATATATGTATGTGTGTGTAGAACTTTCTTTTATCAAACTGAGTGAGTGTAGGAACTGGGCAAAAGATTCTTCATTCCAAGAACATTTAGCTAATCTATTAACCATTCTGGCCATGCTATTGAAAATAAAGCAAAGATTTCTTAATTTTCTTCTATATAAAAAAGAAAGAAAGCTCTCTTGTTCATATAGAAAAATACATGAAAATACTTAACCGAAGTACCTTGTCAATCATTTTTAATAAAACTTTTATAAGAGAAGAATTACTATACAAATACACAACAATGCATATAGTTCCTCTTACTTTAAATGTTACATTTAGTGGACACACATGTTTGAGAAGATATTTCTGTGTTTTATACAAAGTAAATCTATATCTGCAGGCTTGTGTGCTTGAGAGTCTTAATAAAGAAAATAATGCCTTCTGGTTCAGATTTTTGTCTTCTTTATATAGATCTATGTATGTATAGTTATGTAAATACACATATAAAATTCTGCAATTATTGAAAAGAAAATAACAATCAGGTCTTTATCAGTTTTATTCATTCCAGTGTTACTGCTTTCAATTTGTCTTCGATATTTTTATAATCAGTAGCATACATTTATATTATTAAAGATATCTATATGTACTGAGTGCACTTGGTATTTGAGAAAAGATTGTCTTATATGGAAGACAATTTAGTCTTATGTTATGTGACATTCAAAAAATTTTAAATTTTCCATTCTCCTTCTGACGTATCAAAAGCATTAACAAAGCAACTTTCAATCTGACACAAATGAAAGACTCATTGTGTCTGTGACATTAACTGCCAACCAAAGTGACTCGGGGATAGCCAGATTGTTAAAAGTGGTCAATTTTTGCATGTTCAAGGTCAGAAACCAACTAGAGTTCTCCAATGCTGATGTATCAGATGCTGACCACGTCTTCACAGCCAAGAGAAACATTCTAAGAGGTCAGAAGTCATAAGGATGACAGATTTCATTCAACAGTTCTTGGTTATCATCAACCACAACACCAGTAAATTAATGAGAGTCAATGTCACTTTCAACATGGAGGTGCTCTGACATGGTAGCCAAGCTCTGGATCAATGTGGTGGCTCAGGAGAGGCTGTACATATTCCAGCAGGGCTCTGCTCTCTCTCATATAACCTTGAAGTGCCTGACTGGGAATATTCACGATAATGTAATCTCAAACATCTGGGCCCATATCTTTCCTGATTTACATCCTCTAGACCACTATATCTTAGATGCCATTGAAAGGGAAACCAAACTTCAGTTGTGCAATTCCAAGGACTTGTTGAAGGCTGCTATCATTAATATAATGGCTAAAAGGAACTAGAATCCCATATCCATGATACACAATCACTTCAGAGGTCCCACTGAAACTATTCTCAAGACTGAAGGAAGTTTTATTGAACATGTTTACGTTGTTTTTTCTATTATACCAATATTTTTCCATAACAAATAGTTTTCTCTCAATTGCCCATTCTGCAATTAAAAAAAATGAAATAAATAAAAATGTTGGACAAATATGTTTAAGTTTTTTGTTTTAATAATTAATAAAAGACTATATCTGCTGAGGTAATATGGCAGTAGAAGTGGAACCATCTAGCCAATAACCCATATTTTTTTTTATTTGTTACAGACAGTAACTAACTGGTAAAATGGTGTCTGATCTGAAAGGGCATATAAATCAGAGATATATTATTGAATTTCTCCATGCCAGAAACATTAATATTTATTGATGCTATCTGGACATTTATGTAAATGAAACAATGAATGTGAGCACAGCTGCACAGTTGATAATGCATTGTAGATTTGGCAACAGTCATGTGCTTGAAAAAATAGGTTGTCTCTGCCAGTGTAAATTTTTACAAATGCGACAGTGCACTGCTGACAGTGGTATCTATGTGTAGAGAGGGCAGGGTTTCATAGTTTTGTGAATCCTGGTTTTGTAGTTTACATGAAAAAAAATAGGTATTTCTTTTGAAGCATCCATCATATGTAAGTGAGAAACAGGTTTTTTAAAAAAAAATTTAAAGAATTTAAATTTTTTCAAATCTCATAATTGTTATTGCAATATAAAATGACAAAAGAAAAAAACATCTCCCGACGTGATGTAATGGTTAGCAAACTTGTCTCGCTAGAACCTATTACAATTGAGTACTGAGTTCGATCCTCACTAGGTACCCTATACCTTCGGCCTTGTGCCGCATCTAAGCAATGCTTAGTAAATCATCTATAAGAATACAGACAGAGAGCAAGGATTTTTGTTGAAGAGTTTTTATTTCAAACCAAACCAAAATCTGCACAAAATTCTGCAATGGAAATAATAGAAATTGTTAATTTTGCTGTCATTTCATGAAATCAAAGAATTCAAGATAATTTATAAATTATTCTATAGAAAGTAATTAGAAAATTATTAACAAAATATGTGCTTTGCGAAAAATATCCGACAAGGTATTTCTGTTTATTGTATTTTTCTTGTATGCGAACAAGAAATTTCTTTTGTTGTACTTAGTGAAAATACATAATGTATATTGATTTAGTTACTTCAACATGGTCTAATGGTTAGCAAGCTTTACCTGCTAGATTAATTATGATTTTATAATAAGTTTGATACTCACTGGGTGCCCCATAGTTTCAGACATGTTCAACATTTAAGCAATGCTAAGGAAATCATCCAAATGCATATTGATTTATTGTCTTTAAAAATTTTAATATTTTTGAAGAACAGAGAAGTATATCAGTCCTTTGATTAAAATATTTTAAACTTTATAGATGACTTAGAATTTTATGATAACATTAACAGCAAGATTTCTGTAAAATTCTGTATAAGTTTTCACTGTCAAATACAAGGGATTAATTTGATTGTAGACTCAAAATTCCAGACTTTAATTAAATTAATTTAATTAAATTTAATTAGGTTACTATATTTTTATCTTAATAATAGTTACTTCATACATATTATACTGCATCTATAACATAAGTTCATGTATCATGCAGTCATCAGGTGCATATTAAGAAAAATTTCTGGCTAAATTTGGTCATAATTTCTGTTCTTTCATTTAGTATATGACCAAGTGTAACCATGCCAACAAATACCTATTAGGATCATACTATCATGGATGAAAATGTTCTAAGTTCTAATTTTTAAAATTGTGCATTCATAAAAAATCCCTGTTACGTGAGTGTTTTTAAAAAAAATGATAAAATCAGTTATTGTAAATCACCTGAAAACACCAGAAGGTAGAAACCTGGATTGCATAATAACTTATTTACAAATGAAAAATATTCAAAAGTTCTACAATATAATTGTATTGAACACTTTTTAATAGAACTGTGTACTGGTCTAATTTAATTATGACCAAAAGCTAAATAATTATATATATATATATATATATGTATTAGTCATCCACATACAAGCCTGGTCACTGTATCACATCCACTTGCTTCCAGCTGAGATTGAAACTCAACCGATTTGGTGTCAGTCAGAGTCCCTACTCCCTAAGCCATCAGCACATGGAATGATGGAGGGGAAATTTTAGCATGTTACAAATATGTGATGTATACACATGCCAGTCAACAGTGAACTCAATTCATTAGAGAAGAGAGTAAGATAAGTCTTTTGAATTTTTCTTCATTTGCTAACTATTATTCTGATTAATGTATATTTGGGCAGCAATTTTGAAACATCTTAGATTAAATATGATAGACAAGGAAAATTTTATTCATTTTTTTTATTCAGTTTTTCCAGTGTTCTTGCATTTTTTCTGTTTGGTGGGGGTGAGAAAGTACAAAATCTGGTCATATCATCAATTGTCACAAGTACTTTTGGTAGCTTGTTTAGCCATTTTCAAGGGAGCTATGATTTTGGTGGTGTTAGTTTCTTTTCCTAATTTGACAGTGTGACAGTATTATTTGTGTGGTTTTGAATTCTAGTTGGAGTTAATTCCAAACATGTTAAGCATGGCTAGAATTGGAGTGGTCGACTTTTATATATGTATAGATGAAATATCTATTATATTTTCTTTTAATAATCTTTTATTAAAATTCAATGTCAATATAATATTGTTAAACAGGGATATTTTATTAAAATCTAATAATTTTGCTATTGATCATATGTTATCACATATATCGGTTGTAAGGAAGATAATTTCATTTTATTTTCTTATAAAACAACTTATTTAAAAATTATGTTAAAAAAATATTAAGATATTTCACAAATTTTATTTTGCATGGAAATTTTATATGGAACTTTTTATGAAACATCACATTTACTTCATTAGTTGCTCTTGTAATGAGTGTAACTATAATTTAGATTTTAAAAAAATGCTACTTTAATTAAAAGAGAAAGCAATTTACTAAGGTGAAAATGTATAAAAATGTTTTTCATTACTTGATCATCTATAGTAAAAATTTACATCCACATTCTTACAATGTCATCTTTTTTAACAAATTTATTATCAGAATGTGGGATATGTGATAATAAAAGTGATGAAAAAATGAACCAAAAAAAAAAGAATTAAATGAAATCAGCTAGACTATACTAAAAACAGATATTTTAAATATAAATGTTTTTAAAATTAAAATTTAAAATTTCAGTGCCTCCTCTCCTTCATGTGCATATGTAATTACATCAATGTAAATTTCACTTTAGTTTGATGAAGTTCTAAAGGATGAAACTCATCACACAAAATGTTTTTCATTTTGTTATAGATTTTCTTAAAAATGGATGTTTTTTTTTTGTTTTTTTTTAAATCACATCACCCCAAGCAAGGCAGTAAGGCCACTGGTGTGCAGGGGGCTACATAAGAGTGAATAGATTGGAAAAGAGAAAGCCGGAAACCACATCCTAAACAGGGAACAAGGGATGAGCCTCTACACCTGTTCAATAATATTTTATTTCAGAATTATGGAAATAGTCAGGCTTTTTATTTCACTTCTATATGCCATGTCCTTTCAGGATGGAGGTGATCATTGCTCTCACAAAATATGTGAATAATATTTTATCTTGGATTTCTTGAGTATCTATTAAGTTTATTATTATTGTTTAGAATTTATGTTTACAAATGAAAAAACTGAAATGATGTCACAGATGCATGGACCCTGAAAAATTTTGGTATACATATTTGAGCTTACTTTAGTAAGACTTAATTTCTAAGTCAGTCGACATTAATTTCACAAGGCATGGCAAGTAAAACACGTGTACCCACTAAATATACAGAATGCGGTAAATAAATTGTCGTCTAAATTATACAAAAATGAAAATAGTACTGACATTTCAATTTAAGAGATATATTTACTGAAATTACACAAAATTATCTTGACATACTAATGAGTAAATTAATTCAATAGATTTTCCTTTGTAACAAAGGTATATTTTAATAAATGTTACACTCTTTTGTGATGCTTAAAATAAAATATATAATAAATAAACCTTTTATTTTTAATATAAAAGCAATTAAAAAAAATAATAATTCAAATTGTCTTGATTTCAAAGAACCAAAAACGTTTTGAAAAATTCAACATTTGTACACATGAAATAATAATATTGGGTTGTCCAGATAATTCATGCCAATTTTTATTCATTCATGTTCCAATACATTAGAACACATCAAATTTATCAACAAAAATAATATGCTTACATTTCTGAATTAGAGCAAACTTCAAATGACTTAATTCGTATAAATTTTGCATCCCTATGAAATGGAAAATATAATGCATTTTAGATACTTGATTGTCACAAGCAACAAAAAAAAATGTATGGTGAAGGTGCTTTAGTTGGCAGAACTGTACAGAACTTGTTTGCTAAGTTTAGAGTTGGTGATTGTAGCTTTATTGATAAAGAATGCCCAGGTAGACCTCCTCCCTCCAATCACTACAGAAGATGACCAAATCAAGACATTGACTAAGAATAACCCACATTACACAATTGGCAGAAACATTAAACTTATATAAATCCACCATCCATGAGCACTTAGCGAAGCTTGGATATTCAAATTGTTACAATGTTTGAGTACCACATGATCTTTTGGATTGCATTTCTATCTGTGATTTGCTGAATAAACGCAATGAAAATGCACCCTTTTTTCAGCAAATTGTAACGAATGATGAGAAATAGATCTTTTACAACAATGTTAGACAAAAAAAGATCCTTGGGTAAATGACATGAGCCAACTTTTGCCTTCCAAAAACAGGTCTTCATCATAAGAAAGTCATGCTGTGCATCTGGTGAGATTTGAAAGGAATTCTGGACTATGAACTTCTACCAAGTAATCAGTCAATTGATTCTGAAAAGTACTTCTCACATCTGGACAAATTAAAGGCAATTCAAGAAAAATACCCCAAACTGGCAAACAGGAAAAGTGTTGTTGTTTTTCATCAGAATAATTTCAGACTCTTATATTTTTTTGGTGACCCGGTAAAAATTGTTGAAGCTAGGCTGGGATGTGTTACCTCCACCAAACATTACGCCTTTGGATTTTCATTTATTCAGGTCTTTGCAAAATAATCTCATTGGTAAAAAATTTAATTCTTTGGATAACATAAAAAAAACACTTTGATGATTTCTTTCTCAAGAAATTATCAAAATTCTCGGAAGATGGTATCTTTAAGTTGAAGGAAAAATGGGAAAAGGTTGTGCAACAAAATGGTTCATATTTAGTTGAATAAATATTTAATGGCAAAATTTTGTTTTGTGTTTTAATTTTTCTTAACAATGGACATGAACTTTCCAGACAATCCAATAAGCAATTTTGTACAAAAGAAAATCAAAAACTTTAAATATTATTCTTTTAAAAATTATATATATATATATATACCTTTTTGTTTTGTCTTAATATTAATTTAAATATTTCAAAATGTTGAAATCAGAATTTTGTGTAAATTAAGTTTTTGTCAGCTGAACAGATATCTTTAAATTGGCAAAATACCAAAAACCTGCTCCAGCTTGCTAAGATTGACTTAAATTCTAAATCTAGATAAGTTCATTAGCCAATTTCTAAATACCTTTTCATCAGTTCATCTTATTACTAAAAAAAGTGAGGTAAGCATTAAATTTAAGCTCTATAGATGGTAATAATTAAGACAAGTACTTTTTAAATTATTTTTTACAAAGCAAATCAACTGTAAGTATGTTTTTATTACTGCATTATTTCTTAAACCAAATTAATTTTGATACATTTTCTGTGTGCTCACACACATGTTTGTGTGTGTGTGTATATATGGCTGGCCACTCATATCCAAGGATACTTGTCTATAAGGGTGGCTAGCTAATCCCCCTTGCAAACACATGCTCAGGCACACTTGTGATTGTTCAACACCCACAGAGCCCATCTGTGGTTTATACTGTAACTATGCTAAATGGACCTTAGTTACAATTTCTCGGTGAGTTCGTGTTATCCGGTGTGAACAACAATCTGAACAATGCCAGATTGCTCAAACCCTCGGTCATGATGACTTGTAACTTTGAGCTAGCACAACCATTAATGATTCCTCAAAGGGAGCCAACTACCCAATTTCACTCACAAGGCTTGGATCAGCATGTGGTATGGTTTTCAGGCACTTTCCACTGGGATCACCTTCCTGACATTGACCATGGTGAGATTCAAACCCAGGCTTCATGGTCAGAAAGCAAACATTCTAACCACTCAGTCATGCGCCTATATATATATATATATATATATATAAAATGTACATTTGAATAGCAACCTCTTTTAAACATATCACTGAATATGGCAGACAAGGAAAATTTAATTATTTTTTGTTTTGTTTTTCCAGCATTGTTACATTTTTTTTAATATATAAATGAGAACGTGCTGTAAAAGTTTTAAACCAACCATAAAGTGATTCTCACAGGTTATGATATGTGGTCATTTAGTTAGATTTTAGGAAGTGAGTCAGGTCAAGCAATTTTTCATCACCCTCCCATATTTCTTTTTACTAAAAATTTTCTGTTGAGAGGTACATTTTCTTCAATAAGTCTTTTGGTTTCGTGAGCAATTAATATTAATTTCATTGTTTAAATTACAAGAAAAAATAGGGTTACTACTCAAGCACATGTATCCACTAGATATAACATTATAGTAATTAATATATATATATATTATTTTTGTTTTTCTTTAATCCAAAGCGGAAGAGTAGGAAGGTAAATTCCAAGAACCTGATCCTAATCAATATTAAAAATTTTTAACATTAAAAAGTGATGCAGGCAGAGAGCTCAATGTATTAAGAATACAGAGCCAATATAAATTAGAGAAAATTTTCAAAATTCAAAGGTGTCGGATGTACATTTCGACATAGGCTCTCTAATAGAGACTCTACGTCACGTCAGCGACATTGTTTTTTCCAAATGGCGAAGTAAATATTATACATTATCCTATGTCACAGGCACTACTCGGATTCTAGAAGTTCCTGTTATGCATTCAAAAAAGCATTGGCTGATCACTTAATATAAAATGCCTGAAAATATTGAAAAGTTGAAACCAAGATAGCGTAATCAGCTGATCTTATGAATTATGATATTGAAAACTCTACATGTTAAATTTTTATTTTAAATATGTATTGAGCACTTCTTGATACAACTGTATACTGGTCTTTGATCACTGTATACTTGTCTTTGATCACTAACTGGTTAATAATTATATAAATAATTATATATGCAAGTTTCATTATAAATGATAGGCAAGGTGCTATGATTAAGTTTTTGATATACTTTTCGTGTGATCTTATAATTTTTATTTTTAGTAGATAAAATAAATTTTTTTTATATAATTTAAGTGCTTTTTTTTTAGTCATTATCAAGGATGAATTTTATTTTACTTTTAATGGCTAAAAGCATAGTAAAAATGCTTGGACAAATAAAATATTTGGACAATTTTTATATAATTTATGTGCCGAAAAGAAAAATTATGAAAACTTAACTATAGCACTTTGTCTGTCATTTATAAGAAAACTCACATAAAAAAAGGGTTGCTACCTAATTAAACAAAATTTCATATATAAAAAAGAGTTTTAAATGAACTAAACAAAGTGTGTGTGAAAGCAATTTGATCCATTTGGTCATCACAAAATAATTATATTAAAATTGAGTTCAAATAACATTTCCTTAAATTTATATTTATATTTAAAAATACTATGCTGAAATATTTTTTGCCCTTATTGAATAATAAAATTATTAAGAAATGAAATAAAAGTTATGAAGATGAAGTAAAAATTATTTGTCATTTTTTACAAATTCTTTCTTTGGAAAAAATTAAAAACCACAGAACAGATTTACTTTTTTAAAGAATACATTAGAAATGAATTGTGGTCAATTTTATTTTCCATGTTTACAAAATAGTTTTACTCATTTTTAATTGTATTTAAGACTTTTAAATCATAAATTTGATTTCCTAACGGAAGCATCGACATTGTTTGTGTTTTTACAAAAAAGAAACTAAAATAATACTCATTAAATGAAGTTGCAAGTTTCATTTTAATCATTAATTTCATACTTGTAGTAACAAAGGTATTAGGTTTTAGTTTTGGAGTGTTGTGATTTTAATAACCCCCACCTATCATGGAAATGTAAAAAAAAAAAATAGAATTTATTTATAAAAAAACGGTTCCTATAGAAACAAAACTGTTATATTTAAAAAGATAGCACTATTTTCTATATCTTACTCTATAGAGATGCATGTAGTGGGCCTGCTGATTGTCTGCTGTAGGGAGTTGGCTTCTCACTGAGGGTCCAGCACTTGTGATGTTAACTCAAGTTAACATGTATATTGTTATCAGTATATATATATATATATATATATATATATATATATATATAAATTATGTGACTTTCGTCAATCACACTCTATAAAATAGCCATACATTGAGAAGTGCAAACAGGATAGAAATGGGTACAATATACAGTTGGTTTTACTATGTTGCATAAAATCCGATAAGTATTTTTCCAAACAAATCAGCTTATTCAAATTTCATTAATGGGCTTTTGAAATTAGATGAAACAAAGTTTGTAAATCTCGATAAAAATTGTTACCAATTGACTTCAACAATTCTAAATACTCTGAGGATTTCAACATGCATCATCATGTCGCAAAAAATTCAAGGAATGTAAAATTTTTCATTTAAAATATAAAGTTTAATACCATGTCTAAAAATGTTACACATTGATATAGTATGCATATATTAATATTATTATTATTATTGAATTTTAATATATTATAAAATATACATATATTATACTAGAATTTGAATATCTTATAGAAATATTTAAAATTTTAGTTCAAATTGTGAATATAAATAATTTTAATTAATGTGCCTGGTTAAACCAATGTCTGCTGCCTAATGATTAAAAATTTATTTTATGCCACAAACTTAATTTTTTGTAGAATTTTCTTCCTTGACAAAGCAATTCAAATTTAATGGCGAATATTAATCATATAGATTGAATATTATACAGTGAAAATTTTCAAATCAATTTTCAGCAAATTTTCAGATCAAAATTCAACAAATAACTTTCAAGCTATAAATTTACTGAATGACTTTTTTACAAAACTACATCAATAACTTTGTCATTTGATGATAAAAAAAATCAATTATTTTATATAATGAATAATTTTCAATATACTCCTTTCTTGTCAATGCCCTTAATTCAGTTATAAATATTGATCACACAGATCAAGCATCAAATTATATACTAAACCTGTTAGATCAAATTTCAGCTCATTACCATGATTTCTTGATCAACTTTTATACAGCATAGCAATGAAAAAACTTTTATTTTACTAAGCAAATATGAATTTTTCAATATAATCTCCTTTCTTGTCAATGCACTTCATTTTAGTGGTGAATTTAAATCATACATCAGTGAACATTTTAGATCAAGGGTCTTAATAATCCACATTCATATTTAAAGAACAACTGAAAAAAATTGTAATTTTTGTTAAAATATTTAATAAAAAAACGGAAAAATACAACTTTTTATTTTTTTTATATGTAAAGATTTTTTCTCCAGATAAGCAAAATATAACAAAAGATGTGTCTTGTATGCTCTACTAGTGTGATAGTTCAAGTACCTGGAAAGAAATTAAGCCTATGGTTAAGTGTCTTCTTCTTCTTCTATGTGCCCTGTCCCTTGAGGACGTAGGCGATCATGGATCTCCACGTCTCCCTATCCCTTGTGGCTCTTAGTATGTTTGCTCCTATTGCTCCTGGTAACCCCCGTTCCGTCATCCACCTGATCAGACCCTGCAAATATGTTATCCGCTGCCTTCCTCTGTCTCTCCTTCCTTCTATCTGTCCAGTCAGTATCAGGTTCTCCAGGCTCTCCTTCTTCATTGCATGTCCCAGGAACTTCAGTTGTCTCTTCCTGATGCTCAGCATCAATTTCCTTTTTGTTGCCATTCTTTCTAACACTTCGTCGTTGACTTGCAAATCATTGATAATAAGTGATCTTCACTAAGTGCACTACCTTGTACCAGACTTAAACTTAGTAAATATCTATTGAGCATTAAATAATCTTTATATGTTTATGATGATGTCAAAAAAAATTATCTTAATTATAAAAGGATAATCTTATTTACTAATAAGGATTTTGTGAAAAAAATTAAAGAAAATACTGCTGAAAGGAAAGTTGTATTAACATGCATGCATAACATGGATAATAATTACATTTGTGTCAAATATGTATATGACACAAATATATTTCATATATATATATATCCCGGCTTGACGCAAACGATTAATCGAGCCACACTGATGAACTGTGATGCAGCAAAACAGACTTGTATGCATATATATATATATATATATGTATGTATGAATAGAATAAGTAAAGAACAAGTAGAAAAAAGTGACTTTAATCTAACATGTTTCACTTTAATAAGCTTCTTCAGAGATTTATTAAAGATGAAGGATTTAAAAATCCAAGAGACAGTATGTTGATTGAGGTATAGTTTCATTGATCAAATACGTGTCACATGTAATAAGGCAATGGATGAATATTAAATGTAGAAAAAAAGAACTTATTCATCCATTGCTTTATCACACGTGACACACATCTGACGAATGAAACTATACCTCTATCAACATACTGTCTCTTGGATTTTTAAATCATTTGTCCTTTATAAATCTCTGAAGAAGCTTGTTAAAGTGAAACATGTTAGATTAAAGACACTTTTTTCCTACTTGTTCTTTATTTATTCTATTTATCTTGTTGAATTTTTATCCATATATTCAACTCATATATATATAGTCATCCGCAGACAGATCTGTTTCGCTGTATCACAGCTCATCAGTACGGTTAGACTCCAATTGAGTTGGTGTCAGTCGGCAAGATTACCTCTGGGCTATGGGTGTTTGGTAGAAGAAGCCAGACTTTTTAGCATCTATATTGTCATTATACGCGCCCAATAGCCAGTGTGCTCTAATCCATTACTGAATGAGCGATGCGTACATGCCAGAGTAGCTATTGTTTTTCAAAATCTACCATTCTTCCAGGGGTGTGAGAGCGTAAATCATCTAAATTATGCAAAAATGAAAATAATACATTTTAAGAGACATATTTACCAAAATGACACAAAAATATCTTGAAATATAAAAGAGGAAAATTTTTTCAATAAAATCACCATTGGCTTCAACAGCCTTTAAATGACTTTGGAATTTTTTGCTGCTCTTCAGGAAGGTCTCCTTGCTAAAGTTGGTGAATGCTGCTATAATCCTTGCCTTCAGTTCATCTTTGCTGCACCAAGAAGTTTTGTTGCTTTCTTGCTCACCTGTGCCACACATAATAATCAGGAGGTTGAAATCTAGGGAGTTATGTGGCCACAGAAGTTGTCTGACAGCAATGACTGGGTTATCCTGCTTGTGCAGCATGGTGCAGAGTCCTGTTGACAGATATAGTCATCCAGCAGCTACTCTCTTGATCCAGAGCAGCACTACCTCCTCAAGACACTTGATGTAAGCCTTCATGTTGAGTGTGAGGTCCTCCCCCCAAAAATTTGTGAGTTCTTTTCTTATCAGAACTATCATAGGGAGTTTTCTGAACTGCCATACTTTTGGTAATTGTCATTACTCATTAAATTTTTCCAAATCCTCTGCACTGTCCTCAGATTGGCAATCAATGTTTCCAGTGAAAATACACCTTGCTTTTTCCAAATTTCTGGTGGACTGAATTACAAAGACAATGAATGGCCCAGTGAATAAAAATGTTGGTTGAAGTAATCCAAAAAGTAACTTGACCCAAAGAGTTGTGAGTTCAATACCAGGCCACAGTAAAATTGAACAAAAACTTAGTTATTAAATGGAAATTACTGAAACCAAGATATCCAGGAAAACGCATGACATGTGGAACTAGAACAATATACTTCCGTGGACTAAATAAAGGATTTGTTTTGAAATTCCAATGTATATCACCTTGAAGAAGACTGGAGTATTCAACGGCCGAAACATTGTGAATATGATAATAAAGATGAGGACAACAGTCCACATAATGTAGTGTAAATATGAAGCACTGGTATTTATTCATTTTGATTATTAATTTGATTTTGGTTATTAATCTTTCTTTTGGGTTTTTCTCTCATATATTTCATTTTTACATTTATTTTACAATGCTAAAAAGTAACTGACAATTGCAATAAAGTCATTGGTAATGATAATATGATAAAAAGCTGAAAACTTAGCCAAATATAACAGGTTTGAATGCATTTATCAGTTGTTCTTTTCTTCTTCCCTTAGTTCAGGTAAATTTTAAGTTTTTTTTTTTTTTTTAAATTGGGAGTTATTTTTCTTACATCCTGAATGTCATCTTACTTTTCCTTCTTTTCAATTATCAATACTCATTTTTAACTCCCTTCCCTATTTTACGACAATTATTTATTTATTTATTTATTCTTAATCTCTTTACCGAAATTAAATTGAGGAATAAATCGGATGTCTTTACTGCCTTCGTTGTATTCCCTCCCGAGGGGCCGTGAGTATCTTGTGTGTTTTGGGGGAAAAGAAATCAACACAGACAAGGACAGTAAAAAGGTGTGTGGGGGAAGGAGACAGTCAGGAAAAGGGGATTTTAAGTGACAGATATGAACACCAACTGACATTCATGGAGAAGGAATGTTTTTCCTTGTGTTGATGCGAGCAGATTTTATAAATTTTTATTTTTACATTTTTAACTGAAACGCCAAATGTGGGTGTGGCCACTTTGCTTGCTATTAGACTACTGACATAATACACAGTTCAAAAAGCCTGAATGGAATGAGAAAAAATTGTGAGTGGCGGACCATTTTAAAGAGATATGGATCTTTCAATAAACAATTTGTGGACCTCCTGTTTTTTTTTGTTTTTTTTTGTTTTTTTGTTTTTTAACAAGTGAACTAAAATAAATTTTAGGAAAGATTTTGTTCTAACTTTATTTTTTTTTTCAATTTAATAAAAAAAAAAAATGAATAAAAAAAAAGAAAAATCAATGACAAAACGAAAAATTTAAAATTATCCATAACGTCCAGTCCCAATCGGAATTTAACTCATTCAGTTTTAAGTGCAATGCACAGTCAATAAATTTTTTGCACGAAAACTAAGGATTACTTAAAGTTCTGTAATTATTGAAGAAAAAAACGTAATTTGGAAAACTTAAAGTCGTAATAATAATAACACTCACAAAAGAAATTAACAAATATATATTTACACTCATTTTTCACCCAGTACAAGACCCAAGAGCCGTTCAAAAGAGGGCTACTGAATGAGATTGTTGTCGTTGCGTAAGAGGTCAGAAGTGACATTTGTGAGTATATGTAGCAAAGATAACGGTTAACGCTAAGTTTGAAGACTAGAGAGAGAGGTTAATATTGTATGTGGCAAACAAAATGGTCAAAACATATTTTTTTAACTGATTCAAAATTTTTCATTTGGTTTCCGCTCATCAGGTGGTTAGATATTTTTACTTTTAATTTTTTCTTAAGCAAAAAAAAAAAAAAAAAAAAGTCTTATACTCCGCCCACTTTTTTCTTTTCTTTTTTTTTTTTTTTTAATAATGAACATCTTACTTCAAAAATCGCTTAAGTGTTAGTCTCCAAAAAGACACTGGTTTACTTATGTATTTACTTGTTTTTTCAGAAATATAATCTTTTTTGTACTACTGATGATTTCTCTCATGCAGTCTGTCCACTGGTGTGTACACACACACACCTTATGAAAAACAATATATTAAATTTCTTAAAAAGAAAAATCTATTAAATAAAAATGTAATGAAATTAATGTCATTTTTAAACGTTGCAAAATGTTCACCTTAGAATATGGTTAATAATTCTTCATAATAATATCGATTAACTTATCTGGTACTTTGTTTTGTATTATGATATGATATTAATTTAACAAATAGAATCTATGCAAGTTAAGAGTATATGAAAAATTGATTAAAAAATGCACTCTGAACCGAAATTAAAAATGGTTTAATCATACCAAAAGTCTCTTTCAGTCAGATCAAAAATTAAAAAAAAATAAAATGTTTTTTTATTTCTTTTTTGTTTTTAAAATGGCTGGGATACATAGAAATCTAAGAAAATAACCTTGTAGCGATAATGTACACATCGCACCGGGGGCAAAAAAAAGCAGTCTAGCTGAAGAAAATGACATTTTCTCGTTAAGCTTGAAAAAAAAGCATCCTCGAACATATAACCTATGCCAGAATTATCATCTATCTATCTATCTAGGATAAAATATAGTTTAAGGTATGCTATATTTATAAATTGAAGTGCTCAATGTCAGGGATAGTATATGTAAATATAAAAATGGATATTGAAGTCAACACCCATCGACGACCTAATTGTCAAGCCTGACGCTTGCGTTTAGCATGAAAAAGACTATTCCCTTTGGGTGTTGACTTCAACGTCCACTTATATATAATACATGTATATATTATAATTGGAATCAAACATAAATCTGGCAGAAAGACAGAACAAGGAACAAATGGAAAACGTTTATAAATTTAACAGATTTCGCTTTTACTAAAGCTTCGTTAGAATTTGTGAGAAATTAATTATTTTTGATGAAATTTACATAAAAGTGAAGCGTGTAAAATTGCGTGTGTGTCCAGAAAATATGCTGGAGTAAATAAATAACACGATTGATTATTATGATCTTAGGCAAAAATTAATAATTATTTGCTTATCAAGAAGTTGTACTTAACAGTCCTTCAAGAAGATTAAATTATTTAATCACTTCACATCTTCTCCGAAATGTCAATAAAAGGTACCTCTATATTTTCGATTCTTAAGTTTTAAATTAAATTTTTAAAAAGTAAAAACTTTTCTTGAAACTTTAATTTTGGCTTAATTGAAAGCTGATTAAATTTATTATTTCCACTAAGAAAAGTACTCGAGTGTATTTCAAACAGAAGTTATATTCACTGGAATTTAAAATTTTTAGATTTTTTTTCTTTTTTTTGAGCGATCGACACATTTGTAAACAAAGTTAATTCTCGGTTTTAAAAATTTTGCATATAATAATCTTTGTACTGTTTTTACAGTTAATCTCCGAGCGTAACTTTCAATAAAGGATTCAACAACAACAGATTTGAAAAAGTTTTTGTACGAATGAATTATAAATTTTAGTTTATATATGTTTGCTTTATAAAATCATTTGTGTTTAGGTCATCATTGGGGAACGATACTAATAAGTAAACTGATTCAGATGAAAGAATTACTCTGTGTATTGGGTCACTTTCTCTTTCTTCGAATCGGTAGCAGCTGACAACGACAATTGAACGCGATGCATACAGCCTCTCCAAATTTTGCTCAATATTTTTTGAAGTGTCATATCATTTGATTGTTGAAAGATTACTGCAAATGAATTTTGTGTATCACAGGTACATATTTACAAAACTTAAATTCTTTGCGTGTTTCAAGAATTCATTTCAATTGTTGGTTGAGTCTTCCTCGAAAGTGCTGTGTCATTCAATTGAAATCAATCAATAATACGTTAAACTTAATAATTTAAACTAAAGATAGTATAATTTTCTATATGGAGTGAGCATGGCGTATCTTGCTTCCTAAGAATATATCACAGATTTATAAATGTATATTAAAATTTGATTTATTTACATCGGATGACTACTCAATATCGAAGATAGTGTTTGTAAAATGTAAAAAAATAAACAGGAGTGTAAATGGAAATCATAAGCCGAAGATCCCTTGAGGTGTGAAACTGACGAATACCATGCGGTGTTTTATGTTCTCTCTCTCTCTCATGGGGAATCTAGGGCTTTTTGAAAAGGGCTAAAAAGTTTAAAAACTAAAGTAAACGAATAGCTGAAAGAAATCGTTCGATCAAAAGTTTTACACTTTTTTGACCCTACATATTGTAAATCGAAACAAGAACATTAAAAAAATTAAAAATTAATCAAACATGTATTAACGAAGGATTATTGCTTCTCTACACACACGCAGAGACGTAAATGGCGCACGCGTGTATAGGTGCCTATATTTTCAAAAACATTATTATTTGGTCAAAATTTGCATATCTCATTGTTTTAATTATCAAACGTTTTCTTATGACTGGACAATAGTAGTTTGTCAGTCCAAAAAAAGGAAAAGTGAACGAGTAATGATGGAGCAGTGACACAGTCAGTGGGCAATGTTGAGAAAAACCTGTCTGATTAATCTATATCCCAGCCTCAACACTGTATACAACTATGAGTATAATTTTCTTTTTTCTCTAACGGTAATATTTGCTGTTAGAATCAATTAAAGTGATTGACTCGTTTAATAAAAATTCTTCTGCTTTTTTTTTTTTAGGAAGTTTGGAACACATTAGTATTATTAGTCAAGGTCAAGGACTATGTTTATGTTTGCAAACTTCGCTTAGTAAACGTGAGACTACTTACCTGGCACATGCCGTTGTTTGTTTTATTCATCATCTCCCAGTTGCGTCTCTGTCTTCGGGCAGAGTGCAGCTGAGAAAAAACAAAATACTGAGAGTTACCAGGTCATCGGAAGCACCTACCCTAGACTGCAAACTCAACCACCAAATTGCACTAGAGCGGGTAATCAGTGGTTGCCACCGAGGCCAGAGCAACCCACAGGAGTGGACAATTTTGGACCCTTGCCTAGGCCTACGCGCTAGGGCTTCCCACATTAAACTCGAACTTGTGTCACATCGCGTTTTAATGAGAAGAGGAGTTAAATAGCAGACTACGAGGGTAGGATACTTAAAAATCGTGCTCGTTGTAATTAATACGAAATTGTAAGGGTCAGGTAATATTTTTTTATTAAATATTCTAGCAGCTCTTTACAAAAAAATTTCTCAGTAACATTGTGTAGGTGTTGAAATCGGCTTGCATCAAAAGACTCAATGAATGCATTTAATTTTCATACAGAATGAAATGAGAAATTAAGGATTCCCGACCATGATATTCCGCATAAGTCCCGGCAATTGTTACTGGATCTCTAATAAATTTGGTTGTAAAAGTCAAAAGTCAAAAGTGTTAACAAATGAATGTGGTGTTAGTTACTAGTGTAGTTCAGTTTGGTCATTTTTATTAAGAATTAAAATAACTGCAACCTATAAAAATGGTTTGTTTACCTAATTTCAGGATAAGTTTAAAAAAACTAAAATGTTAGAAAAAGAAAAGTGGGGATGATTTTATATTTTTAAACAAAGAGTGAATCTTTTTATTTTATTAGTTTTTTTTTTTATCTCCGAATAATATTATCAAACAGCTGTTATCAAAATCAGTCGGTTCGAAACAATTTTTTTTTTATTTAATTAAGAATTTAATTACTTATTAATCAATTTAATCAATTTAAACATTTTTCAATTTTCCCACCTGTTTTTGTTGGTACGGAACAATTTTTTTGGATTAATCTTTCAAGTCAAATTGCATAAAGTTTGGTTATTCCAGAAGTTTGAAAATTCTAGATAATGTTTAAATTCTATTTTTGAATGTCCTTATCAAACTTTTTTCTTCTTTTTCTTTTTTCCCTTTATCTTTTTTTTTTTTTTTTTGCTCTAGTAAAAACAAACAAATTAATTTAAATACAAGTTTCTATTCAGTGGTAAAAATTAGGTCAGCACTCTTAAAATCAGGTCAGCTATACTTTGCTTTCTCTAGTAAAGAGGTTGAACTTAACGGTTCAGTTTCCAAATTTATTTAATTCAATTTAAAAGAAAATCACTTGTGTACTGTGTAAGTAAAATGCTAATAAAAATTCTCGACGGAATAACATTTTTCGTTTAATCTCCAGTCAGAAAAAAATATTCTTGTGTACTATTTTCTTGTCATTGTTAGGATTTGAAAAGTCAGGTCATTTGCTGCATGTTCATATTTACTTTTTTAATAGTATCTAAGTAAAACTAAAATCATTATTTCTTATAGTGCTGGCTTGCCATACTTCGTTTCAGACAGTACAAGGTTTACTACAGTGTAGAATATCCAGTGAAGAAACGAACTTGTGGGGGCTTACTATGCAAGGTTAATTTAGGTTTGAATTTTTACATGGCACAAGGCCACTTCCTAACTAAATCCTTACATGCCACCATTATTTTTATTTAAGCGTTGAAATCATTCATTAAACAAGCAAATGGAAAGTTGAATGAAATTGACAGAGCATCAATTTGCAACTATAAAGTATATTAACAATAACAAGAAATACATAAATTACACATTACATAGATGTTGAAAAAGTGTTTGTTTGAAAGTGTCTTCCATGGACTGTATGAAAATTGTGTTAGAGCTTTTGAAGTAAATTGAAATGTTCATTGCTGCTGTAAGATTTATCAGTGTAATAAGAAATTCGTGTGATGAATATTATTGCTAAAAGAATTGTTCAGTTCTGATTGTTCATGAATAACGTTCATTTTTGTAGTGTACAGAAGAATGAATTTGTAAGAGAGAGTGAGTTGGACTAAAATTTTGCATGATGTGTGCGAAGGAAATTCTGGTGCCAACTGGTAAAAAATGCATGGCAAATCGTTTATATAGGTGTTCAAACATCCTTATGGTTTGGCGGTAAAAATGTAGTTCACTTACCTTGATTCTGATTGGCTAGCTCAAACCAATCAGCAAACAGCTTACATTTATTCAAATATAAAATGGTTACATACAAAATTTACATACAATTGTGTGATTGCGTGTGTGTGTGTGTGTTTCCATAGGTATGTGCATGTGTCATAAATTCACTATACTCATGTTGTTACTTAGTGTTACTGTTAGTGTTATTAAACTTTGTTTAGCAAGTTTACTGGATTGGATTACTTGTGAAAGGACAGTTCTTCTTCCTCATGTCCCTCCAGGACGTAGGCGATCATGGACTTTCACTTGGCCCTGTCTCTTGTCACTCTCTTCAATATTTTTCCTCTTGTGTATCTCTCCCAAACCCCGCTCTGCCATCCATTTGCTTAAATCCTATCATATGTCTCATACTGCTTTCCCCTTTTATCCGTCCTGTGAGTATTAAATTATCTAGGCCCTCCTTCCTCATGACATCCCCCAGAAACCTCATATGTCTCTTCCTGATGTTAATTGTGAGTTTTGTTATCACTACTAGATTTTAAATTTGACTGCTTTTTAGTAGGACTAGCTTGAGTTACTTGGACCCCATATGAGAAAAATATAGTTTTAATATCTGCTATATTTAAGGATTGAGGTGCTCAATATCTGGGATAAAGTGGAGATTGAGGTCAACACACAGTGGCAACAGTCTGTTTCATGCTTAACCAAATGGCCTCACAATTGTGATTAAGAATGAAATAGGACTGGATGTTGACCTCAATGTCCACTTTTATATTTTACCACCTAACAAGTGGAAGGATGTGTCCATCTACGAAACTCTGGAATCAGGATGCAGAAGGTAGCATCAATCAGTAAAGTAACAAACCTTTTACTTGCATTAATTATATATATATATATATATATATATATATATATATATATATATATATGTGTGTGTGTGTGTGTGTGTGTGTGTGCATGTTTCTTCCCATTTTTGTTCTGAGGGTTGGAAACCAAAGACAAATGCACTAAAACTCTTCCCTTTTAGTCTCCTTCACAAGTCTGTGTATTGCACCAGCATTCTATCTGTCCAGTGTCGCTGCAGCCTTTACTTTGAACTTCTTTTGATATTGATGCATTCCTCCATGATGTGAGTAAAAAGATTCTGGGCCCTAATGATATGGCTAAAATATTGGAGTTCATATATTGAAAACTGTAGACATTCTATAGCTATTAGCTTTTAAGAAAAAATAATAGTTAAATTTATTACATATATAATGCTGACACATTTCAGTAAATATGCTTTACTAGCAGTATACTCCGGTGTTGCTCGGGTGTAATGAAAGCTTTAAAACTAATCCATGGTCCTGGAGCTCAGATTCTTTTGACGTTGGCATGAAAGACTAAAACGCAATAGTTGTTTTCAGTTAAGGTGAAACCATAGACCGAAAGAAAAATGAATGGATGTAAGTCAAATTTGGATTTCCTGCTATCGATATCAAATAAGTTTTTTTCATCGTAAACTGAAGTTTGAAGGCTAAATAAGTCCTCTGAGTAAATGGTATCATGGCTGAGACTAAGAACTACAATTATACCTACTTAAAGCCAAACCCGAAGCAAAAACTAAAATAAAAGAGCTGAAAAAAATACAGATATACATACAGGCAGATAAACAGACACACATACAAACATCTTGCCTTTTTTATATATATATATATATATATATTATCGATTTTCTGCACTATTGTAAGAACTGCAACCTTGAAACTTCTGAATATCGTTTCTTATGTCTTTGGTTATGAGTGTATCAAATTTGATCAAAATCGGACCACTCCTTCTATAACCCGATTTTTTTGATTATCGATTATCAATTTTCGATATTTATCGGGGGTACCTTGACACAAAACCTAGCTAAGAACACTTGCAGATGCTTATAGTACAACTGTGTAAATTTTCAAGAAAATCGGTTCAGCCGTTTTGGAGTCTATAGGTAACAAACACACACACACACAAACACATATACACACAAAGTTCCATTTATAAATAAGTTTAGATTTATATATGTTGGGGAGATCAGCTGATTATGCTATCATGGTTTGTACTCTTTCAGTTTCATCAGGAGGTTTGTGTTAACTGATTGATTAACAGTTAACACTTCTATAAATTCATAACCAGAAACTCAAAATAAGGGAGTGTTTTGTTACTGGAAATTCTTTTATCCAGATTTGTATGTGCCTAAAAATATTTTCTGTGTCTACATCTAGACATTATTTTGGACCTTTCATTTAATGTCCGACTTAAATATCTAAATGCTCTACATGTTAAAACTTTATTTCTCTTCAAACATGTCTTGAGCACTTTCTAATACAACTGTTTACTGGTCTAATTTAAATCTGACCTATAACTGTTTAGTGTGTGTGTATATATATATATATATATATATATATATATATATATATATATGTTTATTCAGGCAGCAATCTTTCTTTAAAACGTGTTTCATTAAAAACGACCAACAAGGAAGATTTTATTAATTTTGATTTAATTTTTCTAATATTTTTACATATTCCTGTTTTCTTTTTACTGCAGATAAGAATGTAAAAATATTCCACAATTTTTTACTTTCCAAGTGCTTTCAGACATTTCACTAGACATTTTCAAGGATGCTGTTTTTCTGATATTATTATTTTATCCTCATGTTTTAACTGTAACGTAATTTTTGTGTTTTTGAAAAGGAGCATTCTTTAAAAAGCTATCACATGATGTATGTGACTGGACATTGCGTGAGCATCTGTCTATTTCTTTAAAAAAAACTTTCAAAACTCCATTTTCACTGTTAAATAATGTAAGGTTGATGTTAGGAGAAAATTGTTTAACATATAGTGCCTCTCCTATAGCAAGATGTCTTTGCTCCAGCAAAAAGGAAGCATGTAAGCATACTGGAAAAATTAAATAAAAAATTAATAAAATCTTCTTGTTAGTCATTTTTAACCAAATGTGTGTATATATACATTATACATAACAAACCAAATTAATGAGATAACTAATGAAAAATTACCAAATGACCAGAGATAATAAAAATTAAAACCAGAACCAGTAAATCAAAAACTGATACCTTCTAAAAACAGAAAACAGGCTCAACATTGCTTAATTTCGGAGGTTGTATGAGAACCAATGTTTCAGTTTGATTTGGTTGTAAGACTTTTTCTTTGTGGCTTTTCTTACCAAGTGGCCAATCTTGACAAAATTCTATCACTCAGTACCTTGACAAAATTGGCAAGATGATGGGCCAAAGTCCTGAAACTCCAAGAAACATTATGTTGGAATTTTACTTATAATGATTGAATGTGCATAAATTTTACAAAGACAAGTGTGTTTTGAAGAAAATACTGAAAACAGTGTCATTGTAATGGTATCACAGTGACAAACGCAATATTAACATGACATGTATGCTTCATGTTCTGAAAATAGTTTTATAAATCATTCATTCATATTTTTTTTCTGAGCTGTTATATTTGTTCATATGAAACAGATCAGCCAGAATAGCATTCCAAAATTTATATTTTCTGTTAAATTTTTGTCCTTCCCTTTCATAATACTCTATAAACTTTCAATCAGGTTAAAATTGGGCAAACAAGCTGGCTACTATATAAAATAAGTTTTTTTGAAACCCTTGCTATTTGAAATTTCATGAGATTTGCTTAATATGACAGAATATTATCATAAATAAAAATCATCTTTCAGAAAGATTCTTCTTGAATTTTAGATATGCACATGCCTTCCATAAAAAATAAAAGAAAGCAAACACTATATGACTGAGTTGTCATCTTTACAGTAACATCATATGGAACCCAACATGGAACCATTCCTTTGCCACGAATAATCCCACTCCATATCATCACACCGCTTCCACTTTTTTGTTGACAGCCCAAAAGAACAGTTTCAGCTAGTTCCATCTATCTGACCCAATAGTATGGCATCTGTTGGTGAAAAGGATAGTTTTAAAAAATTATTAATAACTTCTATTCACCTTTGATTTGATGTTCAATATGGATGTCTTTCATAGAAAGCTTGCTCATAAAACGTTAGTACACATTATTTTATATTTGTAGTCATACAAACACGAGTACTTGATATTTTCATTATCACATACTCTCATGATTAAAGTAGATCAGAAATGATAATATTAATTATCCAAAAACAAGAACATAAAAGTATATTCTAATGTATACAATATTGAGTGGCCTTGGTAGTATAAAAATATTGTTCACAATTTTTGTCAAAGAAATGCACATTGTATATATATATATATGTGTGTGTGTGTATGTGTGTGTTTGTGTACACACACATACACTAAGAATAGTAATGTCCATAATTTTTGGGCAACATCTGTAATAACTTCTTTTTCATTTTTATTTCTACGAACAAAATTTTAAGAATAAATATTTCAATGATTCGCTTAATTATTTCATGTTTTGTTCTCTTAATAAATTTCCATTTTTTTTAAATAGGTAACTTATAATTTATTTTACACCCTCAAATAAACAGCTGGCCTATCCTTTGCAAGAAGAATTTAGAAATGTTTTATATATTGCTATTCAAATAAAAATAATGATGATAATGAGGAAGAATTTATGTCAAAGATAATTAGCAAATTTGACTCAAAGTCTAAAATATTTAATGTCACTTTGGTCACATCGAGTCTTTCTTGATTTTTGTCTTTATTTAATATTTCTCTCACTTTCTTTCTTTTTATTCATTTTTATTTTTTATTTTTTTATATTTTACTTTTTTTTTTTGTTTTTTATATCTTTCTGTCACTGTCTCTCGTGTGAAGTTCTGGGTATGACGGTAAACTGCATCCGGCAGCAGGGCCTCTGATTGGAAGGTTGTGAGAAGCACAGAGTCACCTCTTAATTGCTGTAGTCTTAAAGTTCACCCTGACCAGAAGTAGTAGAACCTGTTAGGGTCCCAGCTATGGGCAAATAGTTAACACCAATTTGGGGTCAAAACACTATGAAAGTATAAAAATAGACTTTTATAGAAAAATATATATTTTTTATAGAAAAATATTACCAACAATACTTTTCTGAAGGAAAAAAATTATTACCATAACACAATTTTTAATGAAAAAATTTTTAAGGAAAAAAACTAATACCAGCATTACATTTTTAATACAAAACTAGAAGACAACTTCAGTTTTTTAAAATAAAATAAAAAAAAATTTTCATCAAAATCTGATAAAATCAACATTCTCACTATAACTGTCAGTCAGTTAAGTGCCATACGTGATACATGCTTGGGCGATCATGTCTCAAAAGAGACATGACTGACTGGGCAGAAGATTATCCCGCAGTAGGTTACCATTGCTTTCTGCGGTAGACTGATTGCCGACCAAGGCTATAGAACCCAATCTGTCCTGCTATTTAACCCATAACTGGAAGGAAGAGACGGATTAATACCTTTCCCAAGGGTATTTGCGCGTAAGTGAATACAATGGATTTAGCCGGAATTCGAACTCGGCTCCCCGGTTTCTCGTTCTGAGTTGATATCCACTGTACCACAACGCACATTAAAACCCTACCTTCTTGACATTAAATAACCCACAGAGGTTGATATGCCGTTAAACAAAACTCAAACTCTCTCTTTGTGTGTGTGTGTGTGTGTGTGTGTGTGTGTGTGTATATATATATATATATATATATATAAATAGGGTGTGATGGATAAATCATCGCATTTTTTATATTTTTAATTTCATGCATGCATGTTGTTCAGACTTATCTGTGAGAAAAAGACCATTATAGAAAAAGACCATTATAGAAAAAGACCATTATAATCCAATTCACTTCATGAGAAATTTAGAAACACCATGCTGTACTACTGGGCAGCCAGACTGGAAGCTCCAATATGAACATTTCGGAGAGTTTGAGTGTCAATCTGAGGACAGTGCAATGGATTCGGAAAGTGTTGGATGTTATATCCAATCAACATCATAGTGTTTGTAAGAATGACTAGTAACGTCGAGGTTATGTTTCCATTCATCTTCCCACAGGGCCTCAAACTCAACAAGGAGGCCTAAATCAATTGACTTCAGGAGGTATTGCTGCTCTGGATCAAGTGGCTGGCTGCTATAAGATCCTATGTGTTGTAACAGAACTCTGCACCATGCCACACAAGCAGGAGTACCCAGTCATGGCTGTCAGACAATTTCTGCGACCACATCACTCCTTAAACCTGGCCACCTAACTCCCCAGACTGCAACCCCATTGGTCATTATGTGTGGGTCTAAATACTGTCCTTATAGTACTTAGATGGGTGACCGCTTGAGAATACCAGGCACTGTAAGCGTTCAGTGACGGATGTGCATTGTGGTGCAGTGGATGTCAGCTTGGAAAGAGAAATCGGTGCCCAGCATTCACTTCAGCACTGGCACTCTTGGGAAAGGTATTAATCCGTCACTTTCCTCCAGTTATAGGTTAAATAACAGGATGGGGCCTGGAGGCAACCCATCCAGTGTTGGTGTCACGATAAAAACACCCTTGGTAACCCTGGTGAAGCATCAAGTATTCAGCTATTTGACAAGATTATGAATTTCACTACAAACTGCACCAGGGTTCCAAATGCACCGGGAATACTGGAGGGGTGTAGTGAGTTCTATCTCGGCTGAGGCCGCAGGAGGACGACGATGACGATGTGAGGGTTGCATTTGAGTGAAAGAATAACAAAACTTCTAGTAACAACAAAGATGAACTGAAGGCAAGGATTATGGCAGAATTCATCAACTTAAACAAGGGGACTATCCAGAAGAGTTGCACTTTTTAACTGTGCTTCATGTTATGATCATCTCTCAGGCCAATAACATAAAGAAGTTGCTTCCCTGACAAATCAATCATGATGAGCTTTGAACCCATGTATGTATGTATGTATGTATGTATGTGTATATATTTATATGTATAGTTGTACAGTGGAGTGACCATTATGGTTTTGATGTGGTTGTGATAATGAATTAATAAAGGTCAGGTTGTTACAAATTATACAATCATTTTTATCTTTATTGTTGACTCCATTTATTTACATACTTTCCTTTATGTGATTGTCCATCATTTTATGTGTATTCCAGTTTTGAGTCTATAAAGAGTTTCATGTGGATATATTATATTTGATTTTATGTGTGTGTCCGGTGTAACATAGTAGCCATTGTTCCGGTATTTGAATGTGCAGATTTTCTTGAATTAATTCTTGGTTTTCTGCATATCTTGTGTGGATATTATTTTCAATACATCTTCCTTTTGGTTTGGTTGGTATTTTTTGAATTTCCAACGACTGAAGTGAAGCTCCACACATGCATATGTGTGCGAGCTGAGAATGAAGCAAAAAGAAAGAAAACAGCGAAGAGCATTCATGTGTTTGTTGTTTTCATATCTTTGTAACACCTACGCGTTTTGGTTTTGAATTTGGCGGGTACGTTAATGATTGGTTGGCTTCTGCATGACATCAGCTGACCAAGTAAGTGATGTCCAGGTTATAGAAAAGAAGGAAAGGATATATGTGTAGAGAGAAAAAGATAGAGCAAGTTTCTGTCATTCTATTAGTAAAGATTATATTTCAATACGTTTTTACTACTATCCACCCCCCCCATATATATATATATATATCCTTCTCTTTACTCCTGCAGACATTACTGAGGAGGATGAAGCCATAGAACTTGATAACCAAACTGTGGATTCCCTAGCAAATAAGGTTTTATGGTATGAGATTGTTAGCTCCCACTCAGTTTTGTACCTAGTTTTTTTTTTTTTGTGTGTGTGTGTACCTCAGTTGTTCCCTATCTAAGTACTGACAGGGCTCAACACTGCTTAACTATGTTGATCAAACAAGAACTGGTGTTTCAGTAATTTGACTCTCTCTCTCTCTCTCTATATATATATATATAGTCATCCTCAGACAGATCTGAGGATGACTATATATATCTATATATGGGAGGCAGGAGAGGTCGCCTGTGATGATTGACAGATAGCAACTTGGTTTTAGACGCATTGAAATTTACAAGCCACTTCTTACCCCATTCCACCACAGAATGTAGATCCCTCTCAAGATCATCAGTATGGTTAGACTCCGATATATATATAATAAATATGCACAAATGCAAATATTTTTATATATTTATACACTTTTTTTAATTGTATGAACCTGAGCAAGGTGGTAACGCCACTGATGTGCAGGGGGCTACATAAGAGCAAAAAAATTAGATAGGAAGAGAGTAAAGAGAAAAGTTGAACCAGTTAAGGATGGGAATAGAGGTGTGATGACAGTTGCAAAAGTGGAGAGAAAGGAAAGGATATACAGGGTGGTATAGAAAGAACTAGACTTAAGTGGTTAAGAGATGGGTATTGACATTGCATTTAAATTCCTGGAGGTTGTAGCTATCAGGAAAGCAAGAATATGGAAGTGAGTTCCACAGGTGGGAAGTGTGAGAAAAGAAGCTGATGAAGTAGAATTTTCGGCTGCATTTGGTTGATCCAACTGTGAATGGGTGGGACCCAAGTTGCCAGTCTGGTTGCATGAGTAAACACCTGTTGCAGAAGCATCAGTGACTTAAGTTTGTTGGAGCAGAAGCCATGAAAATATTTATAGAACAGACAGAAGGAATCTACATCCTATCGGTGAGAAAGTGGCTGGAGTTGAGCAGCCAAGTCAGTACCTATCACATTACTGATTCTCCTTTGGAGCCTGTCAAGAACACTGAGATGAACAGTGGGTGCGCCTGACCATATATGACAGTAATTTTTCATGCATGGACGTATGGTTGATTTGTATATATGCAAGATGGATTCAGGAGGAAAAATCATCTTGACGCAGTGACCCAACCTTCCTAGCAGTGGATTTAGCTATTGACTCAATGTAATGGTTCCACTTAAGATTGGAAGAGAGGGTAAGGCCAAGGAGGCAGAGTGTATTGCTCTCGGGGAAGACTTGCTTGGTCCATGCCAATGGGAGGCAGGAGAGGTCGCCTGTGATGATTGACAGATAGCAGCTTGGTTTTAGACACATTGAAATTTACAAGCCACTTCTTACCCCATTCCACCACAGAATGTAGATCCCTCTCAAGATCAGCAGTGAGGTTACGTTTATCCGCCTCGGTGGATTTCTTACTAATGCGGGCGTAAATTGTGGTGTCATCTGTGTAGATGCCTACTTGGAGATCATTAAGGAAGAGAGGGACATCAGCATTTGTACAGTACGATGTGGAGGCATGTCTATTCAAGACAACCTTCATTATGCAGTTAGATAGGAGAGATTTACAAAGATGCATATATGGAATGAGAAATTGGAGAGCTGTTGGGTATGTTACATTTATTTGTGAAAAGCATGAATTCATTTCCTCCCCAGCTATGTGTTAAATAATAGGACGTATATCTGGAGGATCCATTTTTCTAAAATAATTGTCCATGCAATATTCTCTTGCAAAAAATATTATTCTTACAGAAATTATATTTCAGCTTTAAATAAACTATAAAAGGTTGATAAGACATAAAAAATCAATCATTTAAGCATACATATGTGTATGAACTTATTGATAAGTATACACATGTACACATTTATACACATGAATATACTTGTGTGCAAATAGATGCACAAGGTGTTTAACCATGTCAAGTGAGCTTGATCCTCACCATGTTTCATTAGTTTAGCTAAGCAAATATTTTTGCAAATGCTAATACACAAGCACACATGCAAGTTAAATAAAAATTCAACCCAAATCCTTTGTATCTATTGATTTATAATTGTAGTTTCATTATTTTAATAATTTTTTTTACCAAGCATGACAAGAAAGTCACTAAGACAAAAGGTGTTACTGTGTATGAAAGAATATGAGAAAAAGAAAACCATTATTAAGGAGAGTGAACAAATAAAAGGAATTAAGATAGCAACTGACATTACATTTACATTTTTGAAGATCAAAGGTGATTGGAAAGTAAAAGAGCCTGAAGAAATTTCCACAAGTGAGAAGTACAAGAGAAGAAACTGTTAGCATAGAACTTATGGTAGCATCTAATAAAGTAAACTGTAAAATGATGAGACCTAGCTACCAATCCAGTATTATGCTTAAATTCATAAAATCAAGGTACCAAAAAGGAAAGTTAACCAGAAAAATTACCATAAACATATTTATAGAAAAGGCACAGGGAAGCTATGTTACAATGGTGGGAAAGGAACTGAAGCTAAGATGGACTAATAACATTGCCAAGATGGACCAATGATATTGCCAAGATGGACCAATGATATTGCCAAGATGGACCAATGACATTGCCAAGATGGACCAATGATATTGCCAAGATGGACCAATGATATTGCCAAGATGGACCAATGACATTGCCAAGATGGACCAATGATATTGCCAAGATGGACCAATGACATTGCCAAGATGGACCAATGACATTGCCAAGATGGACCAATACATTGCCAATTCTTCACTGGATTATAGTAAGAATCTCTAGATACATAGCAGAATCACCAGACCTAGATTAGGCAGCAATATACAATGCATAGACAAATGGTAGACTTATAAATATGTAAGATAGATTCTGGTGAGAAAAATCATCTAGCACGACACAGTGAACCAACCTTCATAGCAGCAGACCTAGCAATCAGTTCAATGTAATCAATGATTACAGAGCTGTTGTTGTTGCTGTTTTGAGCAATGTTAGTAAGTCTTCCACTGTTATTCTTAGCTTGTTTTTAGTATCAATTTCACTAATAAAAAAATTAATGATAATATTTGGGTGAAGAATTTAATTTCTGCAAGAGTGAATGGGTTAGGGAAAACAGATTGGATGTTGTTTTTATTAAACCTGTGGGTACACCGGATGAATATACTTTCATTTCTTTGAATCATGGTTGGAGGCCAGGAAGAAGTCGAGCTTTCAAGGTGGATCTGAAATATTTTGCATATAAAGGCAACAGTGAAGTAAAAGAAGAAACTGTTTTTCTTGTTTGTGTTCTTCTTCCTCTTAACGATTAAAAGAGACGAAGCCAAAACAAAATGAAACAAAAAAAAAAATTATCTAACTGCAAAAATTTGGAGGTGATCAGACAGTGAAGGAGGTAAGGGTTGTGTTTCTGAAAACATTGTGACTCACATCTAGAGATGGGAAAGTGCATTCCTTTAACAACATTGGATTGGTATTCAAAGAAATTTTCAACACACATTAATCCCAACAGTGCAAGCAAGTATTGTTCAACCCTACTTCTCCCCATATATATGAAAGTGGACACTGAGGTCAACACCGAGCAGTGATAGTCTATTTCAGGCTTGAACACAATTTTCAGGTTATTGCGTTTTGGCTCGAGTATTTATATATAGTGGTCATCGGTGCGATATGGGTAGCAAGGTCTATTGTGTTATAATCATAACTTTATCACCATAATAATAATAATTATTATAAAAAATTAAAAATAATAAATTATTAATATATTATATACTGGATATTAGTGCATTATGGTGCTAAAGGTCTATTGTGTTATAATCATAAACTTTATCAAATTATAATAATAATTATTATAAAAATTAAAAAATAATAAATTATTAATATATTATATACTGGATATTAGTGCATTATGTAAGTAGCAAGGTCTATTGTGTTATAATCATAACTTTATCACCATAATAATAATAATTATTATAAAAATTAAAAATAATAAATTATTAATATATTATATACTGGATATTAGTGCATTATGGATAGCAAGGTCTATTGTGTTATAATCATAACTTTATCAATTATAATAATAATAATTATTATAAAAATTAAAAATAATAAATTATTAATATATTATATATACCGGATATTAGTGTAACAGTGGTAGCAAGGTCTATTGTGTTATAATCATAACTTTATCACTATAATAATAATAATTATTATAAAAATTAAAAATAATAAATTATTAATATATTATATACTGGATATTAGTGCATTATGGGTAGCAAGGTCTATTGTGTTATAATCATAACTTTATCACCATAATAATAATAATTATTATAAAAATTAAAAATAATAAATTATTAATATATTATATACTGGATATTAGTGCATTATGGGTAGCAAGGTCTATTGTGTTATAATTCATAATCTTATCACCATAATAATAATAATTATTATAAAAATTAAAAATAATAAATTATTAATATATTATATACTGGATATTAGTGCATTATGGGTAGCAGAAACTATTGTGTTATAATCATAACTTTATCACCATAATAATAATAATTATTATAAAAATTAAAAATAATAAATTATTAATATATTATATACTGGATATTAGTGCATTGAGGGTAGTAAAGGTTCACGGGGTTATAATCATAACTTTATCACCATAATAATAATAATTATTATAAAAATTAAAAATAATAAATTATTAATATATTATATACTGATATTAGTGCATTATGGATAGCAAAGTCTATTGTGTTATAATCATAACTTTATCACCATAATAATAATAATTATTATAAAAATTAAAAAATAATAAATTATTAATATATTATATACTCGATATTAGTGCATTATGGGTAGTACAAGGTCTATTGTGTTATAATCATAACTTAATACCATAATAATAATAATTATTATAAAAATTAAAAATAATAAATTATTAATATATTATATACTGGATATATTAGTGCATTATGGATAGCAAGGTCTATTGTGTTATAATCATAACTTTATCACCATAATAATAATAATTATTATAAAAATTAAAAATAATAAATTATTAATATATTATATACTGGATATTAGTGCATTATGGATATAAGTGTCTATTAAAAAGTATAATCATAACTTTATCACCATAATAATAATAATAATTATTATAAAAATTAAAAAAAATAATAAATTATTAATATATTATATACTGATATTAGTGCATTATGGATAGCAAGGTCTATTGTGTTATAATCATAACTTTATCAAATTAATAATAATAATAATTATTATAAAAATTAAAAATAATAAATTATTAATATATTATATACTGGATATTAGTGTACGGATAGCAAGGTCTATTGTGTTATAATCTATAACTTTAATACCATAATAATAATTATTATAAAAATTAAAAATAATAAATTATTAATATATTATATACTGGATATTAGTGCATTATGGGTAGCAAGGTCTATTGTGTTATAATCATAACTTTATCACCATAATAATAATAATTATTATAAAAATTAAAAATAATAAATTATTAATATATTATATACTGGATATTAGTGTGCATTATGGATAGCAAAGTCTATTGTGTTATAACTATAACTTATCAAATTATAATAATAATAATTATTATAAAATTAAAAATAATAAATTATTAATATATTATATACTGGATATTAGCATTATGGGTAGCAAGGTCTATTGTTATAATCATAACTTTACCATAATAATAATAATTATTATAAAAATTAAAAATAATAAATTATTAACATATTATATACTGGATATTAAGTGCATTATGGGTAGCAAGGTCTATTGTGTTATAATCATAACTTTATCACCATAATAATAATAATTATTATAAAAATTAAAAATAATAATTATTAATATATTATATACTGGATATTAAAGTGCATTATGGATAGCAAAGTCTATTGTGTTATAATCATAACTTATCACCATAATAATAATAATTATTATAAAAATTAAAAAAATAATAAATTATTATTAATATATTATATACTGGATATTAGTGTATTATGGATAGCAAAGTCCATTGTGTTATAATCAGCCAACTTCTTATCACCATAATAATAATAATTATTATAAAAATTAAAAAATAATAAATTATTAATATATTGTTATACTGATATTAGTGCATTATGGATAGCAAAGTCTATTGTGTTATAATCATAACTTTATCACCATAATAATAATAATTATTATAAAAATTAAAAATAATAAATTATTAATATATTATATACTGGATATTAGTATTATGGATAGCAAAGTCTATTGTGTTATAATCATAACTTTATCACCATAATAATAATAATTATTATAAAAAATTAAAATAATAAATTATTAATATATTATATACTGGATATTAGGGTGCATTATAGAAAAGGTCTATTGTGTTATAATCATAACTTTAATACCATAATAATAATAATTATTATAAAAATTAAAAATAATAAATTATTAATATATTATATACTGATATTAGTGCATTATGGATAGCAAAGTCTATTGTGTTATAATCATAACTTTATCAATATAATAATAATAATTATTATAAAAATTAAAAATAATAAATTATTAATATATTATATACTGGATATTAGTATTATGGATAGCAAAGCCTGTCAAGTTATAATCATAACTTTAATACCATAATAATAATAATTATTATAAAAATTAAAATAATAAATTATTAATATATTATATACTGGATATTAATAGTGCATTGGCGGTAGCAAGGTCTATTGTGGTTATAATCATAACTTTATCACCATAATAATAATAATTATTATAAAAATTAAAAATAATAAATTATTAATATATTATATACTGGATATTAGTGCATTATGGATATAAAGTCTATTGTGTTATAATCATAACTTTATCACCATAATAATAATAATTATTATAAAAATTAAAAATAATAAATTATTAATATATTATATACTGGATATTAGGTGTATTATGGTAGCAATTATTGTGGGGTTATAATCATAACTTTATCACCATAATAATAATAATTATTATAAAAATTAAAATAATAAATTATTAATATATTATATAATTAGATATTAGTGCATTATGGGTAGTACATGTCTATTGTGTTATAATCATAACTTTATCACCATAATAATAATAATTATTATTATAAAAATTAAAAATAATAAATTATTAATATATTATATACTGGATATTAGTGCATTATGGGTAGCAAGGTCTATTGTGTTATAATCATAACTTTATCACCACAATAATAATAATTATTATAAAAATTAAAATAATAAATTATTAATATATTATATACTGGATATTAGTGCATTGCGGTAGCAAGGTCTATTGTGTTATAATCATAACTTATCAATGCTAATAATAATAATAATTATTATAAAAATTAAAATAATAAATTATTAATATATTATATACTGGATATTAGTGTATTGCGGGTAGCAAGGTCTATTGTGTTATAATCATAACTTTATCACTCATAATAAATAAATAATTATTATAAAAATTAAAATAATAAATTATTAATATATTATATACTGGATATTAGTATTGCGGTAGCAAGGTCTATTGTGTTATAATCATAACTTTATCACCATAATAATAATAATTATTATAAAAATTAAAAATAATAAATTATTAATATATTATATACTGGATATTAAAGTGCATTATGTGGTAGCAAGGTCTATTGTGTTATAATCATAACTTTATCACCATAATAATAATAATTATTATAAAAATTAAAATAATAAATTATTAATATATTATATACTGGATATTAGTGCATTATGGATAGCAAAGTCTATTGTGTTATAATCATAACTTTATCACCATAATAATAATAATTATTATAAAAATTAAAAATAATAAATTATTAATATATTATATACTGATATTAGTGCATTATGGGTAGCAAGGTCTATTGTGTTATAATCATAACTTTAATACCATAATAATAATAATTATTATAAAAATTAAAAATAATAAATTATTAATATATTATATACTGGATATTAGTGCATTATGAAAAGGTTCATTGTGTTATAATCATAACTTTATCAATGCATAATAATAATAATTATTATAAAAATTAAAAATAATAAATCATTAATATATTATATACTGGATATTAAAAGATTATGGGTAGCAAGGTCTATTGTGTTATAATCATAACTTTATCACCATAATAATAATAATTATTATAAAAATTAAAAATAATAAATTATTAATATATTATATACTGATATTAGTATTGCGGGTAGCAAGGTCTATTGTGTTATAATCATAACTTTAATACCATAATAATAATAATTATTATAAAAATTAAAAATAATAAATTATTAATATATTATATACTGGATATTAGCAAGTAATATGGGTAGCAAGGTCTATTGTGTTATAATCATAACTTTATCACCATAATAATAATAATTATTATAAAAATTAAAAATAATAAATTATTAATATATTATATACTGGATATTAGCATTATGGATAGCAAGGTCTATTGTGTTATAATCATAACTTTATCACCATAATAATAATAATTATTATAAAATTAAAAATAATAAATTATTATTAATATATTATATATTGATATTAGTGCATTATGGGTAGCAAGGTCTATTGTGTTATAATCATAACTTTATCACCATAATAATAATAATTATTATAAAAATTAAAAAATAATAAATTATTAATATATTATATACTGGATATTAGTGCATTATGGGTAGTAAGGTTCATTGTGTTATAATCATAACTTTTATCACCATAATAATAATAATATTATAAAAATTAAAAATAATAAATTATTAATATATTATATACTGGATATTAGTGCATTATGGGTAGCAAGGTCTATTGTGTTATAATCATAACTTTTTATTTGTACTATAATAATAATAATTATTATAAAAATTAAAAATAATAAATTATTAATATATTATATACTGGATATTAGTGCATTATGGGTAGCAAGGTCTATTGTGTTATAATCATAACTTTATCACCATAATAATAATAATTATTATAAAAATTAAAAATAATAAATTATTAATATATTATATACTGGATATTAGTGCATTATGGATAGCAAGGTCTATTGTTTTATTATCCTAATGGTTATTGGATAAGTAGTAACAGTTGTTTCAAATTATACTAGAATCTATAGTGGGTATAAATAATTGTGAATCTGTTATTTGTAGCAATTTATTGTGTTGTTCGTTAACTTTTTACTCATTTGTTTATTATTTATTTACTTTGATTAATTATTTGTTTTAGGGTATTGGTTATTTTATCAGTTTAGTTTAAAGTGTTTTCTTTTTCTAAAGTACATTATATTATCTGCTTTGTATTTAGTACATACTAGCAGTATAGCCCAGCATTGCTCGGGTGTAATGAAAGCTTGAAAACTAATCCATGGTTCTGGAGCTCAGACTCTTTGGACATTGGCATAAAAGACTAAAATGTTTCCAGTTAAAGCGAAACTGTAACCTGAAAGAAAAATGAATGGATGCAAGTCAAATTTTGATTTCCTGGTATCGATTTATACATATACATATTATCAATTTTCTTCACTATTGTAAGAACTGCAACCTTGAAACTTCTGAATATCGTTTCTTATGTCTTTGGCTATGAGTGTATCAAATTTGATCAAAATTGGACCACTCTTTCTATAACCCGATTTTTTCGATTATCGATTTTCGATATTTATCGGGGGTACCTTGACACAACAGCTAGCTAAGAACACTCGCGGAGGCTTATAGTACAACTGTGTAAATTTTCAAGAAAATCGGTTCAGCTGTTTCGGAGTCTATAGGTAACGGATACACACACATACAGACACAAATTTCCATTTGTAAATAAGTTTAGATATTTGCAGTTTTCACAATAGTATTTTACAAGGTTTTTAATTTTCAATATATATATATATATATATATATATTAAAAACCTAAACACACATACACTCACACTATGTATATATATAAAATAGTTAATAGTAATAGTGTCTACTGCCAAAATTGCTGCTTTTATTAGTAGTTTACTGATGAAAAGACATTTTTAGGCAAGCAGATTTTTTGTCATAAAGTGCTTGATATCAAAGTTAAGGAGTGAGCATTAATAGAATTAATGTGGAGAAACTTGTCACTTAGATAAATTCTGTTATTTCAGTCATAGTGACTTCAAAGTTTCATGAGTGTATTGTAATGTTTCATCTTCATTTGAGGTTTTCTAAGAAATCTAAATGGCCCTAAAGAAAGAAGACATGACAACAATGCCTTCATGAAACTTCAAAGTCAGCATGACTGAAATAACAACCCTCAGTTACGTGACAAGTACCCTCACATTAATTCTATTATATATATATATATATATATATATATATATATATATATATATAATATTTTTCATTTGAAAAATTATTTCATGACCTAAGTTTCAATCTGTCAGTTTCATCAGCCAATTTTTCAAATGGTAAAATCAGTTATTGTAAATAAATGTAAAATTATTTTAGGAAAATATGTTGTTCCCAGACAAAAATGAATCACTAAATGAATGAACAGAAATTATGACCAAGTGCAACCATACCAACAAATACCTCTTAGGATCATACAATCATGGATGAAAGAGTTCTAAGACCTTTAAGTAACTTCTAATTTTGAAAATTGCGTGTTCATAAAAGATCTCTGTTAGGTGAGCATTTGAAAAACTGAAAAAATCAGTTATTGTAAATCGCCCGAAGACACCAAAAGGTAGAAACTTTAGTTGCAAAATGATACATTTCCAAATTAAAAATATTTAAAAGTTCTACAATATAAATATATTGAACACTTTTTAATACAAAAGTGTATATTGGTCTAACTTAATTATGACCAAAAACTCACTAATTATATAGTCATCTACAGTCCTGTTTCACAGTATCACAGCTCTCATATATATATATATATATATATATATATATATATACACACACACACACACACACACACACACACACACACACACACAGACAGAAACAGTGTCTGTGTATCAATGTATGTGCATGCATGCTTGCATATATACCTGTAAATGCATGTGTGTATTCAATTTGTATACATTCATTTTGGTTTCATATATAATATGTACATAGGTACTTTAGTAAGTTGATTATTAGACAAATACAAAAACTAATACATTTGTATATACAGATGAGCAAGATAAGTAATGAACTCTATATGTATGTGGATAATTGAATGAAAAAGAATGAAAGAAAATGCAAGAGAATAGCCAATTGATTTTTGGGTGTTGGATAAGATGAAGAGAAGATATTGATTGATCAGACTTTGTTGTCGTAGCAACCTCTGTGCCAGCCACAGATAGACCACTGCTACCGACCTCCCCACATCCATTCCTTGGCACTACCCCCCCCACACACACCTGTCCAACTCATCACCCAAACCCAAAACGTTAACTCCTTCTCCTCACTAATGTATCTTAAAATCAATACTCATATTCAGAAATGAATAAACAGTATTTATCATTAGAAAATATATATATATATATATATATATATATATATAAGCACATGTACATATTCACATATACATATTCATTTACATAGGTATACGCACAAAAAAGAAACAGAAACAAACACATATACATTGACACTCACTATATATATATGTTTAAAAAAATAAATTTAAAAAATGTGTATGTGTAAAACTTTCAAATATATTCCATCTGTAAAAGGACAAAATGAATAAAGACAAAAAGAAAACTTATCTTAGCTGATGTGTTTCATCCTTATTTGCCTTGATAAAGTCACACAGAGAACCAAGCATGTCAGCTAAGATAACTTTTCCTATTGAGTTTATATATGCGTGTGTGTGAGTGAATGTGAATTGTGGTGTAATGGATATTGGCTTGGGATGAGAATTCAGAGGGCCAAGTTTGAATTTCAGTCAAACTCGTTTCATTCACTTATATGCAAGTACCCTTGGAAAATGTATAAATCCATCTCTTCTCCCTCCAGCGGTGGGTTGATTAGCTGAATAGATTGGGTTCTATAGCCTTGGTTGGCAACCAGTCTACTGCAGAAATAATGGCAACATATTGCAGAAAAATCTCCTGCCTTGTTAGTAATGTCACAAGAGAAATGACCACCTAAGCATCTACTGTGTATGACAACTGACTGATATATATATATATATATATATATATATATATATATATATATATAGTATATTTAGGAAGCAGTTCTTTTTTTTTATACATGGTTCATTGTGACAGACAAGAAAAATTTCCTAAGTTTTTCATCTAATTTTCTAGCATTCATTTATAAGTGAGCATAGAATTTGTCTGTACTGATTATTGCCCCAAGCACTTTTGACCAATTCATTATCCATTTTCAAGTGGTTCATTATTAGTATATTGTTTGATTTGTTTTCTAAGCTTTGCTGTATAGAAGTAGTATCAGTAAAACCATGCTGGGGTACTGTCAATAGAATCCTAATATGCTGTGACTAGTCACAATTTCAAAGTAACTCATGTTAAGTCTACCTTTATAGTGTTTCATAAAAGGGTTTTCATTATCTTTAAACAACTTTTATAATCAAATGTTTTTAAACAGTATTGTCTACAAGTATATTTCTATGAAAGCTGGGATTTGAGTATGATATGTATATATATATATATCAGGGATGTGGCATCTAGGTAGGTAAGATAGGCCGTGCTTACTCTGAATAAAATAGATCAGTAGCTACATTTTCCTTCTGCAGTGCCATATGCATCTAATCCAACAAATTCATGAAGATTACTCTGATTATATGCATAAAATTCAAGATATTTTATTTTTTTGTAGATTTACTACATAAAGGTCATAAGCAGCCTATCATCTGTAATTACAGATAGAATGTGTGTGATTATATATATATATATATATATATATATATGTGTGTGTGTGTATGAGAGAGAGAGAGAGAGAGAGAGAGAGAGAGAGTGGTGGTGATACAACTGATATTATAGAAAATTACTTCTCAGTCATATCTTTGATTCTCCACTGGGTGCTCCCCTGCTTGTGGTTTTGTACTGAAACTAAACCAAGTTAAAAAAATAACTATGCTATGCTAGATTTCATTACTCAAGTCAATGTTTTCTAAAAAAAAAAATTGGTATTAATCAGCTGGTGTTTGTGAATGTTTTGGGTTATATTTACTGAAATAGACTATGTGAATTTCTGTCTACAATATTTGTTTTATTAAAAATTATTTAGCTGATTTGGTGGTATGAAATTTTTACTATGCAACTTAAAGGGTATGTCATCATTTAAAAACATGTCATCATATTGTAAATATATATAATAGTATAGTTACTGATTTTCATTTTTTAATTTCAGATATATTAATCATAAATTATAAGAAAAATATAATCTCAAAAGAGAAACAAGTGATTGGAAAGTTATTGAGTGCTGGGAACAAAACATTAGAAATGAAAATAAAGTTGGACAGAAATCATGGAATAACCAAAAAGAAAGTAGAAACATTAACAAGATAGAAAGTAAAAAAATGGCTTTAAAAATATCACAGAATGAAATTTGAGAAAAATTAATTAAACTACAAGAAAATATTTTAAGAAGCTGTTGCTGCTGATATAGACAAAGAGAAAAAATGTAGAATATTTGATAAAGTCATTAAAAAGAAAATAGAAATAAGACCTTTAATTAAACAACACAGAAAATGTGTACTTCGAGTGAATAAGTGTATGAAAATTAATTTTTCAATAGTAATTTTTAGTGATGAATGTAGAGCTACATTGGATGAACCTGACTGCTGGGGGAGAAGCTGAACTCTTGAGAGATTTTTTTTTTTTAATCATATCACCCCAAGCAAGGCGGTAACGCCACTGATGTGCAGGAGGCTATGTAAGAGTGAAAAAATTGGAAAAGAGAAAGCCAGAAACCACATCCTAGACAGGGAACAAGAGATGAGCCTCTTCACCTGTTCAATAGATGTGGGTGGAGTGTGAACCGGGCGATAGTTTAGTCTATCTACTCCAATTGAAAAAAAGAAAAAAAAAAGAAAAGAGTGAAAAGATTGGAATTGGAGTAATGTTTTTGGGTTGTATTGTAGGCTTTTAAATCTGATGTTATCAAAATAAATGAAAATAATTACTGAAAATTCGAGAAAAAGTTAATTTTTTTTATTGGTACAGTATATAACTAAATTCTAAGGTTTAGGCTAAAGTCTATATTATTATAAGACAATGTTTCTTCACATTCTACATGACTGGCTATTGCCACCTGGACAAAATTGTTTTCAAAAGCAATAAATTAATGAAATATTCCCCAGCCTCTGAATATGTGAAAATTTATTGTCTATCATTAAAAGTCATGTATATGAGAATAGAAAACAATATCCAAGCAAGAAAAATCTCTGGGAAGCAATAAAAACTGCTCCAATAATTGTTTAAGTTGAAATATTTAAAAAGTTAATAAAATCAATGACTGAATATAACAAAGGCTATAGATTGCCAAAGGGCATATATTAAATGTAAAATAATAATTTATTCAGCTATCTGTGAGGTTATGTTAATCCAATATATATATAAAGTGTACTTTTAAAAGTTTATTTATAAATAAAATATATAGTTAGTTTAATATAAACTTACAAACAAGTTATTAATATTTTTATAATAATGATAGATATGATAAGCTGGCATTGATATAATACACTGATCATAGGAATAAAAATATATCCTAAAATTTTTGCCAATATCATTTGGCTAATACTTATTTAATTGTGAAAAACACTGATTTGTATAATTATATATATGTATATATGTATCCAGCTGAAGGGGACCAACAAAGTTTTAGAATTCCAAGTTCTCCATCATTTACTTTTTTTTAAAAAGTGCTCAATAAAACATATATCATAGAGCATGTATGTAGGTTTCATTAAAACTGATAGACAAGGTGTGACAGTGAAGTTTTTTTATGTAATTTTTCTTGTGATCTTATGATTTCTTTCTTTTGAGGACATAAATTATTAATAAAAACGAAAACCCTTAACACTCAATAACATCAACTACAAATACACTAACAACACGCTTACTGTGTTCAGTACATTACACATACCACGATTCTACATTATAGATAACTCCACATGCATTCTGTTATATATAAAATACCATTCATCCTCGAAAATGGCTAAAAGTATAGCCGAAAGCGCTTGGATAAATAAAACATTTGGACAATTTTTATATAATTTATGTCCTCAAAAGAAAAACATCATAAAATCACATGAAAAATTACATAAAAATCTGAACCATCACACCTTGTCTGTCATTTTTAATGAAACTTGCATAAAAGTGTGATTGTTTCCCAAATATACAATATATATATATATATATATATATATATATATATATGGGTGCATGGCTTAGTGGCTAGAATGTTTGCTTTCTGACCATAAAACGTGGATTCAAATCTCAGCATGGTGGATTTATTAGGGTGTTGATTACCTGATGTTATTAGCCCAGAAGTGCAGTGGGGGCAGGGGGCTCCCAGAGTGCAGCACTGTTTTTAAAGTGCCTGAAAATCATATGACAAGCTTTGTGAGTGAAATTGGGTAGACAAAACTGTTCAGAAGCAGTGTTGATTGTTGTGCAACCACGAAGTCACAAGACACCATGACTAAAGATTTGAGAGCACTGGACTTAATCAGAAAGTGTTGATTGTACCAGGTGATGTGCACTTTCCCAGGAACTAATTCAGTTTTCTTCAACCACTCTTTGAAGTTTCCTTAAGTAACTTTTGAGTTCTGCAAAAGATATACATTTCAATCTATCTATATATATATATATATATATATATAGAGAGAGAGAGAGAATCATTGTTATTTAGAATAAAATAATTCAGTTTTTTACTTAACTTATCTGACTATGTATCATAGCTACATTTACATACAAACTTTAGCAGAAATACCAAACTTTCACAAAAATACCCTTGGGAAATAAATAAATGGTCTCTTTCAAATATCAGACAAGCTTCTCTCATAAATATAAAAAAAATTTAAACAATTATATATATAGTACTGAGATGTGATAATATTTAGCACCAAATTTATTGTTTTTTAGAGGTTTTACTGATAATATGTATTTTGGCAAGCATGTTTTTTAATGTAAAATGCTCGATATCAGGTTAGAGATAAAGCATTGATAAGCACAAAGTGTTTGTCATTTTAACTGAAACTTGCTCAGTTACAGTGACAAACTCTTTATGCTTACATGTATGTGTGTGTCAGTGTGTGTGAAGAAGGTGAGTAGTGGGTTCAATCCTCACTGGGTGCTTTATACTTATCAGCCTTGTACCACATCTAAGCTAAGCTTAGTAAATCCCTATATGTAAAGAGGGAGAATGTGTGTGAATACCTGTACATTGATGTGTGTATTTAGCTTCTATACATTTATTCTGGATGTGCGTTGTGGTACAGTGGATATCGACTCGGAACGAGAAATCAGGGACCCGAGTTCAAATTCCAGTTGAATTCATTGCATTCACTTACGCGCAAATACCCTTTGGGAAAGGTATTAATCCATCTCTTCCCTCCAGTTATGGGTTAAATAACAGGACAGATTGGGTTCTATAGCCTTGGCTGGCAACCAGTCTACCGCAGAAAGCAATGGCAATCTCCTGCGGGATAATCTTGATAATCTCTTGAGACATGACTGACTGGGCAGTCAGTTTAGTGCTATACGTGAAAACACGCTTGGGCAGTCATGTCCCTTTTGAGACATGATCACCCAAGTGTGTTTCACATATGACACTAAACTGACTGACATTTATTCTACTTACATATAGTATATACATTTCTATGGGATCGTCAGCCTAAATGTTTCTACTCCTTAGCTGAGTGTATATAAATGGGTTTGAGAAAGGGTTAAATGGATCAGGAGGTGAATTGAAATCTCCAGTTTCTTCCATTTTAGGGCTGATGCTGATTGTTACTTGCATTCATGAGTTTCAGACTGCTTATTTGCACAGATGGGGTGATTGGAGGAAGTGTGTCTCTAAATAGGTCATATATATTTTTCTCTAATTAACACATTGATTTCTGTGTATTAGAGTTCAAAGGAGGAAAAATCTGTCCACAGTTAATGTCCGTTTATTTAATATTTCATGCTTTCAATTGATTTCGGTTATTGTCAAGAATCAAATTTAATGTTCTTTGAATCCTGTGATGATTTTGGATTTTGATTCTATCAAAATGGATTTTGATTTTCAACAATGATTGAAGCCACAGCCAAAAGCTTTGGATATTAAATGAACTGTCATAATTCTTTCATATATTCAATAAAATCAATAAAAAATAAATATAATACATGCAGTTTGTCTATTCAACAAAACTTGCTTAAATGAGCATATGCTATATATATATATATATATATATATATATATATATATATATATATATAAGTAGACCTAGTGAGCCAACAAACCTATCATGGTTTCACCTAAGCGGATTGTCAGGGAAAGCCGGCTAACGAGGAAAGAAACAAACGACATGATAAAGGAAACTCAATACCCCAAGTGACCAAAAAGGAAGACTGCACAGTACTGTGTGTATATATATATATATATATATATATATATATATATCGAGCACTGTTTATAAAAGTAAATGCATGAACAAAAAGGTAAATAAACTTACGAGTTCAACAACTTAGTTACAATATATATATATATAGTGCTGTGCAAAAGTATTAGGACAAGATTTTATCTTTTATGAGGCAACAAAATAAAGTTTAAAATCACCCTATGGCAGCAACAAGGTAACCATCCAAAAGAGATGCAGGAAATTTCAAAGTTGTCTGGAGGCCATGGTTAAAGCCAATAATGATTTTATTGAACAAATTTTCTCTTCAGTATGTCAAGATATTTTTGTGTAATTTTGGTAAATTTATCTCTTAAAATGAGATAACAATATTATTTTTATTTTGCATAATTTAGATGACAGTTTATCCATCGCACCCTGTATAAAACAGTTTTTAAAAATTCTGTTTTGACAAATTTCACTGATAAATTAACTTTAACAAAAAATGTATTATATTTCAGCAAATGTATATTATCATTTTTTCAGATTCACATTCAAACATCACTCACAAACACAGACACACAGCTTTTTATACTATACGTATACATATATATTTTTGTTATATGGAAGCTACACATCAAAGCAACTAACATAAACAAACTGGTGCAAATGATTTTAAATGCTTCATTTGAATGTTTTGTGCATTTTGTCCATGTCCCTTGTTTACTAATATTGATTGCTCTCCAGTAATGTCTTGATCACCAGTCTACTTAAATGTAGAACATTGCTCAGTGAGAAATCTGCCTATATCTTAGCAAACCACTTTTGACACTTTTTGACACTTTATAAATACACAAATATATTTTTTATTTACGCTATATTTTTATCTTGCTTAAAATAAAATAAAAATTGCATAACATGCTAAAAAGGTAATTTAGCTATGTTTAATGTTAGAATCAATAAGCCAGTAAGCCAATTTTGACATAACTAAAAACTGTTACAATGCAATTAAAAATATTCTTTCTGAATAAAGTTAGCTAAATGTAAATGCTATCTGATAACTAATACAAAAACATTTTAAACTGTTCGGTAATTTTCTTGAAATTTAAAATTCCTTTTAAGAAATATGTCTTTATAGTGACAATTTTTGCTTTTTGAAATAATTGAGGACAGTATTTTTTCATTTTTTTAAACCACACCTGTACAATTCATGTAGCAATGTCATTAATTCCTTTTAAGAAATATGTCTTTATAGTGACAATTTTTGCTTTTTAAAATAATTGAGGACAGTATTTTTTCATTTTTTGTACAATTCATGTAGCAATGTCATTAATTCCTTTTAAGAAATATGTCTTTATAGTGACAATTTTTGCTTTTTGAAATAATTGAGGACAGTATTTTTTCATTTTTTTAAACCACACCTGTACAATTCATGTAGCAATGTCATTAATTCCTTTTAAGAAATATGTCTTTATAGTGACAATTTTTGCTTTTTGAAATAATTGAGGACAGTATTTTTTCATTTTTTGTACAATTCATGTAGCAATGTCATTAATTCCTTTTAAGAAATATGTCTTTATAGTGACAATTTTTGCTTTTTGAAATAATTGAGGACAGTATTTTTTCATTTTTTTAAACCACACCTGTACAATTCATGTAGCAATGTCATTAACCAGAAACAAACACTGCTGGAATTATTTCCTTCTTTACATTTGACTAATTGGATATCATTGTTTTTGGCTTCTGTGAGCTCTGTGCGTTGTGGTACAGTGGATATCGACTTGGAACGACAAATCGGGGGTGCCAGTTCGAATTCCAGTTGAATTCCTTGAATTCACTTACGCACAAATACCCTTGGGAAAGGTATTAATTCGTCTCTTCCCTCCAGTTATGGGTTAAATAATAGGACAGATTGGGTTCTATAGCTTTGGTCGGCAACCAGTCTACTGCAGAAAGTAATGGCAACCTACTGCGGGATAATCTTCTGCCCAGTCAGTCATGTCTCTTTCGAGACATGATTGCCCAAAGTGTGTATCACGCATGGCACTTAACTGACTGACTGAGCTCTCTGACAGATTTTATATTAAGGTAAATAGAAGAGAAACAGGGATTGCTTAGGAAATAGACTAATCACAAGCTATGACTGGCACATAAATAAAATTTTGAAACTCATTTAACTGATTCAAGAAAGAGCATTTTCAACAGAATCTTTTCCTTTATTTTTCCTTGTCATAAAATAGTTTTTCATAGCTCTCTAAAAATTCCTTTTGTTTATGATCCAGGATATTTTTGGAAAGATAATGGGGTAGTTTTTTGTTACATTCTCCAGCACTTTGAATTGAGAATTTTATTTTTTCATAACCATTTCACCCTAAGTAAGGTTGGAGGACTACCACTGGTGCATAGGGGGTCACCATGAGAGATAAAACAGGGTAGAGGAGATACCTAAGAAAGGATAAGAGGTGGATGGGATTTAGGTAAGTAAGAGATGGCAATTGATGTTGCATTTAAACCTTTGGAGACTGTAGTTATCAGGGAAGCAAGTATACAGAAAGGAGTTCCACAGGCAGAATGTGTGAGGGAAAGAAGTTACTAGAGTAGAAGTGGCGGTTACATTTGACTCTTTTGACAGTAAAAGGGTGGAACCTAGATACCAACCTAGAAGTGTCCTTCTGTTAGACCAGCTTAGTCATCCTTTTCCTAGACTGGTTGCCACCCAAGGCTAACGAGTTTAGTCTAACCTGCTTGGAGGAGAAAAGAAAAGATGGATTCATGCTGAAAGTGAATGCAACAGACGAGATCAGAATTTGAACTTCAATTTCTTTTTCCGCACTGGGAACTGTATATGCTACTGACACATCAACTTAATGGTCATACTTAATGTTCATCAGGTTTTGTAAATCTCAGATCTTTTGGGAAGAACTCCCTCTGCTGAATTAACAAGTAAAAGAATTCTAGCAATCAGAGGTGAACATCAATTGTTACACCTGGGTTTTCAATCATGGCTTTGTATTTCCTTATCACTTCATGAGAGAAGTTCTTATTTTAGTGTCTGTTGACATCACAATTTCATTTTGATGTTATGTAGCTTAGCAACATTGTAACTAGTACAAGATTCGTGTTAGAATTTATCAGTTTCTAAATAGGACCTTGATACATCACCAAAATGTATATCCTAAGTCAAGATCTTAAAAGCCATAACTTCATGCTAATTGTGAACTCCGTTATCTTCTCAATAGCTGAATAGAAATGCACCTTACCAGGTCTACAGAGAGTTTTGAATTTAGTCATCCTTCTTCTTCAACTTTGGCCAGAGAGTCCAGTCTTCCCTACGATTTAACCTATACTTGGGGGCAAAAGAAATTTCTGCAAAACTGAATGTAAAAAAATCGAAAACAGGCAAGTACAATATCCACTATGCAAATGTTTTGTTTCTTGAACTGCAGCATAGTAAAAGAATAGCTTACAAATTTATGCAGACTGTACAGATACTATGCTGATCGTAAGCAGAGACCACAGATACTACACTGTCAACAGATATGATAATCCATTCATAAATAATTCCCTAATGTTTTATGGGTTTTATACTCACAATCAAAAAGAGATTTCTGAGACACATAATGAGAAAAGAAGACTTGGAAATTTCTCACAAGAAATACTGAAGACAAGGGGGACAGAGATAAACAGTAAGTATGCTATCTAACGAGCTTGTGTAAATGAAGTGCAGAACAGGTTTTGAGGGGGATAGTAAAAAACAAATATTGCTAAGAGCTACAAAGGGTAGAAGTCATGTAGAGCCATGATCACCAATATCCTGAAGGGAGACAGTACATAAAAGTAGATTATTAAATATGGTAAACAAGGAATACTTTGTTAATTGTTCTTGTTTTTGTTCAAAGGAAGAAATAGTTAAAGAGTAAATAGGAATTGTCCGTAGTTTTATATAATCAGTTCCAGCACTTTTAACCATTAATTTCTGTAAACTCTTGAATCAATCAGTTTGTTTATTGATTTTGTGGGGTCACATATAAGAATAATTACACAAAACAAATAAAGATGGTATTATTTGTCTGTCGTATTTATGAGTATTTTTTAAAATCATTTCACCCCAAGCAAGGTGAATAATGCAATTAAGATGCCAGGGTTTGCTGAGAATGAAAGAGAAATTAGACTTCAGTCAGTCAGTTAAATGCCATATGTGATACATGTTTGGGAGATCATGTCTCGAAAGAAACCAGACTAACTGGGCAGAATATTAACCCGCAGTAGTTTGCTATTACTTTCTGAGGTAGACTGGTTGCCAGCCGAGGCTATAGAGCCCAATCTGTCCTGTTATTTAACCCATAACTGGAGGAAGAGAGAGATTAATAACAATTGGCTTAATTTCACTTACAAGGCTTGGGTCAGCCCAGGGTATAGTTTTCAAAAATAGTGATGTATGCTGGGATCATCTACAAAGGCTGATGTTATCAATAAGTTACCTCCTTGGCAATGTGACCCCTGGTGAGAACTGAAAGTGGGTCTTGTATTTGAAATACAAAGATCCTAACCACAATATTTAGCATCTGAAATAAATTGTTCTTATATCCTCTTAAGACATGTCTGTACAAGTTTACAGAATAAATAGACCAATGTACACATATGCACGCATGTACACACTCAAGTTTATCTGATGCTGTTGGCGTGCAATGTAGCATAGCAGTTATCTGTAAAAAAAAGAAAATCAACAAAATGAGTTTAAATTTCATCTGAATTCATTGAATCTAAATTCACTGAATTGAATTTCATCTGAGGATAGTCATGTTTACACTGCACTCATGATAATGGCAGTATTAGCCATTTCCTTATAAGGAAACACTTAGTATTTATTGACTGAGCAGTTTGTACTACTTTTGGTTTAAATTTATAAAATTTCTCCCTTAAAACAGGTTTTTCAAGTAGCTGTTATAGGTCTTTCCATGATTGATAGGGGTTTCCATCCTAACCGTTTGATTAAAGTAGTATGGAATATCATCATCTTCATTATGTAATTATTTTATCTTTGAGTTACATGTAATATCCAGCTGTTGTTACTGTTGGAAGTCCTCAAGTGATGTGATTTCTGTTATTTGGTAAAGTATTTTTGTGATTCTCTTTAGTGCCAGTTCCCAAGGTTCTAAAAAGGATAATCTTCACAAAGATCCACAGGCTTCTATTGCTCAAACCATTTTTAACATTGATCTGAGAAATACCATAATAAAAAGGTATGAATCCACTTCTCCCTGCACTCTGTTCCATCAAAATTGAAAAATGTTTTGTCTCTGACATGCCACAGTGGTTGATAGAGAAGAAAGTTTGTCAGGAATCATTTGGGTAAATCACTCTTTAATAACTATATTTCCCACTCAAATACAAGTAACATTAAAAAACTTGTATTCACACACACACACACACACACACACACACATATATATATCTTTTCCATTTTTAAACGAGTTATTTTGCTACCCAGGTTTCTACCATAAAAGTGGTGTCTTCAGGCAATTTTTAATAACTGATATTACCTTTTACCATTTTTCTTTTTAAGAATGCTCTTGTAACGGTGTTTTATTTGAACATTCACATGGCAGGGATCTTATGAATGCGCATTGTTTAAATTAAAATGAATTATGACGTTTTCATCCATGGTTGTATGAACCTAAGAGGTATTTCTTAGTGTGGATGCATTTAATCATAATTTCTGTTCTTTCATTTAACAGTTTGTCTTCATTTGGATACTAGTAGTATAGCCTGGTGTTGCTTGGGTGTAATGAAAGCTTTAAAACTAATCCATGGTCCTGGAGCTCAGACTCTTTGGATGTTTGCATGAAAGACTAAAAAGCAATAGTTGTTTCCAGTTAAAGCAAAACTGTAGACTGAAAGAAAAATGAATGATGTAAGTCAAATTTTGATTTCCTGGTATCAATATCAAATAAGTTTTTTTCGTCGTAAACTGAATTTTGAAGGCTAAATAAGTCCTCTGAGTAAATGGTATCATGGCTGAGACTAAGAACTACAATTATACCTACTTAGAGTCAAACCCAAAGCAAAAACTAAAATAAAAGGGCTGAAAAAAAATATAGACATACAGGCAGATAAACAGACACACACACAAACTTCTGCACTACAGTAAGAGCTGCAACCTTGAAACTTCTGAATATCGTTTCTCATGTCTTTGTCTATGAGTGTATCAAAGTTGATTAAAATTGGACCACTCATTCTATAAACCGATTTTTTTTTTCATTATCGATATTTATCGGGGGGTACCTCGACACAAAACCTAGCTAAGAACACTCACAGACGCTTATAGTACAACTGTGTAAATTTTCAAGAAAATCGGTTCAGCCAATAAGTTTAGATATGTTATAATATCAATACAAAAGTAGCTATTTTGTTTTGACACTACTTATGTTGTATCAAATGATGAGGTTTATTTCAAGTTGAAGAATTTTAAAAGGTTAAAAACTAGCCCAAGCCCCTTAATCAGGGAGGCATTGTTATGTAGATGGTGTGGACCAATCAAAATAAAGTAATTTCTAATTTGAAGAATATGAGAACAGACTTTAATAACAATTTTGGGGGCATTAATATAGGGTATATCAGAAATATATGCATAGCTCTCTCAGGCTGTGTTTCCAGGCTAAAGGTATTTGAGTCATCCAACAGTTGCTGCTATTTATTGTTGTGTTACTAAGACATGTTCTGTGGAACCACAAACTATGGATCAAAGAAAACTGAGATCTGCTTGTATGTCTGACTATAAAGAACACATTCTACAGGCTGTTAAAGATGATCCAGGTATCATCACACATCAAGTGGCCCTAGTATGCCATACGTCTCATAATACCCCACGTGGGAGATACTTCAGAAGCATCTCCTATATCCGTATCATGTGCAATGGTGATTTTCTAAGCATAGCTTAAATGTGGCACAAAAACCAAAGTATGGTACACCCTGTGAGAATCAAACTCATTACTCAATCATAATTGCGCTAGCAGGAAAGACTTGATAACCATTACACCACATTGAGGCACTCAAGTATCATTTGTAATGTGTACAGATTCTTTCGCCCTCTGATCACTCACTGCAGGGGAAGTTTTGCTAATTGTTTATTGCAGAAACTACTGATCCATTGTCTGTTTCTTCAGTCTTGTTTACGGATGAAGCAACATTTGGAAGAGATGGAATAAAAAATTTATACAACCACCATTTGTTGGGTGGATCAGATAGTATCTTGGATTGTACATTTAAAAGTGTCTACCATAAACTTTAAAACTTAAAGATTTAGAGACATATGTTTCTATGGACATTTATCCTTGTTTTAGTATGAGGTACCCTCCAACAAAGTTTGTAAAAATATTTTTGATACACACATTATATGCCGACTGACACCATTTTGGTCGGGTTTCAATCCTGGGTAAAAAAGAAATCGGAGTCTAACTGTACTGATGAGCTGTGATACGGTGAAACAGATCTGTCTGCGGATGACAATATATATATATATAGTATTATATGTACAACCAACTTAGAATTATTTACTCACATAAAATACATATTTGGATGTGTAAGTAGATAAAAGCATTATAGAAACCCCTCCCTGACAGATTACACCCACCTTTTATAAAACTACATTTCTTTTCAAAAAATGAAAAGAAGAAAAACATAAATGTTCTTTCTTACACTAATAAATATTACAGATTACCATTCATTGAAAACATACAACATTCATTTTTTCTTTATTGCTCTCTCTCACACAAAACACACACAACACACGCACACACATATATCGCCAACTGATGCCAATTTGGTCAGGTTTCAATCCTGGGTACAAAGCAATCGGATGTCTAACTGTACTGATGAACTGTGATACAGCAAAAAAGATCTGTCTGCGGATGACTATATAATTTTTATTTTTAAGTTTTTGGGGACAGAATTTGGGTTTTACATTCTTGCATTCTTGACATGCTCTTCAAATTTTTCTGTCTACTGTACAAAGGGGTGCTGATAAGTTCTTGGCACACCTGATTTTCCAAAATTTGACTAAACAACAAAATTAGTTTTGGAAGATATCTCTGGTCAGGCTGAAAACATTTAGATATAAATATTGTCATATCCACATACACACACAGAATAAAATGCATGCATATATTTGTGCTTGTATCAACATATATCCATTAGTATCTATCAAATGCATTCACACACATGTACACACACAATCATACTTATATGCATACATCAATGTAAATGACACATAGCTAAAGCACATATTGACATGCCCTATATATATATATATATATATTACAGACACATGTATTGATACAAAAGTGAGGTATGTATTCCTGAACAATTTCTAAAATATTTATACATTTTTTTTTAGTTATCTGAAAAATAAATGCATAAAAATTAAGTGTATTTACACATAGACAGAAAAGTAAATTTCTTATAAAAAAAACAAAACAAAAAAACATTTATAACCATGAAGGGAAAAAAAGCACACACACATACACATATATATATATATATATATATATATATATATATATATAAATTTATTGTAATATTCACATCATGAATTAAGTGTGTATAGTTTTACAGAAGCAAAAAAGAAAACCAGTTCGAGATGTATGACCCTGATGTCTTAAAGTGGAAAAAAGACAAATTTCAAATAAATTGTGTTGTTTGAGTGTGGAGAATGACTAAATGTCAATAAAAATGCTTCAATGAAAATATGTGTGCATACATTCATATTTATTGTAAAAGATAGCTACACACATGCACACACACACATACTAATCCAATTTCTCATCTAGTTAATAAATGTCAGTTAATTCTGTTATCACTAATTTTAGAAGTATAGAGATCTACTTGTAACCTAGCTAAGATTCATGACCCTGGATTACTCTTTTAAATACCATATCCCTTCAGGATGAAGGTGATGATGGCTCTCCACAGATTGCCTTTCTTATCTGTAACTTGCCATGACTTATTGGGACACTTAGTGTTATGTGTTTTCATTCTTCTCTACAGTTTTGAAGTACTTTCTCCTAGATAGGCTGCCAACCAAGGCTAAAGTGCTCAAAGGGGGATATTGGTAATATTTATTATGCATAATTCTTAAGTTAAAAAAACAATTTTGAACTATTAAAATAAACACTTCCAAGGGAAAATGTTTGGTCATTTGATTAGATTTTTGAAAAAGAGTGGGTAGCATGAAACTACTAGATAGACATACAGAGAAAATGATATTTTATATATATATATATAGAGAGAGAGAGAGAGAAAGAGAGAGAGAGAGAGAGAGACAGACAGACAGACAGTAAAAAGAAACAAGAGGAAAACTTACAACAAACACAAGCATCTACTCCAACCAAACATGCTTTGGTTTTTCTTAGGTGAGAAAAATTTCTGCCAGGACAAGATGGTAAACACAAAGAACAATGGTTGGCTTGCTGTGTCCCTAAAAGATGTATTGAAAATTTTGAAAACCAAATACCCAGTCAACATCATGGTATTTGGAGTGAACACTAGTGATGTTCGATGTTATGCCTCCATTTGTCTTTCCAAAGGGCCTCAAACTCAACACAGAAGTTTATATCAAGTGTCTTAAGGAGGTAATGATGCCATGGGTCAAGGAGATGGCTACTGGAAGACTATGTCTGGCAACAAGACTCTGTATCATGCCACACAAGTAGGAGAACTCAGTCATTGTTGTCAGACAATTTCTGTAGCCATACCACTCCTTACATCTGGCCACCTAACTCTACAAACTACAAACTCCTTGATTATTATGCATGGAAGACAGACTGTTCAGAAGAGATGCAGGGGATTTCAAAGGCGTAGGGGATTTCAAAGGCGTCTGGAGTTTGTGATTGAAATGAATGGTGATTTTATTGTAAAATTTAGTCTTTATTATTTCAAAATATTTTTAATTTTGGTAAATATGTCTGTTAAAATGAGATGTCAATATTATTTTCATTTTTGCATTAGTTAGATGACAATTTATGCATCTCACCCTGTAAATGTGTGTGTGTGCATGTACATATGTGTGAGTGTGTATGTAAAAATTCAGATATAAATAATATACAAGTATAACTGTAAAAGAACAATATGAATAAAGACAAGGAAAAAATATTTCATATTTTGTTTTTACTTTTCAGTGTTAAGAGTATTTTTGAGCATTTTTAAATATCGAAAGCATAAATAAAATCATTATCTTGATGACATACACCAAAGAACAAAACACATAGATAAAGGCTTATCTTCTATCTTTATATATATATATTCAAATATATTCATTCAGTAATGGATTAGAACACTCTGGCTATTGGGCAGGTATAATGACAATATACATGCTAAAAGTCTGCCTTCTTCTACCGAACGCCCATAGCCCAGAGATAGAATCACCGACTGAAGCCAATTTGGTCGGGTTTCAATCCTGGGTTAAAAGCAATCAGAGTCTAACCATACTAATGAGCTGTGACACAGCAAAACAGATCTGTCTGCGGATGACTATATATATATATAGTACTGTGCAAAAGTATTAGGACAAGAACTATTTTATCATTTATGAGACATCAAAATAAATTTTAAAATCATTTCTGTCCTCACACTTTTTGCACACTACCGGTAGTGTGCAAAAGTATTAGGACAGGTGTGATTTTCCTAAAAAAAACCTCACTGAAATTCAAATACAAGGTGAAAAGCTAAACCTTTGTAAGAATTATTTAACTAAAGAGGAAAGAAGGTTTCGTAATATGAATTATCCCCCACAAAGACCTGATCTCAATCCTATTGAACATCTATGGGATATTTTGGATAAAAAAATTGATAAATCTAATGTTACTTTGCAAGACACACTTTGCTTGGCAGGAGATACCATTACATACATTGAAGAAGCTTGTGATGTCAGTGCCTGACAGAATGAAGGCTGTGATCAAAGCAAAAGGCTATTATTTGTTGAATAAATTAAATAAAATTAATTAAATTGTTTATTTTCTGTCAATATGCCTCATAAAAGATAAAATAGTTCTTGTCCTAATACTTTTGCACAGTACTGTATATATATATATATATATATATATATATATATATATAGTCATCCACAGACAGATCTGTTTCGCTGTATCACAGTTCATCAGTACGGTTAGACTCCGATTGCTTTTTAACCCAGGATTGAAACCCGACCTAATTGGCGTCAGTCAGTGATTCCACCTCTGGGCTATGGGTGTCCGGTGGAAGAAGGCAGACTTTTTAGCGCATATACTATCATTATACGTGCCCAATAGCCAGAGTGGTCTAATTCACTTTTCTGAATGAGCGATGCGTACATGCCAGAGTAACTACTGTTTGTCAAAGTCTACCATTCTTCAAGAGTGCTCAATCAGGGTGTGAGAGCGTAAATATTATCATCCACAGACAGATCTGTTTCGCTGTATCACAGCTCATCTCATCTTCTCATATATATATATATATATATATATATATATGAGAAGATGTTTTCAGTACAACAGCAATTATAGTAGTCAAGTATAAACAGTATTATTTGAAAATCAACACCAACTTAACTGAGGCATCTTAACACCACATAGACTAAACTATTGCCCCATTCACACTCCACCTACATCTATTGAACAGGTGAAGAGGCTCATCCTTTGTTTCCTGTTTAGGATGCGGTTTCCGGTTTTCTCTTTTCCAATCTTCTCACATTTTTTTTTCTCAATTGGAGTAGATAGACTAAACTATCGCCCGGTTCACACTCCACCCTCATCTATTGAACAGGTTGAAGAGGCTCATCCCTTGTTCCCTTCTCTTTCCCAATCTTTTCACTCCTATGTAGCCCCCTGCACATCAGTGGCGTTACCGCCTTGCTCGGGGTGATATGATTTTAAAAAAAAAATAAAAGACTGATATGTTATTCTCAAGTCAATAAAAACTGAGAGAAAAAAGAATTTTTATTTAAACAAAACAGTCAAAACCACAATAGAAAAAATAAATAAATTATACTACCGACTATAATTATTATGCCACACCAGTGTCTTAAAAAATTATGTATTTCATACAATTATTTTCAAGATTTATTGCCAGCCGAGTTCAAATTCCAGTTGAATTCCTTGCATTCACTTATGCACAAATATTCTTGGGAAAGGTATTAATCCGTCTCTTCCCTCCAGTTATGGCTTAAATAATAGGACTGATTGGGTTCTATAGCTTTGGCTAGCAAGCAGTCTACCACAGAAAGTAATGGCAATCTACTACAGATAATCTTCTGCTTAGTTAGTCATGTCTTGAAAGAGACATGATTGCCCAAAGCGTGTATCAAATATGGCACTTTAACTGAATAATTGTAAATGAAAATATAATGGTTCTTTTGTTAATACTGCACAATAACATGTGCATCAAATGAATTTATAAATATTTATTGCAGTAATCAATAAAAGAATGAAAAAGATTTTGGGTGATTCCGATGAGTTTATCTTTGTTCCCTTGCCTTGTAAAATTTTGCAAAGTAATAATAACCATTCTATTTTCATTTAGAATTATCCACTTAAAAATAATATGAAATACATCATTTCTTTTTAAAAACTGGGATGGCATAATAATTATGGCTGGGACTGTATGTAAGATGCTATTAACTGAAATCAATTTGTCATTTTTTTTTTCAGTAAGACTGCTGCCCCTATCAGTAAAAAATTAAAACTACACTTAGTGCATACATGTTTTTTTTTAATTTCATGCTATTCTGAAGAGTAAAATATTGTATACTGTATGTTGTAACCGTAAAATGTTACTGCATGAGTAATCATCAAAACGGAGGTTGGGAATAATAGTATATCAACAAATACAGGACTTGCACACTGTGTGAAATAGATGCACTGCTAGTGAACTGCCAGTCAGTATAATCACTCTACTCTTCCCTTTACTTCAATATTGTCCAAGAGTGTTTAAGTGGATAGGAAAATACCATTACTGTATATAGGTAGGTATACAACACTGTAGAAACTGAGCTGAGTGATAAAACTGCATGCTGACTTCTGAAAAACTACAAAATGCAGAATGTTTATCTTTATATGAATGTAAAATGATTAAAGAATTGTCAAGGAATGGCACAGTAATAACAGACAAATGTATTTGATAAAGGAATATATAGCCTACAGACTGCTCTCCTTCGTTACATATACATTGTATTTGTTAAAAATAAAGTTTATCAAAAGTTGTACATTAGGATTTTTCCAAATTTAAAAAAAAATACCATGTCTTCTTTCCTTGTGTTTTTCTTATGTGCAATCAAAAGATTTAATTTTTGAACTTAGTGTAAAGAGAAATTGTCCAAATGATTGTTTCCACTTACTCTGTTAGTCATTTTTAAGGTTTTCATTGTTTACACATACATACACACACTAGTAATGTATGAAATTTAATATTCAGTTACCTTATCTTTACTCTGAGTTTCACAGAATTATATCCATTTTCCAAGAGACCTGATTGTAAAATTTTACAATCAAGTCTTCTGAAGTGAATGTAATCTCTGTAATGTTTTGTCATCGCTGATGAGACAGGTGTTAAATTCACCTGTCGAAATGGCCATATGTAATGAATATCGAATCTGTAAATAAATAAATTTAATTACATTAAATCCTCTGGCTGGATCAGTTTTAATATTCATATTAATAGGATCTGTTGGGATTTACCTCCAAGCTATTTCTTTCAGATTTATAACCAATGTATATACACATACACACTGCATCTTATATAAGTTACTTTTAAGTTTTATTGATATTTACAGTTACTTGTAATATCAATCAATCCAATCAATATGGCATTTTCCTCACAGATGAAAAGGAGATTTAAGGCAACAGATATAGCTCTACAGAAGGATGCTGAGAACACCATGGACAAAGCATGTATCAAGAATCTTTTAAGGAAAATGGAAATAAAAAGCTCTATCATATTTAAAATCAGAAAGAGTTGAAATTTCTGAAACACATATTGATGAAAGGGACTTTGGAAAATCTGACACTCACAAGATATATTGCAGGCAAGAAGGACATGGGAGAGCAGCAAATAAATTATCTACCAAGTTTATGATTGGCAGAACTTGGAGGGATAGTAAAAACATAAATATTACTGAGAGCTACAAGGGAAAGAAGATTGTGCAGCGTCCTCATTTCCTGAAGGGACACAGCACATAGAAGATGAAAACTCATGACAATTCATAGAAAAATTATTTGCACTATTAATGTGCAAGATATCCCACAAAATACACATAAATTATAGTCAACTACTTGTCATGCTTATAAAACAACAACAGTTTTATAAATTTTGCTAAATTTTTAAAGTTTCATAGTATTATCATCCGAGTTACTGAAATGCTAAGAGGCATTATATTGGAATGAAAATGTAATAATTACAGAAAGTCTAAAAATTTACAAAGAGAAATGTTTTGAGCAAAAAATTAAAAGCAGTATCACTATAATTATGACATAGTCACAAAGACAGCAAGACTCTGTGAATTTAAATGCAATGCTTGATTGGCAGCTAGGTCTCATCATTTTACAGTTAAAAGTAGATATAACTGTAAATTCTATATTTTCTTTTCTTGCACTTCTCGATTGTGGAAATCTCTTCCAGCTTCTTACTTTCCTGTTAAGTTAGATCTTCAGAAATATGATGTCAATCATTACCTTCTATATACTTAATTTCTGTTCTTTTATTGTTCCCTGCTCATTAATAATGTTTTTTTTTTTAATATTATTTCACACCCCTGCATCTTAGTGGCTTTGTTGTCGTGATTAGGGTAAAATGATTAAAATAAAAAAAATGTATGCTCCATGTTCTGAAACTAGTTTTACAAGTTATTCATCCACTGATTTTGTAGGATATTGCATTTTCTCACATGAAACAAACTAAACATGATTTTAATAGCATTCCAAAGTAGATCTTTTCTGGTAAATTGCCCTCGACTAATGTAAATATTTCTTTTCAGAATGCTTCACAAGTTTTCATTTGAGTGAATAGCAAGTGAACAAACCAGCCATTTCATTGAATGAATGTTTTTAATATCCATTTTATTCATTTCTTCATTAAGTTTCTTTGCTAAAACTGATGGAGTCTTGTTTGGCATAAAAATCTTTTTTCTGAAAGTGTTTGACATCTTCTTGGCCCATTGTTTTACATGTGCCTTCAAAAAAACAATGTGTACCTGAATTGTTATCTTAACACTATTTGAAACTCAACATGAGCCTACAATTATATTACTTATAATCCCATCCAAAAAAAAAAAATCACACCACCTCTGCATTGTTGATTTCTCAACCTGTGAAGTCAATTCCACCAGTAGCCACACAGGTTTTGTTCCATCTATCTAAACCATTGACAGTAGTACAGGACTCATCCATGAACAGAACAGCTAAAAATTGTTTTTTTTTTATTAATTTTTTTATTCGATCTTCTTTAAGAATGTCTTCTAAAGGTGATTAGCCTCATGTTTTTCTACTTCATTTGGGATCTAACATGTGCTTTTTGACAGTTTCTAACTGCTGCAGTGACTGAAAATGACATAGCAACAACAATGAATTTTTCATAACTTATCTCACGAATATGGAGCACTGATTGGCAATATAGAGACCATGGCCTAATCAAACCTGCACTGGAGTTGTACAGAATCCTCAACAAACTTAACATTTTAATAATTTCTCTAACTTCTAACATTGTTTTATATTTCGCAAAATCCAAAGCTTATGAATCAAGTTGACTTTACAATCCATTTTAATACTTTAAACTTGCAACAGGGCTATAAATTTTGGAATTCAAAATACAGCACATTTTATGCAAATGCTTTGTTTACATAATTATTTTTAACAGCTGTACAGACCAAATGTAAAAAAAAACAGCCTTCATTGTGTGTCGATAGATTTTGCAATCTTTTTACATTATAATAAATGTTCATTTAATATATAAAAAATATTAAGTAGCTAATAAAGTGAGCCATTATATATATATAGATATGTATGTGTGTGTGCAAAATACTTGAAATATTACTTACAATTCCTTTACTAGTTTTTACCTAAAATCAAATGATTTATTTGACATCAGGAGAAATGCACCAATAAAAAAGATTAACACACATTCCACATTCATTTAAAACAAAAAACAAATATATTGCTGCCTAAATATACTAAGTTATATATATATAATTATTCAATACCTATTTTAAAATGGCCACATATATATATATATATATATATATATATATATATATATTAGTGTGTGTGTGTGCATGGATAGTTTTAAATTGAAAGATGATTTTCTCATTTTTCTGAGGTTAAATTTGTTTGAACTTTTCTTCAGAATGCTATAAGATATAATTTTGCGGAAATGTTTTCTTTTCTATTTAATTGGCGAACATTAGGAAATAAATAAAGTCTCAGTTAAAGAAACATTTAGTGAAAATATTTAAACTTGTGCAGTTAATTCTGGTCAGTTGTAGAAGAAAGATGAATGAAAAGATGATAAAAATAAAAAGCAGGCCCAGTTTCTTCAAAAGAACCTTTATAGCAATCTGTTTTAATATTTTTTATATGATAGTAGGGGTGCTGAAAACTTTTCAGTCCATAAAGAATTCCTTCCTACTAAAATATTTTGTGTGTGTGTGTGTAAAAAAAATGAAGAAACTGAATCATGGACCTGTAGATACTTGGAAGTATTCTGGTTTCTTTGTGAAAATTGTGTATTTACTCAAAGGAAAAACAAAATTATTACTGCCATGTTTTCAGACAGACCATCTTTGTTTAAGCATTCTGATGTAGACTATTTTTGTTTGTATAATCATCAGCGATCAGCCACAATTTTAGCCTTCATAAAATGTCCAACAGTGTTGTAGCTTAGAGCTCTTTTTCTTTATTTCAAATTTAAGAAATTTAGTATTATATATGAATGAATTAATGATTTACGTTGAAAGCAAACCATTAAAATATTCATGGTCAATTAAAATCAACCATAAAAACATTCATGATTAATCAAAACCAACTATTAAAATATTCATGGTTAATCAAAATCAGCTATTAAAATATTCATGGTCAATTACAATCAACCATTAAAATATTCATGGTCAATTACAATCAACCATTAAAATATTCCTGGCCAATTTAAAATCAACCATTAAAATATTCATAACCAATTTAAAATCAACCATTAAAATATTCATGACCAATTTAAAATAAACCATTAAAATATTCATGGTCACTGAAAATTAACTATTACTTTCTGGATTAGAAATTGAAAAATAAATTAGTTGAAGTTATATTAGGATTCACCTGTAGTAAAAGAACCATTATGATATTTTAACTTAAGAATATAATCAGAATGTAATGCTAAAATAGTTCTTAATAATGAAAATAGAAAACATTCTTCCAGAGAACCACTAATTTGGATGCTTCCCTGATCATTACAATCTTTACCTATTCAACTTTAGGGTCAACTGTTAATTATCCTAAAATCTCCTTTCATTTATACAACAAACTCATTCAGCAATCTACCTTTTTGAGTGACTCTTGATTCTTGTACTGGATGACCATTAAAAAAAATGAATGACAAGAGGAAAAATATATTAAGTAACATTTTTAATGGTTGCTTCTACAAAAAATAGCAATAGTAATTTATTATTAACTAGCTTAACTTTGCTTCGAAAAATGATTGCTTATTTTGTTAGCTCTTACCTATTATCAAATAGTTTTACTTGTCAGTTTTTAGACATATAAATATACATTAGACCCATCAGAAAGAATGGGATTTGTGGTATCTGTATGTTCTGCCTAGGATTAGTGATATATCTGTACAAGAATAAAAAAGTCTTTTTATATCTATTAAGAATAGTAAACATAATTTGATAACAGAGGAATCAAGAGCCTTTTCATAAATATTATACTTTCTAGAACTGGAAATCTTACCAGGTTTTACTGTTGGTGGACATAATCTTTACAATATAAGATATGAAATGAATTGTTTGAACATTATTTTTTTTATCGATACTTGTATTTAAGTAGATATTCTGTTTTTGATTAAACAGTATTATATATTTATATCTACTGGCCTGATTATTTACGATAAATTGTTATTAAATAATCAGGGCCAGTAGATATAAATATATAATACTGTTTAATTAAAAACAGAATATCTACTTAAATACAAGTATCGATAAAAAATAATGTTCAAACAATTCATTTCAAATTGTCAGTTGTTTATAACCAAGTTTCGTTAAAATTCGTTAATTTCCGTAATATAAGATATGCAGTTGACACAGTGTTGATATCAAACAGAAAAATAAAACTGCAAGAACACTTAAACAAGATGGTAAAAAAAAAAGTTAAAAGAAAAACTATCAATCGTAAGATGACAGTATGTATGGTTGTCACAAGGGGATGCAAACTACAAACATATCAGAATCAAGCAAATACAGAAAAGTAAGTGACCTAATCATCATCGTCGTATAACGTCCGCTTCCATGCTAGCATAGGTTGGACAGTTTTCTTGATGGCTCTTGACTTGATATGTTTTTACAGATCATCAGCTATCAGCCACAATTTTAGCCTTCATAATATATCCAACAGTGTTGTAGCTTAGAGCTCTATTTCTTTATTTCTGATTTAAGAAATTTAGTATTATATATGAATGAATTAATGATTTACGTTGAAAGCAAAGCATTAAATTTTAACAGATCATCAGCTATCAACCACAATTCTGGTCAGTTGTAGAAGAAAGATGAATGAAAATGAAACATTGATATCAGTATCACAGTAGATATAAATATATAATATTGTTTAAGGTGCATTGGAATAGCAAAAAAATGCCTTCTAGATGGTAAACAAAGTATTAAGAAATAGGAAAATTATGTTGGAACCAAAGAAACAAGAGTTTGATTACTATGTAACATCAATCTTCATATATAGAAATGAATGCCAAACAATTTCTTCACAAGTGAAAAGGAGACAACAGAAATGCTGTTCTTCTTCTTCTTCTGAAGAAGAATACTATGGATGAAACATGAGAGAAACTAGAAAGTTTTATGGAAAATAGAAACAAAAAAATACTAATAATCTTAAAGAGACAGATGGAATTTCTGAGACACATAATGAGAAAAGAAATTGGGTTTCTGGTTCTATCTAAAGTCTAATCTCTATACTTCTAACATCTCTTCAAAACTCTGACATTTTATTTATTATTTTTTTCCTTCAATAAACATGTTCTCCTACTGTCCACTTCTCAATTGTACCCAGTCTTTTGAACTGGAGTAGAGGTTCATGCCTTGTTCCCTGATTAGATTCTTGTTTTTTTTTCTATAATATATTCTCTTTCACTGTTATTAGCCCCCTTGAGTCTTAGTGGCATTATTGCCTTACTTGAGGTAAATTGATTAAAAATATTATCTTGGATAATCTGATCCCCACAGGACATACTGAAGATAAAAAGCAGAGATGTAAACAGGAAGTAACCAACCTGACAAGAACACTAAAAAAAATAAAAAACATTCCTAAGAGTTAGAGAGAACACGAAGTTGTGGAGAGCTACGATCACCCCATGTACAGAAGGGACATTGCACATAAAACTGGTTAAAATTATAAGTTTGTTTGAGATAGTTTTATATTTGGCAGATCCATTTTACGGTCTTAAGGTGAATAATCAATTCTTTTATGTGCCACATCTCTTCAGGATATGAGCGTTTATGGCACTCCACATCTTCCTATTCTTTAATAAGGAGTTCAATTATTTGAACGATGCTTGTAATTGTTTATAGTGGTTTCTCATGCTTGTTAATGAAAAATATATTTTAATGAAAAAAAATTAGATATTGTTGATTTGAATGAAACACTTCCTTCATAGTAAATACTGAGTTACCTCCCTTACATTTCTCTTGGATTTTTTTACTTGACCTCATATTATGTGCTTTTCTTTTGATGTACACACCCAAGTATAGAATTTATGAAACCAAAGTGATAGTATCCAAGATTTATACATTCCATCAAATAGGATGAGGGTATCAGCAGAAAGTATTTTGATTTTGGGAAAAATCTAACATTTGGTCCTGCTTTCGTTGATTTATTAGCCTCAAATATCATCCCCTATAAATTTAAATATGAATTGTGCAGTGATATGTAAATGACTGCCTAATTAGCATAGCTAAAGTGTAGCCGATATAAATACCCAAGCAGTAATGGTAGAGGGACTCTTGGTATGTGAAATAAATAATTACTGCTGGACTAAAATACAAAGGAAACACCACTTAATAATAAATTGTTTTCATGAAGATTAAGTAGTTCTTATAATATAATTTGAAATGAATACTGTTTTGAACACTGTTTTTTGTTTTATTTCTGATACATGCAGGAGTTTTTGTTTTTTGTTTTTTAATCCAAAGGAGGGATCAGAATCTGAGATCAAGGCGGTAATTCAATATTTTGTTTGGTAGAAACTGTTTGAAACGTTAAAATCAACATGAAATGAGGCTCTTAATCACAGAATTTGATAGTTGAATATAGCCTAGCCCCAATAAGTGAACTTTAATTTCTGTTTGTTTCTATGACAACATAAGAAACTTAATAAATTTAATTTCATTTAAAAAATATTCTGACCCACTAATTCAGTCAGGTGTGAGATCTTTTTTTAAAGGGTGTGTAACAGCTGTACACAACTTTAAAATGTACAAACGTGTGTGTGTGTGTGTGTGTGTGTGTGTGTGTGTGTGAGAAATCATAGTTTAAATGTTTAAAATTATCTTTTTTTTCTTTCACGCACACATACAAACATACTCATACATCTCTCTCTCTCTCCCTTTCTCTCTCTCTCTATATATATATGTGTGTGTGTGTGTATAATGATAATGTATATGCTATAAAGTCTGCCTTCTTCTACCAAGCACCCATAGCCCAGAGGTAGAATCGCCGACTGATGCCAATTTGGTCGGGTTTCAATCCTGGGTTAAAAGCAATCAGGAATATGAGCTGTGATACAGCGAAACAGATCTGTCTGCGGATGACTATATATATACTCATTGTTTTATTACCTTAAATGTTATTTTTTATTGGATGCCTGTCTTTGACTGAACTGTTCATTTATTTTAAAAAGTATTTATTTTGTCTACCATCCTGCATACTAGTGAAAACTTAAAGAAATGTGACCTCCAGCTTGATTTGAACCTGTGTTGCTGCAGGAACCACCATTTGATTTAATATGCATTTACTACTCAACTATAAATACACACACACAATTTTAATTTTTGATATTAATAATCATTAAAATGTCTTTGTTTAAGAATTCACAACAAAGTTTTATTGCTTTTGAACTTTTACAAACATTTAAAACTCCATGATTTTCAAGAAAGTTATGTCATTCATTTTTATTCTGTGATACTGATATCACTGTTTCTCATATCAATTTTTTTTTTTATATCAATTTTTTCCCATTTCTTTCTTTCTTTATTATTTATGAATTGCCAACAAAAAACAGGAGAGTAGTTTCCTGTTACCTTCTCTGAATTCAAAGTAGTCTTTCTTCTAAACTGGCTGCCACCCAAGGCTAGAGAAGCCAGTCTGTTTGTCTTGGAGTTCAATTCATAGTTGGATGTGGGTGGGGAAAGGAGATATTTTTGCCTTTTTAAGGAAAGTAAATGCAACAGACTAGGCTGGAATTTAAACTCCACTCTTCTTCCCATGCCAACAATCCCTGTACACTAACTGCACATCCCTTTGTGGTTTTATTTAGCCTCAGGTAGTGAAATACAACTTTCCTCCTGTAGACCAACTCATCTTGATTAATTTGGTTAAGCTATAAAATAACTGTAAAATACATTAGTAACTCTAAATATATGAAACAGCCCATTAAATAAATTTAAAAAAAGAAAAGAGAATCTGACTTTCTTTTTACAGGGTTGCTCAGTTAAAGTTACTGTTTTTATATAAATGAAATAAAGTCATTTATTCACATAAATGAAGCTTTTAGCTTTTTAAGAGATTTCTCTTTAAGTCTCACATACAACCTGAAATACCTTTTGAGTGAACTTTAAATTTATTTTAATTTACTACAATTGATTTATGATCCATATAAAATACAAAGACCTGCAATATTTTAATCCAAACCTAGAAGAAAAAAAATTATCTCATTATGATTTTTCTTTCTTTTTTTCAATAATAATCCTATTTTTCTTAAATTATTTTACTGATTATATAATCTCAGGATGCAGTTCAAATTTCACAAATTTATACTTATTATTTTATAATTAGATATTTCCCTTTATCACAAAATATTATTTACCTTTCAGCCAACATTTTAATTGCTTTTGTTTGTAAATTCAGCAGTTATTTTTCTAACTGATTTTTTTTTTTAACTTTCCATTTTTTTTCCCAAGCAGTTTAATTCAAGTCACTCAGGCCACCCTAGAAAAATAATTAAAAAAAAAAAAAAAATAGAAAAAAATATGCTGAAAGTATGTTTTTAAATTAAAAAGAAAGTGCATTGCTTTTATGAGAGAAAAAAATTCTTTTTATATTTGTCTTAAAATTTGGGTTATTTTTAAAGGTTTAAAATATTATAATAAAGTAAATAAAATAAATTAACACCCAGTGAAACAGATGGCTTGTAACCTAATTTTTTTTTTTTTTCAATAGTCTTTATTGCTACAAGTATTAAATTTAAGGATGATGCTTTTAGTGATTTTAATGGTCCTGGTGGTGTTGATGGTGTGTAGGAGGAAGCCAGAAAAAGAATAAAAAGAGAGAAAAAACAAAAAAAAACAAAAAAAAACAACCAATAGTGATATACATTTCTCATTTCAATTATTTGGAAAAAAATTATTTTAACTTTTGAATTATTTTCTAAGTACTGGTCTCTTTCACATATTTTTATTGAACATATGTACATGCACACACAAACACACATATAATGGCTGGCAACTGATTTCTGAGCACCCCTGTCTGCTAAGCTGACTAGCCAATCCCTGTTGCAGACTCCTGCTCAAGCATATTTCGTGCTTGTACAACACCCCTAGAACTCACCTGTGGTTTATACTACAACTATGCTGAGCGGAACATATTGACAGTTTCTGGGAAAATGTGCATCGCCTGGTGTGATCAACATTTTTTGAAAAAGGCCAGTATGATCAAATGCTCGATCACAATGACTGATGACTCTGTGCCAGCATAACTGTTGACAGCTTCCAGATAGTTACGCCTACAGAGTTTCACTTAACCAATGGTATTTAATTTGTTTTCCAGCACTTTTTGATTGTGGTGCAGTAGATATCGACTTGAAACAACAAATCGGGGTGCCAAGTTCAAATTCCAGTTTAATTCCTTGCATTCATTTACGCACAAATACCCTTGGGAAAGGTATTAATCTGTCTCTTCTTTCCAGTTATGACTTAAATAATAGGACAGGTTAAGTTCTATAGTCTTGGCTGGCAACAAGTCTACCGCAGAAAGTAATGGCAACCTACTGTGGAATAATCTTCTGCCCAGTCAGTCATGTCTCTTTTGAGACATGATCGCCCATAGCGTGTATCACATATGGCACTTAACTGACTGACTCACACTTATCACCTCCATACATATACAGACAAATGCATACACACGCACGCACACACGTATATATAATATATATACACACATGTATACATGAATCGAAACAAATATGCATACATACACACATACACATATACATACACATATGTAAATATACACACGCACACATATACACGCATATACCTACAAAATATATTATACACACACGCACACATACCAACAGATCTTGACTCCAAAAACAAATAAAATTGATTTTAATAAATTTCACATTAATTCCAAATGTTATTTTTTATTATTTGGAGGAGTATGAAAAGTTGAAAAAAAAAAAAAAAAAAAAAGAAAAAGAAAAGAAAAGTGGGGAGCAAAACAAAAAAATAAGGTTTGACTTTACAAGCTGCTAATGCTTCGTATGCATATGGTTTTTTTTTTTTTTTTTTTTTTTTTGGAGGGGGTTCATAATTATTTTCATGTCTTTCAAAAAAATATATGATGGTCAATGTTTATGAGAGAAAGAAAGCAGGGAGAGGAGAGATTTAAAAGTGTATTTTTTCCACAACAGAAAATAACCCTATATTTGACACAGATTACTTTTTTAAGTTCTCAAAAGGCACACATGCCAACTCCTTTATCTTGACTTCCTTCTGTGAGCAACTGCCAACAACAAGATTATTTCATGGTTGAAGTATGCAGTGTAAGTGAATTTCAATAAAACCAATAGAAAAATCATTAAAAAAGAAGCTAGCAAATTAGAGATAAAAAAAAATGACACAAAAAAGCACCTTCATCTTGGTCCCAAGTAGAACAAAATGACATGTACAAAAACCTCAAAAAATAAAACATGTAAAAGCAAATTCAAACACAAATACAGACAAAAAAATTACTAAGGACCCCTACCGCTTCTTTTACAAAAATAAAAATATAGAAAGATAAAAAAAAAATTTAAAAAAATATTAGGGGGTCAGGAAAAAATTGTCATAAAAAAACAACAATTATCTTTAAAATACTAATAAAAATACAATGCAATACAAATAATCACAAAATTATAACAGCTCGACAACAACGATAAAAAGAAATACAAGTCTTAAAAATATTTTTAAAAAACATGGAAAAATAATAACGTAATAGAATTAAATAAGAAAAAAATGAATAAAAAAACGGAAGTAGTGAATAAATGTTAAAATAGTGCGAAAAAATACGTAAAACATCTAATAATGACAGCTAAAAGATGACGATAAATGAAAGTGGTGAAGGGTGGACTCGGAAAGAGGTTTACGGATGGAAGAGGATGCAACATTGCAAGTGTGTAAGTATCAGAGACGGAAAGAGAAAGTAGGAAAAAGAAAGAATGATAACGTGCATACAATAACAATACCAATAAAAAAAAATTAAAAAGGAAAAACGCAAAATAAAAAATATATATATATAAAAATGAAATAAAGGAAAAAAAAAAAAAAGAACATGATCTCTTCCACTTCCGACCCACTCATACGCACACCCTCAACTAATTAATTTTATTGTGAAAGTCAGATTTTCAGGTGGCCATCATATCAGGGGAGTTAACTCATGCATTAAGTTGTGACTGTTTGCATGTGGACGCTGGAGCTGTAAGGCCCCGAGGCCACAGCAGGACTAATAGTGAGTGGAAAAGGGAAGGCGAAGAAGGTGCTGATGATTTTAGTGGGGTAAAGATGGCTTGATAAGGGTTGTTGGTTGGTTAGTGTTGTGGTGATGGTAGAGAGGAGGTGTTTTAAAGGTTGATAGCGGTTGGGGGAGAGTCGGATGAAATCGGTGGGTGAGGGAGATCTATGACCGGCAGATCATTAGACGCGTGAATCCATTTCGCGACTTGATTCTAAGTCACATATAAAACGCAGTTATTCTGATTGCAAGGGAGGGGTCCTGTTGTGATTATTTCTTTTTGTTTAAAATAAAATACATAAAAAAAAAAAAAATTAAAAAAAAATTAAAAACGGTGATTTGAAAACAGGTAAAAATGAGGAAATGTAAATTAAAAGATTGCGTAGGTAAAAAAATTAAAAAAAATATATAATAAAGGTTTTACTCAAACAATCTATTGGTTTCGTGAGTACAAGGAACAAGTCTCATTTAAACGCAATAATATTTTTAAATTAAGAAATTCTAAAAAAATAACTGGAGAAAAAAATAACAATATTACAAAAAAAACAAAGTGTTAAAAAAGGTAAGAGCTAATTATTTTTAACGGAAGCAACAAACACTCTAGTCTAATCCCCACCAAAAAAAAAAACTCAAAAAAACTCAAAAAAAAAAATCCCCATATGAATGACCACTTTGGAATACCAGGTGCTGTAAGCTTGGATATGCAGGTGGTGCAGTTGTTAATCGGAGAGCTGAGTTCAATTCCAGTTGGGTCTGTTATACTTATGTGCAACTACTCTTGGGAAAAATATGAATTTACCTCTTCTCCTCGTCCCCCAGCTATGGGTTAATTAGTTAAGACGAGTATCACTAAAACATTATTTCAGAAAAAAATCTTACGCTCTAAAATATTTTCTGGCTTTAAATAACCTGTATAGCTGTAGAAAATGAATAAAAAACAATTAAAAATTCTTAAAAAAGAATACGTCATCTAGGTTTAAATTATTATAGGCTTCTGTTTAGTTTAGTTAACCTATCAGAGAAAAAAAAGCATTGTAAAAACTAACTAGTCATTTAAACTGGGATACTGTTGTTTTTATCCACATCTCACCTATTCACACACTCTCTTCAAGTTTAAACCAGTACAATTCTTAGAATTAAAGAAAAATAATAAAAGTACATCCAAGAAATTAAAAACTAAACTTTTTATATGCATACACCAAAAACGGGCATTGACGATGTAAAATAGTTGTAAAAAGAATGTGGGAACCTCCCTGTCGCTCCTCTCACCCCTGAACAACGAAAGAAAGAAAATAAACGACAAACATTTCAATGGCATTTTAATTTCAAACAAGTTATAAAATGGGAATGGTGATGTAATTTTTATGCTGGTTTGCCAACAAGTTTTGAAATAATTATCCTTGAGACAATAATCGTACACTAAATTCCTCTTACTATATCGGATCGTCATCAACAGTAGACAATACAGCTGCCATAGATCGTTGATAGATTGCGTGAGTTCAATTCTAGTAGATGCCTAGCTTTTACTTTTTTATTTCTTTTAATTTATTTTTCTTTGTAGTTCTGTGTGTTTCTCTAGAAAACAGCAATTAATTATACGCGGAGATTGATTTATTTACTTAGCTTATTTTTTAACTGCTACTGAAAATCAAAATAAATATAACATACTGTTTCACTTTACAAAACTAAAAAAAAAAAAAACCTTAAAAGCTAGAAGTGTTTACTTCTTCAGATGATGTTCAACAGATCAAAAAATTTAAATGAAGCATAAGAAACGACCCCACCTTTTTATTTTTTTTTGTTTGTTTGTTTTCTTTTTAATAACATCCTGGATCAATATATTCTTAAGTTGCTAAAACAAACAACAATGCAAAATTGAATATGAAAGAAGCAATAATATAAAAAGAAAAAGAAAAAAAAGTTAGATTATGAATTATTTTGAAGGAAAAATAAAAGAATCTAGTAGAACAAAGATAAAACAGAATTGAAGAGAAAGAGGTGACAAAGTGACAACAGGTTTCGTTTTGGTTCATTAACAAAGCTTCTGTGGTCGAAGTGGTTAAACCAACATCCATGAAGGAGGAGCCCTCAAAGTGGAGAATCCTGCCTGAAGCTACTTTTTATTGTCAGTTTTACACTCTTTATTCTACCAGTCCAAGAAGCTATCGACCCAGATTGCTGTAAAGCAACAATCAAAAAAAATTGTAATAAAAGTTTGTTTGTGAAATTGTGGGCTTCCTGTCAAGGTTGACAATAAGTGTAACAACTTTAAATTTTTTTTTTATTCTTACTACTGCTTAGTAATGTAGTGATGGGAGAGTGGAATTTTTCCCTTGCAAGTGCTTAGTCATACACCCATCAAGCAAACAAGCAGGACAGAAGGTAACAAAGTGGATTTGTAACATTGAGTGAATGCAAGCAGGCTCAGTCAACATGGTTTGCCAGTTTTGTTTTCCATGTTGGACTGTGGTGCTGATTGGCACATAATTTTAAAACAAGAATTTCTTTTCTTTCTAAAATAAATACTTCCTGACGAGTCTTGTCAGCCAGTACTTTGAAGAAAATATTTGTTTTTTTATCTGGGAGAAAAGCAACTTCATAGATTCATAAAATCTCAATAAACAACAGAAAACAAAACAGCACAAAAAATAATCTTTTCACTTTTCTTTTTTTTAAATTTTTTTTAAAATTGTTTTTTTCAATTGGAGTAGATAGACTAAACAATCGCCTGGTTCCCACTCCACCTACGTCTATTGAACAGGTGTAGAGGCTCATCCCTTGTTCCCTGTTTAGGATGTGGTTTCCGGCTTTTTCTTTTCCAATCTTTTCACTTTTCTTTTTTAATTTTTTTTTTTTTCAGTTGGAGTAGATAGACTAAACTATCGCCCGGTTCACACTCCACCCACGTCTATTGAACAGGTATAGAGGCTCATCGTTTGTTCCCTGTTTAGGATGTGGTTTCCGGCTTTCTCTTTTCTAATCTTATCACTCTTACGTAGCCCCCTGCACATCAGTGATGTTACTGCCTTGCTCGGGGTGATATGATTAAAAAATAAAAATAAAATACAATTTTGCATATTGGCTGAAAACCCAATCCTGAAATCAATATATATATCGTACCAGTATGATAAAGTAACAAAATGAATGACCTAACTCTGTTTTACAAGAAAAAATATCTCTCTCATAACTACTAATGAAGAAAGAATAAATATCTTAATTTTATCCTCTCTCTCTAAAGCCCACATTAGACATTAGTATATCCATTAAATACCTGGGAACAGAAAAATGAAAATGCAACATTGGATTCTGAAAGCATATATCAATAGGGAAAGATATCTGACAAAAACTAAATTAAATTGTGTATTCTGTTATAAAAGAATGATTTTAGCTTTGATTTGATGAATTCTTTAAGGAAATTTTTCAGTATCTTGAAACTGTTACAAACACTGAAAAGACAAGATGTGCTGTAAGGAACAAAAAAAAAATAAAAAAAAAATGACTCTGAAAGTGTCTAGTTGGGGAGGGGGGAATGCTGTATGTAGAAAAACTTCCCATAACAGTTTACAAATTTTTTTACTGAATCTTGCTTGCTTGCAACAAACAACCATTGTCCTAGTAGCTTAGATAAAAGATCTTTTCTCTTCTCTTTTCCAATATGTAATTCAACCGAGTCAATTGCTCTCTATAGCATTGCACAGTAATAATTCTCTTTGAATCCCAAACACAAAAAATGAACTGTAGGTTGATGCTGAGGATCAAATCACAATTTTCATCATTTTGGATTTTCATAATTAATCCAGTTTTATTGCCAGTTACGCTTTTGACTAGAAATATTTTTCATGTTAGTAAAGACAAGTTTTTAAATGATAAGCAATCTTTTAAATTTTTTTCAAGGCTCATAAATGAGGTGCTACAGAGGTCCTGATTATTCAAACAATAAAATATTGACAAAGCTTTAAAGACACTTCTAAAATTTATTTAACATTTTTCTGAGAATTCCCACATCAATATATATGTCTTATGCTATAAATACTTTACTTACAACTAAATTACATTATTTGTAGAAGTTATACTAGTTTTTAATATCATCTGTAATATTATAGGTAGGATAAAATAAAACTAATACATCAAAATTTTTCTTTGCTGAAATCGTTACATGTGTAGTGATAGAGTAACTCTTTGGGGAAGAAGAGGAGAGGAGTAAGAATAACCGTGTTTAAAATTTAGTGCAAATTTTCTTTACTAATGATTTTGTGATAAAAGTGCATTGAAAATCTGAAAAAAAGATATTGTCAGAAGCTAGGATATAAGGCAAGTAGTATTAACAGAATTAGGCCATTTATGTTTAATGTTCTATTTTACTGGTTAGGTATTTTGAAATGAATTGAAATTAAAATATTTGAAAGTTTCACTATCTTGAGAAATGATGCATGAGAAATAAATTTGTTAAAAAATTACTTTAATTGCAGAAGAATTATTTATATTTTTCATTTTACTGAATGATCTATCTAAATCTATTTTATATTCATTTTAGTCCATGTGTTATCTATCTCCATTCATTTTCTCTCACTCTCATATATATATTCATTATCTATCTTTTTTTTTTGTTTTTTTAATCGTATCACCTTGAGCAAGGCGGTAACACCACTGATGTGCAGGGGGCTACGTAATAGTGAAAAGTTTGGAAAAGAGAAAGCCGGAAACCACATCCTAAACAGGAAACAAGGGTTGAGCCTCTTTATCTGTTCAATAGACTTGGGTGGAGTGTGAACCTGGCGATAGATGGATCTATCTACTCCAATTGAAAAAAAAAAACAAAGTGAGAAGATTGGAAAAGAGAAAGCTGGAAACCACATCCTAAACAGGGAACAAGGGATGAGTTTCTTAACCTGTACAATAGACGTGGGTGGAGTGTGAACCGGGCGATAGATAGATCTATCTACTCCAATTAAAAAAAAAAACAAAGTGAGAAGATTGGAAAAGAGAAAGCCGGAAACCACATCCTAAGCAGGGAACAATGTTCAGTAAGTCTCAACTATTGCAACAGGCTTCCTGACCAATTAGGTCATTTGTCATTCTGACACTTTCCATGTACAGACATGGCAAAGATTTTCTTTGCAAATTTTATGCTCATTTGTCAAATTCCTTATTTTTTAGTTATATATAGAGAGAATAGTGAATTTAAGCCTCACTGGGTGACATGCTTGACCAAGCCAAGCTTAATATATACATGTGTGTGTATATATGTGAAGTTCAATCAGAATCTGACAGCTGATTATATTTTTCTAATGACAGCAGTTCATCAGTAAAAGTAGAAATTTTCCTAATTGTCTTAGAAGTTACATATATGTGTGTTAGAAATATTGATTGATTCATTTTCATTTTCTATGGCTTTTGCAGGTTATTTAAAGCAAAATAACATTTTTAGATTGTAAGAATTATTTTGGGAAGAACTGTGAGACAAGTTTTACTAATTAACCTATAGCTGGGGAAGAATATGTGGATTCCCAAAGGTATATGCACATAAGTGAATATAACAAACCCAACAGAAATTTGAACCCTGCTTTCTAATAAGTAATTCTGAGTCATTACCCATTACACCACCTGCACATCCAAGCTTACAGCACCTGGTTTTTTAAAGTGGTTACCCATCTAGGTACTGATCAGGCTCGATGTGGCTGTAAACATATGAGGGAGATGGGGGAGAGACCTGAAGGAAAGAGAATAAGAGGACAAGAAAAATAAGTAAATTCTTTTTAAAAAAATCAATCTTTATCAGAAAAGAGCAAATATTCACACACATATATGTGTGTATAAAATGAGTAATATTTTGTAAAAAGCACATTTTATATAAGAAATAATGAGCAAGAGAACAAATTATGTCATATATATATATATATATATATATATATATATATATATGTATATGACCCAATTATACTCTCTTGGTTGATAAAGATTAGTAATAATTTGAAAAAATGCCATTACGAAGACAGGGGAAACAAAACAGGTAGAAATAACAGAAAGATGAAAAGCTAATTAGAAAGAGAACAGTAATTAGATATACCGATATTATATATAAAATGTATGATAAAAAAGAGACCCCCCTCCCCCAAAAAAGATGCAGAGATTTAAACAGAGAGAGAGAGAGAGAGAGAGAGAAAGATGTAAGAAAAAGATGAAAAACTGAAATGTAGATCCAATTTGATAACAGTGAACTTAAGACAGCTTGAAAGTGAATAGAGAAGAGGAGGGGTAGGCAACATAGGGTAGATATATGAAATTGAATAAATAATTGGTAAAAGCAGAGTACTAAATAGATACAAAAGACTGCATTTTGTAGGTTAGAAAAGAAAGGTGAGAGTGAGAAAATTAATAGCAGTCCAGGGCCAGGTTGGAAGAGCTTGGTGATGGTTGAGCATCGGAGATGTTCAGGGAAGATTTTCTCGGCATTTTGACAGCAGACTTATTAAAAAAAAAAAGAAAAAAAGAAAGAAAAAGACAATTTTGAGGAGGAAAATGTTTCTTTCCATAAAGTTTACCACTATATTTACAAGCATTGAAAGCATTGATAGATATAGAGAGGTTGAAGTAGACACACACACACACATATATATATATATATATATATATATAAAAGTAAATGAATGAACAGCAGGTAAAAAAAACCTACGAGTTCTATAACTTTACTACAATATATATATATATATATATATATGTGTGTGTGTGTGTGTGTCTGAGATAGATAAAGAGGCATGGTCTGTGATAGATACATAGATAGGTATGGAAAAATTTGCAAAAATATATATTAAGAGACTGAGAAAAAAGTAAATTTGATCTATTCAGATATGTATTAATATAGTTTTCAACAAAAACTACATCTTTTTATGCTCTATAATTGTTTGAACTTTTGATCTTTTTACTATTGCTGGGCACTCTGACCACCTTAACTAAGATTTTCTTTATTGTCATTTATATACATTTTTATTTCTCTTTTCCTCTTCAGTCTTTTTAAAAGGCTTGTTCTCATTCCTGTAAACATTTTTACTTGTATTTTGAAAGAGGAGCCACACATTTAATCAATCTTTTACTAGTTTGAATGAATTGTCTTTATTCCCTACAAATATCTCAACTTGAATTAAATTCTTAATAACCACTTTAAAATAATAGTCAGATATTACTACTAAAGAAGAATCTTCAATTTCTTTGAGCAATCATTGCAGAAAGACGAATATAGATAAAAGAGTGTGGAAATGTTCTTAGCCAGACCAACTTTCTCAAATCTAACCAGATGATCAAATATCATATTTTTAAGGGAGGGCAAGGGCTTCTTGTTTGGGTTGAGAAATATTTAACACCCCCTCATATATAAATATAGAAATACACACACACAAATATATATATATGCAACCATATGCTAACAGTTTTTTCTCTTTTGCTTCTCACTTGTGGAACTGTTTTCAGCACTCTGCTTCCCTGTCAAATTTGATCTTCAAAAATTTAATTGTAATGTCAATTGTCATCTTGTCTTCTTAATTCCTGTTCTTTTATTGTTCTCTCTCCTTAACATTTGTTTTTCAAATCCTTTCACACTCAGTAACTCCTTGTGCCTTAGTGGTTTTATTGCCTTGATTGTAGTGAAATGATTAATATAAAATTACTGTGGGAGAGACCTGCAGATGAAAGAAATGACAATACCAATAAGTACTTTCCCAAATGTACTTGTTCATAACATCTGTCATATCTATTTATCTTTCTCTCTTACTAGTATATCTATGTGCATACATACAGACACATGCAAATTAAGAATAGTCATTGTTAACTATTAGTTACTAGCATAAAGATTACCTTTTTACTCCAAAAGCAAAACCGTGTACTAAACCTGACATATTACAAGTTGATAATGTCTTAAACTACAAAAAATGTGTCCATGATTAAAATATATAGTCATTGACATCAATTTGCAAAGTGCTTCTCTTTTTCCCCCACTGAAAATAGAAATGGTTCTTTGATTCTTTTTTTAGTTGCCATTTACAGATATAAAGACCAACAGTTATATATATATATATAGATATATATATATATATATATATATATAGAGAGAGAGAGAGAGAGATAGAGATAGATAGATATACACACATACACATATGTAATTAAATTGGTCAATTTATTCTTTGAAAATAATGCACTCATTACTAAAACTGAAGATAGTTGCAAATACTTAACATTATTCAAACTTTTTATTGCTACATATTTATACTTTTTATGTAGAGTAAATCTTTAAGTAATCATACAAACAGCAGTAGGTATAGATATACAATGATGTCTGGTACAAGGCATCATACATGAATCAGTCCGTGATTAATGAACTTATTAACAAGAAGTTAAATAAGTAGCATAAAAAACTCATTATATGGCAAATGCTGTCTTGATTGGTACATATGAACAGAACAATACAAATACAGATATGAACTGACTGGGGTAGATAGGTAAATATGAACAAAGATCGAAATGTACCAATTTAGATAGATATGTATCGACTGAGACAGACAGACAGATAGATAGATAGATATGTGTATCGACTGAGACAGACAGACAGATAGATGAATGTGCTTGTATAGAAGCTGAGACAGACAGACAGATAGATAGATAGATATGTATCGACTGAGACAGACAGACAGATAGATAGATAGATATGTATCGACTGAGACAGACAGACAGATAGATAGATAGATATGTATCGACTGAGACAGACAGATAGATAGATAGATATGTATGACTGAGACAGACAGACAGATAGATAGATAGATAGATGTGTATCGACTGAGACAGACAGACAGAAGATAGATAGATGAATGTGTATCGACTGAGACAGACAGACAGATAGATAGATAGATAGATATGTATCGACTGAGACAGACAGACAGATAGATAGATAGATAGATAGATATGTATCGACTGAGACAGACAGACAGATAGATAGATAGATAGATATGTATCGGCTAGACAGACAGACAGATAGATAGATAGATAGATATGTATCGACTGAGACAGACAGACAGATAGATAGATAGATAGATATGTATCGACTGAGACAGACAGACAGATAGATAGATAGATAGATATGTATCGATAGACAGACAGACAGATAGATAGATAGATAGATATGTATCGACTGAGACAGACAGATAGATAGATAGATATGTATCGACTGAGACAGACAGATAGATAGATAGATATGTATCGACTGAGACAGACAGATAGATAGATATGTATCGACTGAGACAGACAGATAGATAGATATGTATAGAGCTGAGACAGACAGATAGATAGATAGATATGTATCGACAGAGACAGACAGACAGATAGATAGATAGATATGTATCGACTGAGACAGACAGACAGATAGATAGATAGATATGTATCGACTGAGACAGACAGATAGATAGATAGAAATGTATGACTGAGACAGACAGACAGGTAGAAATGTACTGACTGAGACAGACAGACAGACATGTACTGACTGAGACAGACAGGTAGATAGATATGTACTGACTGAGACAGACAGACAGACAGACAGACAGGTAGATAGATATGTACTGACTGAGACAGACAGACAGACAGGTAGATAGATATGTACTGACTGAGACAGACAGTCAGACAGGTAGATAGATATGTACTGACTGAGACAGACAGACAGACAGATAGATATGTACTGACTGAGATAGATTTACATTTGGATATGTGTCTCTAATGTACAGAGAGAGAGAGAGAGAGGGGGGAACATGTTTATCATCACTGGTGAGTTTCATACATCATGGATAAAGACAATTTTTTTCCCTTTACTTTTGTTTATAATTGTATTTATGCCAATGTAAAACATGAATGAATTGAGTTTGAGGCCTCTGATAGAAAATGAACAGGGCTATCACATTTAGGTACCCAGTTTGTTTATGGTAGAAATTTAATTTTTTGCTCCCCACCCCCTCCATTTTCATACGGCCGATTCGGAAAATACCAATTCTTATAGATAGCTCGAGAGTGTAAACGTCTAATCGGGTGTCGAGCCATTCAGGTGTCCTGAAGCATTCGAAGAGGGAGGGACACACAGTAGGTAGATCTACTAGATAGCATTTATAAATTTCTAAAACTTTAGATGCTGCCGTGTTATGAAATTTTATATGCAACCTGCATCTTGTACAGACAATAGACAAAGACGCAAGCGGGAACCCCACTGCAGACAACGATGAATGCGTATGCATTCGCCTCCGCCGTCGCCACACACAACCTTTTCCCCACTGGATGCACAGGTAAACCCATACATCCATATGTGCGTGCACGTACCGCACGAGTGTGTACGGGCACGGACTGTCATCGCAGATATGCTGATAGATACAAACATGTGTTTAAAATGCTGTCTCTCCATGCACAGACACATGCGCGTGCATACACACGATTTTCCCATGACAAAACGAAAAGTCGAGGAATCAATTCTTAAAACAATCATGTACACTTCAATGGTAGGAGGAGTTGTCAAACGGTAAGTGCCTGGAAAGAGGAGGAGGACAAGAATAAGAAAAGAAGTGAAACGAGAGGGAAAAACATGGAGAGAACGCCGTAGAAATAAATGATCCAAATAAACGTAGATTGAAGAAGAAAATGAAAGTAAGAAATAATGGAGAAAGAACATAGCGAAATGAGTGGAGAAAATGAGAATAAAAAATGACCAAAGAGGAAGGTAGAAGAACAACAAAAAAAAAAATGGTTGGCTTGGTATGCGAGAAAAAAACGAGAAGGAAATCAAAGTAAAAGAGAAATTAAAAGGCGTAAACGTAACGACGATGAAGGTGGAGGAAGAAACAAACATGAGAGAACTGAAAACAATAAAATGTAGATTGAAACCCGAAGAGAAAAACGTGGAAGAAATTAATAAAAAAAAAAAAAAAGAGAGAGAGAGAGAGAATTGAGGGAAGGAAAAAAACTAAAAAAAGTAAGAGAAGGAAGACAAAAGAACGTGAGTGGTGGGAAAGGATATAAGAAAAGGAAGAAGACAAACAAATAAAAGGAAAGAAAGAAAGAAAGACCGAGGAAAAGTGAAATACACGTTGAAACGACGAAAAACGAAAGAAAACGTTAAGAAAATCGGAAAAAAAGAAGGCTTCATAGGAGACACGGGTTGGAGAAACCCGAGAAGAACAGAAGAAAAGAAACAAAAAATTAATAAAGGAAGCTAAAGAAAGATAAAGCGGAAGAATATGGTAAGAGGTTAGAAGAGGATGGGGGGCGTTGAAGATTTAACAAAAATAAGGTTTAAGTAAAAAAAAAAAAAAAATAAAGTAACGATCAAGAAATGAAACTGGCATATTTTGTAGATAGTCAAAATGTTGCTTCATTTTCTTTTCTTTTTCTAAGACTAAAACGTAACTACCAAATACCTGGAAACATCAATGGCATAAGAAATGCATAGCACGAACCTGTCCCTTTTTATTTATTTATTTATTTTTTCTTCTTCAACTTCTCTACGCACATCGACATTTTTTGAGGCTCTAAAATTTAATTCTGTTCTCGTGTATGCCAGAATCAAACAAATGTTCAACACACACGTACACACACAAGTACACACACACACACACACACTCTCTCTCTCTTCTATAAGAATTCACACGTTAAATTCCCAAAGTCGATCGCTTCTTTACCACTTAGTAGCCGAGAAAAAAAGAATTCTTTTTTGTTGTTGAAAGTCTTATGTTTCTTAATTTCTTTCTCATTAGTTCAACGTCAAAATAATTACATATATTAATTAATGATGTCGTTAATTTAGTTCAGCCTTCAAAATATCAGTATGTAATCAGAGATTTTATTTTATTTATTTTTTAACGATTTTAATTTAACAAGATGAATTTCATTCTGGTAGAAGGAGAGAAAGGATTTTTAAAAAAACCCTTTTGTTCTGGAATTATCGACAGTCCCGTACAAGATCACGAGTATTAAAAATAAAATATTTGCAAGCTTTATTTACTGATAAAAAGACGGTGTTAGATGATTGATACATTAATTAATTATGCTTCCAGAGATCTTTGAAACGACACCCTTACATTGTGCACTCTCATAATGCCCTTCTTACTTAATCGACTGCCGCAATGTTGTGTACTGAGTGGGTCTGTCCTGATATATGCGACTGAATCTGTTGTGAATTGTTGGGAAGATATTAATGAAATCCACCATTGCAAAATACATTT
>JBBBDQ010001001.1:967500-985000 GCA_037127315.1 Ascarosepion bandense
TTTCAAATTAATGTGTTTGTCACCGGAAAAAAAAATGTATGACGTTTTCCATTGTTAAACTCTCATAACGATTTGGTTACTCGCTAACTAAAATCTACACAAGATATTTTTACCAAAATTTCGAACGTGTTAGAAGGGATTAGAAAATTTTTAAAAATAATTAAAAATACTTTGATCTTTCCTCTTAATAACAATTTAAATAAATTTTGATGAGAAAAAAGTTCGTTTTTATCAAGTTTGGGACATCATGCTGTTTTTTCAGCGAGTTAGTGGAGGTGTGTGAATGTATGTATGTAAGCGTTAAAAAAGGGGACATAAATAAAGAAATGTCCCCCCCTCCACCAAAAGTAAGCAGTAGGGGGATGTTTAGAAAAGAAAGACTAAATATTAGAGAAATCTGATAAAAAAGTACCCTCGTCCCGCAAAAAATCGTAAAAAAAAAAACCGAAAAAAACTAAAGCTGCTAGGTAACTTTATAAGTTTGTTGCTAAGAATGAAAAATAAAATCAGATAAAACAAGAATATGAGTGGCATACTTTGAAAGTAAACCTGAAGCATTGTTTTCTATTTCTTTATGATGGGTTCGTATGGACTGAGTTCGAAATGTGTGAGGTGGAGGCGTGACTGGGTGTCAAAATAAAAATGTGATATCTCACCAGCGTCCTTCCACAAACCCCACCCACCATTTCAAGAAAAGTCTGAAGATATTCATATTTTTGATATTGATAACTTTTTAGGATACATTTTTTATCGAATATCAGTTTTTTTTCTTAATAATAATAACAATAATAATAATAATAATAATAATAAGCAACTCTAGTTACGAATATATATGGTGATTTTTTTTTCTAAGCACAGCTTAGATGTGGCACAAGGTCGAAAGTATGAGGCACCCAGTTAGGATCGAACTCATTTTTCCATTGTAATGATTCTATCTAGCGAGACAAGCTTGCTAAACATTTACACCATAGTAAGTAAAATGCATACATAATGTGGAGCTACACAAACGTTTGGGTAATTTTGCCCAAATAAGTAATTTCCACCGTTTCTTTTGAACTATTTCCTTGCCTGTTGTTGTTTTACAAACTTACTCACAAAAAGAATAGTAGCAAAAATCCGGACGACATTAGATTAGCCTGTACTATACAAATTTACTGGACTTTTCGATGACAGACCTCCACTCATTTTTGATAACTAACTTTTAAACTGAATTTTTAAAAATAAAAAGTTTTTTTTGAAACTTTTATTTTAGTTTTAATTGAAAGCTAACTGATTATTCACACACATACACACACAGAAACAGTATGGCTATAGTCATCATGCAGTATTGATTTCTGTCAATTTTACACCTTAATCGATCATCAGATCAAGCGCTCTCTTCTCAATAAGTACAGCAAACGTTAACCAACATGTAATACGAAAGGTTGTTAAAAAAGTTCTCCAACCTACAACCCCCCCCCCCCAAAAAAAAAACAAAAAAACAATTTCTTCCAATAAATATCAACCTATGAATATAAAAATTAAAAAATATAATGGAGGTTCAGATAGATTTTTAAAACAAAAACAGGTATCGGTATGAAAAGTAAAATCCGCTTTAATCAAATTAAAATTCCGGTCTAATCTGTTGCCTTCACTTTCGCACTAATCTTGGGAAACGTGTGAATCCTTCTCTTCTACCTCCATCTATGAATTAAATAACATGGTAGATGAGGTTCGCTAGCCTTGAATGGTAATCAGTGTAAAAACGAATGAAAAAGTCTGACTTCCAAAACCGTGAAAAAAGTAACGGGAAACAACTCCGCAAGGTTTCTCACGAATGCGTGGCAATTAACAAATAATAATGAGACATAGGATGTGCGTTGTGGTGCAGTGGATATCGGCTCGGAACGAGAAATATGTAGAGCCGAGTTCGAATTCCAGTTGAATTCCTTGCATTCACATACGAGCAAATACCATTGGGAAAGGTATTAATCCGTCTATTCCTTCCATTTATGGGTTAAATAACAGGACAGATTGGGTTCTATAGCCTTGGTCGGCAACCAGTCTACCGCAGCAAAGCAATGGCAACCTACTGCGGGATAATCTTCTGCCCAGTCAGTCATGTCTTGAAAAAGACATGATCGCCCAAGCGTGTATTACGTATGGCACTTAACTGACTGAATGAAACATAAAACTGTAGTGAGCCATGATCGCCTATCTCCCGAAAGGATATGACATTAAAAAAATAAATAATAAAACAAATAATATGACAGTAATTGTCTCTACGCAAATATACTTCAAAGAATTTAGTTTTCACCTTAAAAAAAAAAAATAAATAAATAAAAATAAAAAAATAAATGATTGGTTCAATTTGAAAAAAAAATCACTTTTCAATTTTTTATTTTTTAAGTGGATTTAATCCATAAGTGAGGGTTATTTTCGAAACATATTTTTTGTTATAATATATTCTACAATCTTGAAAATTTGTGAAAGAAAGAATTGATTGGCCGATATGTACTTTTTAACCCACTTTAATGCCGTTCCTTCCTACCAACCTCCCTTTTTTTTACTATATATCTACCTATAGTGCACATAATACGTATTTCCACTCCGTTCAAAATGTATTAAAAACACGTTGTTGCGCGTTACCTGACTACCCTAGGATCTGTTAATGTTTCTGTTAAGATGAAAGAAAAAAGACTCAAAGCTGTTCACGGATAATAATAATGCTCAACACCAAACTTTGGAAAAGTATAGACTTATTGGTTCCAACGGGACGTTGTTGTTGTTGTCAGAGTGAGGGGCGCTGCAAAATGTAAAAGTTCCAGTGGGGAAGAAGATGAATATTTTCATAAAGAATAATCTTTTGTGAAAAAATAACAAAATTAGTATTTTTAAATCAGACATCAGTTACGTGGGTTATACTTGCTTTATGAGTAATCTCGTATTTCTAGCTAAACAATTAAACTCTCTTGTCGCATATAAGCATGGATTTGGGGTCTTTTAAAGCAATGACATTAAACAAAAAAAAAAAAAAAAGAAAAAATACAAATCTAACGAAAGCTTTCACTAAACAGAATAAACTGGAAAAAAATTAGCAGCCTGGTCTATTCTACTTACTAATGAAATATCCTGTTTTTATGTTAACTCTAGCTTAGTGGCATTATGTAACGCTGGAATCAGATGAATGAAATATCTGATTATCTCAAACAGTGGAAACAAGTATACGTAATCGATAAATATATAAAATCAGAATGTGTTTTATACTATAGAATAAATTTCAAAGATGCCAATTGAAAAGAGTGATTGGAGTGACGAACATTAAGCTTTAATTTCACGACTGATTAAATCAAAAGGTTTGCCTAACGCCCGGTTCACACTCCTCCCTAGTATTTTGAAGAGGATTAGAGATTTATTCCTTGTTTCATGTTTAGGATTCTTCTAAAGTCTACTTCAGCTTTATGCGTCTAACGTACCCACCTGAACTCTGAAATTTTATTCACTAATTAAATCTTGACATCTTCAAGTCTAGAATTAGCTGTCTATCTTTCCTGCATAGCCATCAAAACTTAACTTCTTACCTTTTCTTATGCTAATCTTCTACCTTGTATTGGGTAAACATTAGTTTATATATATATATATATATATATAGTCATCAGCAGACAGATCAGTTTCGCTGTATCACAGCTCATCAGTACGGTTAGACTCCGATCGCTTCCTAAACCAGGATTGAAACCCGACCGAATCGGCGTCAGTCGGCGATTAAAACAATTTAGCAATTTTTAACATTAACATAAACTATCTCTCGATTGGTAACTATGAAATTCATTTTACGTAAAACTGTTCGTTGGTCAGGCAGTCAGTGCCACACGTGATACACGCTTTGGGTGATCATGTCTCGAAAAAGACACAACTGACTGAGTAGAAAATTATCCCGCAGTAGGTTGCCATTGCTTTCTGCGGTAGACTGGTTGCTGACCAAGGCTATAAAACCCAATCTGTCCTATTATTTAACCCATAACTGGAGGGAAGAGACGCATTAATACATTTTCCAAGGGTATTTGTGCGCAAGTGAATGCAATTGGAATTCGAACCCGGCATTTTTATTTAACAAAAAGTTAACGGTAAAAAATGCCAGTTGGGTGAAGTTCCAAAACTTATAAAAAAATGAACATTCCTGTTTGAAGATGAAACAGATTAAGTTCTTTATTTTTTATGAATTTTAATATTAAGAATTTATTTTCGATATTAAGAATTAAAAAAACCTTAGCTCCGTAACTGTTTTCCTTTACTTCCATAATGGTTTAGCATAGACAATCTTGGGAACTAAACACCAAAACGAATATATTTGAATAGGTAACTTAAAATCAACAAAGTTAAGCAACGACGAGTCTGGTCAGTGCCTAGATGGGTGACAGCTCGTGAATACCAGGTGCTGTAAACTTGAACGTGCGGGTGGTGCAATGGATAATGGCTCGGAATTGTTAATTGGAAAGCGTCTTCGGATTCCAGTTGAGTTCGTTACTAATCATTTACGCGCGTTTGCAAAACTTATGAAACCATCTCTTCTCACAACTATGGGTTAATTAGTAAGACTTGTATTACTAAATCATTATCTAAAATAAATAAATAAATAAAAGAAGGAATTTTTACAATCTAAAAATATTTTCTGCCTTTAAATAACCTGTAAGGGTTGATAAGCAATATGAGTGTGCATTATGTTCTGATAAAAAGTAACACACACATATACTTAAATTTTCTCTCACGCACACATATATACATTAAATATTGTCCAGTTCACACACCTCCCCGATTTTATGAACAGAAATAGATTTTTATCCCGTTTTCAAGTTCATTTTAAAGTTGTTTTCCCAGTAGCCACTTGCATCTTAGTAGCATTATCTCCTTTCTTGGGGTGAATTCATTAAAAAAAAAAAATACACAGAAGTACAATCATTTAACCAATACATATATCATGCATGCGTGCTTTGTGGAAGGGTAATCTTTCTTCCTGTCCGTTAGAAATGGAATGTATCATAGTATATATATATATATATATATATTAATCATATCACCCCAAGCAAGGCGGTAACGCCACTGATGCGCAGTGGGGGTGGCTACATAAGAGTGAAAAGATTGGAAAAGAGAAAGCCGGAAACCATATCCTAAACAAGGAACAAGGGATGAGCCTCTTCACCTGTTCAATAGACATGGGTGTATATATATATATATATATATATATATATATATATATATACCCCGCCCAAATGCCTAAAATATATCACTCGGGTCTTATATACGAAATTGGGGTATCTGGTAGGTTAAAGATACCGTAGATTGTTCTTGGACCTAACCTAAGTCCATAAAACACTAAACAGTTTTAAAATTAAACGTCGGTGTTGATGGGCCTTGCTCTTAGGTTAATTAAATACGAGCATTACAATTATTGATAATTTTAATTATTTTAATAGCATAATGAAGAGTGACGGAGGAGCAAAAGGAGGAAGAAGAGAAAAGACCGTCAAAAAAAGAAAAAAGATCTTTGTATGATTAGGCATACTACCTCTGTCCCATAATAATAGTTGTTACATTTACATACACATTTTTTCATACACTAAGTGTAGTAACTATTGTAGGACCGAGAGGAATGTAATTGTTAGGGAGCTTACAGCACGGCATTATTTCTGAAAAAGTGAGTTCGATCCTTGTAGACGCGTGCTTAAATCTAAGCTAAGCTTCTTCTGTGTCCCTTCAGAACGTGGCGCATCATGGCTCTCCACAATTCCTCATCCTTTATAGCTCTTATAAATTTTGTCTTTTTTCCTGTCTCTCCCAATCCCCGATCTGCCACCCATTTACTACACAAACTCGTTAGGTGACTTATACACTACTTTCCTCTGTCCCGTGAGTGTCAAATTTTTCTAAGACTTAGATAATATAATTGTATCTTTTACGCTTTTATAAAATCACTGCTGTTTAATAAGACTTGAATTTCTTTTTTAACATTGGATATATTTGCAAATCACAAGTTAATTATCTCTAAATTTCAATGATACATGATGGAATTAAAACGGGTGATGTTTGTGTTCGCAATTCTTTTTCAGATTTTTACTAACGAAAAACATTCAGTTACAATTAAACAATTGATAATCATAATAAACAAAATGATGTCAGTGTCATATATTTCTATTTTTTAGACAATTTTTAAAGAATTATTTATTTGCTAAACAAAATATAACATATGGCATAAAATTGTGAAGTCCTTACTTAAAATCTTGGACTTTTTAGGAGTTTACCTATGTCAATACTGTAGATTTTGCAAGTAGATAAATGTACCGATTGATGTGAGAATAAAATAATTATTGTTGATATAATTCCCAGTTTAGATGAATGACCTACCTGTGCTTAAAAAATTAAGATTTAAAATTGTTTTTTTTTTTTGTTTTTTTTTTTCATTTTAATTTTTATCTCTGGCTTAAACTCTAAACCTGTTTTAGCCAAATTAACCGACTCGAACGAAGATGAAAGTAGAAGGGAAACAGATATACCGGATAAAAAACACATACAACATTGGTAATTGTCATATCTACACGCGTGTAGTACCTCCCCACCCCCATCCACCTTCGGGGGTGGTGGTTTGGGGCACCAGGCAGTGCTTTGTGACCTTCGATATCTTATCAACATTTGCTTTTTTCTATTTACACTTATAAAATTACATAAATTAAACTAAGCAATAAAAGGATTAAAAACTTTTGCAAAATTTGACATCTTTCTAAGGTTTTTAAATTTATTTTATTTTATTTTTATTTTTTATCCAAATGTGTGAATTTGTTTTGCTCAACTCAAGCTAAGTCTCAGAAAAATATTATGTAAAATTCACTATTTTTTAAAATTTTATCCATAATGTTGACCGAGTTAAAATTCTTCAACCTTTTAACAAGAAAAATCTGCAGGTGATGTTTTTACAAACTACCACAAAGATTGTTGATTTATTTAAGATGGAATGATGACATGTCTCTAATTTTTATTTTGAAACAAACAATTATTGTATTTACCGTATTGAATTGTTCACCTATATTGCATATGATCCATTATTGTACATAATTAGGTTACAACACAATTTGTAGTTTTTATTAAATACTACCTTATGAAAACAGATGTAGAGTACAGACTGTATCAGAGATTCGGTGGGGTGGAGATCCATATCCTAGATTTGATGGGACCCACGAGACCCTTGCACCCGCTGTGCGTGTACACACACACACACACACACACACACACACACACACACACAATCATAAACTGAAATATTGATTGGAATATAAACTTTTTGAGATATGTTTTTAATTTATCAATTTTTCGACCATTTTCGAGCGTAAACAAAAGTTAATTCTGAAATAACCCAAGATATTAAAACAAAAAGATTTTCCACAGACTCATTCATTAATAATAGACTAACAATGAGTTTCATATGACAGGCAGATAAGCTCAATTTTTCTTAGATGTCGCTAGGCCACCGACACAAGTTACAAATCCAAATCTTTTTCATTCATAACCTAGAATTAACTTTTTTTTACAAATGTGTCGATCGCTCAAAAATAGCCAAAAATTTGAAAAATTAAAAAATATCTCAAAATTTTATATTCCAATCAATATAATTTCTGTTTGAAATACATCAGAGTATTTTGCTTACTGGAAATAGTAAATTTAATCATTAGCTTTCAAAATAAATAAATAAATAAATAAAATAGAAATGTGAAAGAAAACGTTTTTTATTAAAAAAAAAATTCAAATTTAAAAGTTAGTTATCGAAAATAAGTGGAGGTACCTACTACCGTAGTGTGGTCGCACGCGCATGCACACAAGCTTTAGTTTGCGAGATATGCACAACTCGTTTATACGTTAACTTTTTATGTACCATTGTGTAATACTTATTCGTCATACAATCTGAATTTGCACACAGAGACAAGTACAGAAACACACACACCATTATATACACGTGTGATGCTCACTCACCCACATCTGATAAGTAAAAAAAACTACTTTCGTTTCGATTCAACACTAACTTCAACATAAATTTTGTTCTTTATGGCAGTTTTTACAAGGAAAGAAGGAAACAGGAAATGTATCGGAAAGATTTACGGCCAATCCTTTACACTTGTTTTGAAGTGTTTCACTCTTGACGTCTTTTTATTTTATTTTAATTATTTTATAATTAAAAAGTTGATTAAGAATACTTCGAACTTATACGAACACGCACATTGGAGAGTACGCGGATGCACACACACACTTGTCATTTACACTCATACATACGCACAAACACTTCCGGCCTTCATCCATTCATAAAAGTTACAAAGTACGCACATTTACTTGTTGAATGACAAAATCTTAACCTACAACGTGTTTGTAAATACAATCTCCTAACAAAATCTTCGTTCTTTTATAATAAATAAATAAATAAAATGCAAAGTGAAAAATAACTAGTCAGTGCGACTATATTTAGTAGAAAAAAAACTAAAAAGTAAGACTATTTTCTTATAAATGGACTTTTGTTGTAAAAATGAACATAAGAAAAAAAAAACGAGTTGTCTAGAGGGTAAGGCGGGGAAGGTTAGATAAAAGTAGGAGAGGGTAGGGCGATGAGAATGTTCGTTTTCTCTGTCACTGTTTCCTCTCAATGAGTTGGATTTGTGTTGGCGGGATTGGGAAAGTCGAGTGGAGTGAGATAAAAGAATAGTTAAAAATAAAACTATACATTCTTATAAAGTGATCACATGTAAAATCTAACACCGAAAACCCAATCCGAACCCTGCTCACCACAGTCCTTCTCTCCGACACGCACGCACAGCTGATCATCAATATGGGTAGATTTTTTTTTTTTCGGTTTGCCTTGGAGCTGAAACAGCTACATCTTTTCTACCGGCACCAGAGGCCGTAGTTCGAGCTTAGATAAAAGAAAGGATTTCAAATGCTGATTTTCTAGGCAGTTATTATTATTATTATTATTATTTACTAATCCCATCATCTGAATTTAATTTGTATAATTAAAACTTGTCTTTAGTAAATTTCTATACACATCTTTCTTAGAAGCTCGGAAAAGTAATTTTATAATAAAGTACAGTCCACTTAGAGGGGGGTAGGTCTTGTGATGGAGTTAGGAAAAAGTGGTCTGGTAGTAGTAGTGGCGAGAATCTCGATGTAACCGGGTCACAGGGTTTGAGTAAAAATGTAAATTGTAACTTGTAGTGACACATGTCTTTTTTTTTCTTATAGGCGTACAATTGTTGGCGTCTTAAGCTGGTACAAGACCAAATTGAAGTATGTGTGAGGGGTGGGGTTAATTTGGTTAGGAATACTGTGCTACTCCAAATGAACAGGGCTTGCTATCCTTAAAAAAAAAGAATCCATTCTTCGAAATCTTAGCTGATTACATCTGGATTCGAGTACCGATCATTGTATTTTCTTATTGGTAAACGACGTTTATTAACGAGAAAATACGAAACTATCTCAATCACGAGGCCTCTCTCTCTCTCTCTCTCTCTCTCTACAAGGAGTACAAAAGAAAGATTTGATTTTTTTTTGTTTATCAACCCTTTAGGTTATTTAAAACCGAAACATATTTTCGGTTGCAAGAACATTTTTTTTTATTGAATACTGTGTTAATAACCATTTTTCAGAATAACAATGATTTTTCCAGATAGAAGTCACGTGAGATCCGCACTGGGTGTCTCATTTGTATAGCCTTTGTGATAATCTAAGATAAGATTCCTTAGTATTATTACACATATCAGTCAGTTAAGTGCCATACGTGAAACACGCTTGGGCGATCATGTCTTTTTCAAGACATGACTGACTGGGCAGAAGATTATCCCGCAATAGGTTGCCATTGCTTTCTGCGGTAGACTGGTTGCCGACCAAGGCTATAGAACCCAATCTGTCCTGCTATTTAACCCATAACTGGAGGGAAGAGACGGATTAATACCTTTCCCAAGGGTATTTGTGCGTAAGTGAATGCAATGGATTCAACTGGAATTCGAACTCGGCTCCCCGATATCCACTGTACCATAACGCACATTACACATATATGCATACATAAAAATGCTTATTTATACACGCACGTACACACGTTTTCACATGCATCTTGTTACAAAGCTTACATTTATTTTACAATTAAAGATTTGGATCTGAAATGTTTGATGTAATTTTACAGGAAAACTTTTCTTAAAGGCCATTTTCTTTTAATGACATCACTTCTTAAAATATTGAAATCAAAGCCAGACTTTAAAAAAAAACAAAAAAAAAACATATTCGCAATATTGAATTGCACTCCTAATCTCATACAGATTTGAAGAAAAGATTTTTTTACAGCAATTTGAGATAATGACTAAAATCTAATCGCATACAATTCTCGATTTTTTTTTCTTTATTTCTTCCATTTTGGATTACATATTGTACCTTCTCGAAAATAAGAACCAAAATGAAATGGTGTGAAAGATATTGGATCGAAGGTGATGTTGTATCAGGCTTCTATGAAGAGAAGACTTGTGTGCCTGCTTTGGCAGTCAGCTGTTAAAATTTTAACCATTGCCAAAGCTCGAACACCGACCACCAGTAGGAAAAATAAGCAACTATCTCGATATTTCAATTGGAGTAGATAGACTGAACTATCGCCCGGTTCACAAAAAACCCACGTCTATTGAACAGGTGTAGAGGCTCGTCCCTTGTTCCCTGCTTAGGACGTGATTTCCGGCTTTCTCTTTTCCAATCTATTCACTCTTACGTAGCCCCCTGCGCACCAGTGGCCTTACCGACTTGCTTGGGGTGATGTGATTAAAAAAAAAAAAAAATTTACAAAGATCAAGCCAAAGAAGATAATTGCAAGCTTGAAGATTGTGTTGCGCCGATCTTTCAAATGGAGAGAATCTACCTAGCTAACTATCGGTTGTTAAAATATGGAATTTAGTCAAACGTTGACCAAGATCCCGAAAGCCAGTTTCAAATGGGTAACTATTTGCACGTTAAAAAAAAAAAAAAAAAAAAAAAAAAAAACTTTTAAAAAATGGTCACTTAGATTTCAAATAAAATTTTCAATTTAGATTTCAAATCGATTGGATTTTTTTAAAGGTTCGAAAATAACATACACTGTATAGAACTTTCTTTAGTTTGAAGAAATTTCAGAAAATTGGGCTCTATTTTTTTACTGCATAGTTTTTACCCCTTAACAAAAATGGATTGATATTATTATTATTATTATTATTATTAACAACAAGAAGCCGTGATGCATGTACCCGGTATACCCGTATCAAACTGATTATATATTAAGCTTCGTATATTTCTACTCCAGTGCAATTTGTTAATGTGCTGCTCCATCACCACCAACACCACCACATAATAATAATAATAATAACAATAATAATAATAATAATAATCTTGAAGTAGAAAATCTCAAAAGTGTGACACGTGAAGACATCAGTAATTCCAGTTGTTGTTAGAGCACTCGGATTGAAGGAAAAGGTTCCGATAGACTCACTAAAGAGATTCCTGGTAGCCCATGACTTACAGAAATACAAAAATGGTACTCGCAAGCACAGCTCACACATTTAGTCAGTCAGTTAAGTGCCATACGTGATACACACTTGGGCGATCATGTATCGAAAGAAGCATCACTGACTGGGCAGAAGATTATCCCGCAGTCAGTCAATCAGTTAAGCGTCATACGTGAAATACGCTTGGGCGATCATGTCTCTCTTGAGACATGACTAACTAGGCAGAAGATTATCCCACAGTAGGTTGCCATTGCTTTCTGCGGTAGACTGGTTGCCGACCAAGGCTATAGAACCCAATCTGTCCTGTTATTTAACCCATAACTGGAAGGAAGAGACGGATTATACCTATCCCAAGAGTATTTGCGCGTAAGTGAATGCAATGAATTCAACTGGAATTCGAACTCGACTCCCCGATTTGTCGTCCGAGTCGATATCCACTGTACCACAACGCACATAGATTGCCATTAATTTCTGCGGTAGATTGGTTGCCACCCAAAGCTATAGAACCCAATCTGTCCTGTTATTTAACTCATAACTAGAGGGACGAGGCGGATTAATACCTTTCCAAAGGGTATTTGTGCGTATATGAATGCCTGGAATTCGAACTCGACACCCCAATTTCTCGTTCCGAGCCGATAACCACTGCAACACAACTACTAAGAGAATTAAAATTATGCGTGTAATCGTTGTGTGTGTGTGTGTGTGTGTGTGTGTGTGTGTGTGTTATTTTTTATTTATTTATTTACAAAAATGACCATTGTAAAATGTCATGAAGCTATTTCTGATCTTACATTTCTGGTTGGGAATGAAGTGGAGTCACCTACTGGAAATTTATATATACCAGTAAGGAAATATTTTTTTTAATCGATTAACCATATATATTCGGAATACTGCTATTGCTCTTCTTCAGAATTGCCAAAATTTAAAAACCATTAGAAATGACCATATATTGAATTCAGTCAGAACATAAACCCATAAAAGTTTCTGGCTCTCTAAATGACAACTTACTCTTTTTATCCTTTTTCATTTTTAACAATTTTCCATCCAAGAAACTGATTTCCGAAGCATTAAAGTCGACGAACCACTTCACTTCCGATATTATGGCATTTAAAAGAAAAAAAATCCATTTTAACAAACATTGTTTGAAATCAAATCAAATCATCGTATTTGCATTTTAATTTTAAGTTAATTTGGTTATTTAAAAGAAAAATGATAATCAAATGTTTCTTTTAACATTATTCTTTTTGATTTTGTCTTCAAAAAATTGCTATGAATTAAAAAAAAAAGATAAATATTTTCAAAGATAATTCTAAAATGAAAATAATTAAATTTGAAATTTGAAGAACACAGTGAATTAAAAAGTAATAGCAATAATGGTTTCCTTTCATCGCTAAAAGTGTAAAATTCTTCCAATCATCCTTTCGCCAAACTGGCGGCGAGAAGCGGTGCGAACACACAAGCACAGAAAAGGGAGAAAAAGAGAGAGTCGTTTTAATAGAATCTTCGTTGACAGAAAAAGGAAGCACTGTGCACACACGCACGGGCTGTCAAGTGCGTGCGTGTATGTGTGTGTGTGCGCGCGTTCACAGTGGGTGTGTTGGCTCAATTTCAGGTAGACAGCTGTCAATTTTCTTTTTTCAAGTGAAAAAGTAAAATTAATTTATTGAATTTTCCGTTTTTTTTAAACAGTTTAACTCTTAGTTAATGTTTTTCTTTATTGTTCTAAAAAACAACTGACAGAATATCTACCATCTATCTATGAGAGAGAGAGACTGATAAAAGAATTTAAACTTTTTTTACTATAATAAAAACGTTACCTAACGTAATGCCTTAATTTTTTTTGTCTACGTTGTAAGAAAATTTGCAAGGAATGGCATTTTTTAAAGCCTTTGAGCAATTATTTAATGAAAAGCTAATGTTTAGCAACAAGCCTGTAGAGGTTGATTCACATAATGGAAACTATGGTATTTGGTATTATTGTTTAGTTGAAAGCCTCAAGTGTAGGACACCCAGTGAGGATCGAATTCACTACTCAGTCTGAATGGTCAACTACACTAGCCTTGTTATTTACCTGAACCGAGACGCCTAGGCATTTGGGGGAAATTGTGATTTTAGTAACGACGAATTAAAATAAATAATTATAATAATAATTCCTGATTTAAGTGCCATACGTGATACATGCTTGGGCGATCATGTCTCTAAAGGAACATGACTGACTGGGCAGAAGATTTTTCCCGCAGTAGGTTGCCATTACTTTCTACTGTAGACCGGTTGTCAACCAAGGTTATAGAAACCAATCTGTCCTGCTGTTTAACCCATAGCTGTAGGGAGAATCGATGAATTAATGCCTTTCCTAACGGTAATTGCGCGTCAGTGAATGTAACGAATTCAACTGGAATTTGAACTCTGGTCTCCTATTTCTTGTTCCGAGCCGATATCCACTGCGCCACAGTCTGGGTCAATCGGCTTTAAATTCTACAACATTGTTGACAACCATCTCGAATCAGTTAAAAAATGAATTTCAAACTATCTTCACACCAATGCCACAATTTTGTAACTGTCTTTGAATCATTGATGCGCTTGGCTTGGGATGAAAATGGAATTTTTTTTTAGGGTTCCCCGTAGTAACTCCCCCCCACCAAAAAAAAAAAGAGCGAGAGCACGTTTAACAACCACGGCGTAGTTGTTAAACACGTTCTTGCATTTTTTTTGGGGGGGGTACTTTTTATCTAAATCTAAACTTATTTATAAATGGAACTTTGTCTGCCTGTGTGTGTGTGTGTGTGTGTGTGTGTGTGTGTGTGTGTGTGTGTGTGTGTCTGTCTGTCTGTCTGTCTGTCTGTGTATCCGTTACCTATAGACTCCGAAATGGATGAACCGATTTTCTTGAAAATTTACACAGTTGTACTATAAGCGTCTGCGAGTGTTCTTAGCTAGGTTTTGTGTCGAGGTACCATCGATAACTATCGAAAATCGATAATCGAAAAAATCGGGTTATAGAAAGAGTGGTCCGATTTCAATCAAATTTGATACACTCATAGACAAAGACATAAGAAACGATATTCAAAAGTTTCAATGTTGCAGTTCTTACAATAGTGCAGAAAATCCATAATATATATATATATATATATATATATATATATATATATATATATAAAAGGCAAGATGTTTGTGTGTGTGTGTCTGTTTATCTGTCTGTATGTCCTTTATACAAATCCACAATTTTTATCCGATTCTCACCAAACTTCACACAAATATTCTTTGGGCTGAGTCTGAGCTCCAGGACTATGGATTAATTTTAAAGCTTTCATTACACCCGAGCAACGCCGGGCTATACTGCTAGTTATTTTTATAAATTTACTAAATTTTGAATCACCGGCGGACGCTAAGGTAAATTTCTTGAAGGAAATTTTCATTTGGTGGTCAACCCAAAGCTTTTATTATTTTTACGATCTCAGATATAGTCAGCTTTAAATAACCTACAAAGGATTGATAACCCGTAAAAAAGAAATAAATTAATCTACGACTAATTTTGTTCTGCGAACAAGATAATTATTTGAATGTAGTTAATAAAATGTAGTTTATTTGTCAATAAAATAAAATGTAGTTTATTCGTCAATAATTCCAAGAAACTGACCATTTACGAGTTTACTGAATTTGGATTTTGAATAAAACATACTTTTAGCCTTCTACCGGACTAGGTAAAAGGTTATGTAGAGGTTATATTCGTACATCATTCATTTTAAGATTTCAATCTTCACTCAACTGAGACCCCGGGCTTTTTAAGTACTGACGAAGCGATTTTTCTAGTCTGCCTACCGTAGTTAGGAAGCATGCTGACCAATTCCCTTGTGAAATGAATTTGATCCACATTGGGTGCTTCACACTTGTGTAGCCTTGAGCCAAACTAAGTAGTCTTTAGCCCATATCAATATCTACGCAGTTACAGATACAAAGTTTTGAAGTTTTAAAAATATCTGCTGTGGATTTTAAGTATGAAAATGATCTGAGCAAGTAAAAAAAATAAGTTCGGCAAATCTGGCCTACAGATTCATCTTTCCATTGTTTCAAACCTAGACTATCTAATTTTTTATAACTATTTTTTCAGCTGAGTCCCAAGGAAACTTTAAAGTGTCGATTATATCGAATATATCGCGGATTTTACAAGCATGCGAATAGGTTGACTGTAAAATCGAAATCGACTATAGTGAAAAAAGTTACCGTAAAAAGAATCAGCGATTTATCATTTGATAAGCGATGGTAGAATCAACTGTGAAGTTGTGAACAAATTTGCATTACGTAAATTTGACAAGAGTAAGAAAAACCTCATATTAAAAGTACAGGACTCTTTTTGATCTGTTGGTCAGTGTTGTAGCCCAGGTTATAAAATAATAATAATAATAAAAAAAACTAAAATCGGGAATGTTGATTTTTAAGTTAAACGGGTTCTTTTTATTTGACACAACACAATCTTCCTAACCTGTCTTATGCCAAATATAGCTTGTCTTGGAATTGAGCTACATGTATATTCTTCTCTAATTGTGTTTGTAATCGATGTTTGAGGCGAGCTTTAAATAGCGACTGTTGAGCTTTTATTTAATAGTATATAAAAAAGGTATGCATTTTTTTTTATTTGGAAGATTATGCAGCACCAATCTTCCTCTCTTATCCCACCCTATCATTTGGCCTTGTACTGAATAAATATCGAAATAAAAGTAGCAGGATAATAAAAAAATTAACCTAGCAATCGATTGGTATTATAATGTTTGTTTATCAAATGAGTACCAGTGACTAATTCTTCAATTGTTGTTAAGTGAGCGACCAGCACATTAACAAAGTGATGCTAGGATACAAATCCCAATATAACCATAATAAGACTCAGTTTGGTATATCCATATACCAGGCACATATATCACGGCAAAGTGTGCGCGATATGGCAACTGATAAAAAAAAGCAGTGCGTAACTTTTACAGGTGAAACCCAGTTCAAAATACTTTTAGGCCGTGTAACCCAGTCCGCCCAGACGGTGTCCGATTGAAGGTGTCCCCATACATTTAGATGTTACTCCCGATTCACCTTGGCTGTCTTATCCTTCGAATTAAAAACGCTCAAGGCCCAGCCATGACGCCCCCCCCCCCACTACTCCCGCTCATGAACAGAGATGCACAGTACGTCATTTCCTAGGGGACATACCCAACTACTTAAGATCAGGCAACTGACAAGCAAAGAGATTAGCGATACCGAACAGAATATTTACTGTCTGTTAGTCTCATTTCCCCAAAACAAAACATGTAATGTATATTATCTTCTATAGATCAGTAATCACGGGAATCACACCGAGTGGAGTATCTCTGTTATTATTATTATTATTATTATTAATTAAATAATTAATCGCTATATTTTTACATGTAAGACAAATATTCATTCGTTAATCGTTAATATTTCCAGTCTCTTATCATTTTAAGATCCCACTTGGAACCAACCAGCGTGCAAATAAACGTGTTTACCATATGAGCAATTATACGAGTTCTTGTTGACGACTGAGAAATGCCATTATTATCTTTCTCTGATTTTTCAAGTACAACAAGCCTGATAGCACCAGTTCTAGATGCTTGCCCCTCGGCTAAAAAACTATACCTGGTTTGTGGAAAAGACCGCATTTGTACTTTATGAGCCATGACCTTAACCATTAGAGCCGGGAATGCACCGGTTGAATATCAGAGATTTTACAACAAATCGAGCCGATCACAAGTAATTGTTCAAGAAATGGTGGTAAGCACATATGATACACTCCACATGGAATAAGCTGCGTCTTTTTAACGAATGAGGCATGAAACCGAATCCTTGGATAATGTCTGTCTTGTGAGTTTTTAAAAGTTACAAAACGGACTGTCATGATTGAGCACGGGTCGTTTGGCTCTTCAAGACTCGAACATAGAACAGCTGTTTTTAACATCAGGCTACAATACATTTAA
>JBBBDQ010001001.1:990000-1065000 GCA_037127315.1 Ascarosepion bandense
TTAAAGTACGGATGTAGGGTTGCGCGGGGTTTTGGAAACAAGGGAAGGCAATAAAATCACTCGTAACAGAAAATAAAATAAAAATGATAATAATACTAATAAAGGAAACGAAAATAAAAAAAAAATATAAAGGAAAGGACAAGAAATTTAAAATAAAATGAAATAAATTCTCCGACTCAACAAATTCGCATTTACATTTTTGTCTTTTCTGTCCCCGCCCACACGACAACTTACGAAAAAGGAAAAACGGCATTCCCTGCCGTGAGAACATAGCATAAAAAAATAAAATAAAATAAAATAAAACAATAGTTTAAAAAATCAATTAATAAATGAATAGATAAAATGATCTTGTAAAAAATAAATAAAATAGTGACAATAATTATTGAATAAAAAATTTAAGAAATACTTTAAAAAATCAACAAAAAACATAAAATAATAATTTATTTGTCCATATTTTTTTTTTGTGAAGTAATATTAATAGATAAAATATATTAAAATGAAATGAAATAAATCATAGCCCCATGGTGAGAATGACGCAAGTATTTAACACACAGATTTTCCAGTCAACTTTGATCTTCAAAAATTTAAATGTCAAATGGTTATCTTCTTAATTTCTTTTCTTTGATTATTCTCTCACCTTAACAATGTTCCTTTTTCTCATATTCTCTCACATTCATTAAGCCCTTGCGTCTTAGTGGGTTTATTGCCTTGTTTTGGGGGGGATATGGTAAGATTTGATATTGACATTCTCAAACTACCTCTAGATATATAAAAATATATAATTGCAGAAGCACATGTACAGAAGTAAGTACCTAAATTGTTCCAAGCTTAAATTTACCTGCACGTGGACTAGGTATGATTGATCTCAAAACGGTCAAATAATTGCTCATTTTTTTAGACATTCTAACGTATATCTATAGCTCACACGCATACATACATGCATACTTGCACATTAAATGTGCAGATGAACACAAATGCATTTTAAGACATACAACATTAATGATGGATACAAAAAAATAGAGCCAATATAGATGAATCATTCATCTATATTTGCCCCATTTTGTATTCTGTATACCAACACATGTGCGTTTATTTTACAGAAAAACAATTGCGTATTTTTACAACGTGAATGACGCGTGTTGTGTACTATAAGACTTCGTACGCTTTATTCTCGCATACACAAGAGATGTATTTTGCTTATAAAAACATATAAAATTAGTTATTTCACGGTACTATATCCCTATAAATAAACTTAAATCTATGTGATTTGTAAAAATGTAAGCGAGCGTGTATAAATATGCATGCGTTGATTTGGGGATGGCTCGTGAGTTCATAACGGAGAAGGTTTTTTTTTCTTTTTTTTTTCTAAAAGCTTTTTTTTTTATTGGCTACTTTTTCCGATTGGAGGGTCATTTTTTCCGAAATAAAGCGTCAACAAAGAAATCAGAAATTAAGGAATGAAAAATAACATATAAAAATAAAAATATTAATAATAAATAAAAATTTCAAATTGATTTATAAAAAGAGCAAAAAAGAAAGAAATATGTTTTACAGGCAGTGAAAATCAGAAAGAATAACAGCGTAAAAAGAAAAAAAAAACTATCGTGTGTGTGTGTGTGTATGTGTGTGTGTGTGTGTGTGTGTGTGTGATGTGATGTGATGTAAAAAGGTTGATAAATGACATCATCAGTATCTTCAACAACACCGTAATCACTTGAGAAGTGACAGTGTGTATACGCAATATAAGATATGGAATAAAAAAAAAAAAGAAGAATCTACTAAAATAAGATAGGGTTGAATGAGAGGAAACGTGGGTGTGATTATATAGAAAGGTGGGAGAGAGTCAGGGATCTGCTTAAGGGCTAAAAATTGTAAATCATTAAAGGAAGATCGTGTGTGTGAGTGAGAGGGAAGAGAGAGAGAGAGAGGGGGGAGTCATTACTTAAAGTGGTAAAAGAACGAAAAATATTAGAAAATGAATAAAAAAGAGAATTAAAAAAAAAGAAGATCCCTGACCCTTCGAGGGCTACAACAGAACATTCAATTACGATTAATTGTAGTTTTTTTTTTGTGTGTGTCATAGGAAAGTGATGATCGAAAAAGAAAAGAATAGGGGGTTAAATTATGTTATCAACACCACCACTATTATTATTATTGACTTTTTAGGTAATGATTTTTGATTTTGGGACCGTAAAAAACAAAATAATTTAAAAACACAAGAAGATGAAAGTGAAAGAAAAGAGTGAAGTTTCAAATTAAAAACAGAACACAATTTTCAAATATATATATATATATATATATATATATATATATATATATATATATATATATATGCTGGATACAGAGCCAATATCCTACTATGTGTGGATACCAGCGTGTAAAAGACGAAGGATATGATGCTTCCTTTTCGAGGAAAAGAGCTGTCCATCTTTTTTTTTTTTTTTTTTTTACTTTTTCTTTTTAAAGGGATGTCCTTCCTGTTTTTCTTTCTTTTTTCATTTCCATTCTTTTCTTTTTTTAAACCCTGAAACGTTGATATATTCTGTGGATGATATCCATAAAAATAGGGATTGCTTTAAATAAATACCAATAGCAGATGTTTGGTTGGTAACTTGGTACCGTGTACAACACATACAAGATTATTACACACCTCCGACAGCTCCATCATCACCACCCTCATTAGCACACCCACAATGATATAACAAACTTTACGACAATAATACTATTGTTATTAATGCCCGTACAAGAGTATGACTTATAAAAGGAAAATTGTATTATTTGGTTCCTTCAGCAGTTAAGATAAAAATAATGTCTACCATAATTTTTTTTTTTTATCGACCGTTGTTTCATTAGAACAGTTCACATAGTACGTGTGTGTCGTTTTTTTTTTTTTTTTCTTAGCCATTTTTTTCTCAGAGCTTGTCCAAATCATCTTTGTCCTTGCATCTGTCTGTGCCTCCTGTACTGTTGTCTATTTCTTCTAACTATTCAGTTTGTGCTAAACATATAATTTTGATCATAAACTTTTTAACAAGAAAATATTTGACGCAAATAATCATTTAAAACAAATATACAAACAAAAAACAAAGAGAAAACAAATTAAGAAAATAGGTAAAAATTCTCACTCCAATAGAACATCATTCATATATTGAACAGATCGCCTTCGTCTTTCTTACCCCCACCCCCAATAAAACTGGACAGATGGCGATTTACTTCATCGTGTGTCTATGTGTGTCGCCATACGTCTCCCGTGTGCTAAATATGAGTTAATCTAAGTGTGCCTGTGTGTGTAAAATGGATGATAGACCAGAGGTCCACTCACAGCCAGTTAGTGGGGTACTAATAAAACAGCAGAGGGACGTAGAGCATAGACGACCGATCTGTTTTTTTTTACATACTACTACAATATGGTACTATTATTGGCTTGGGCTACCGTTTTACCATAGCTAACGATACACACTACTAAGCAAAATATTGTATATACTTTACAAAGGTGAAGTGACTGGGCATTACCATCACTCTCTTTCTCTCTCTCTCTCTCTCTCACACACACAGAAATAGTTAATTTTTGTGTATTGAACGTTTGCTTGTCTGCAAGATGTATAAAAGAAAAACTATTTCTTATTCCATTTAAGTGTCTACCTCTGTCTCTCTCACACAGTTATAAAAAAATCTATCTAAAAATTAAGTAACAGCGACATCTAATTTAAATTTTTAAAAAAATCCTACCTAGAATAAAAACTCTTTAACTTAAAGAAAAATTGTATATAAATATGTATATACATTTATTTACTAACTTGTCAAAAAAATTGACCTTCTAGCCTTTGTTATTTATTATATAAAAAAAAAAACATATTGAAAGTGAATGTTTAGTAATTCCTTAAGGTTTATACTTGGACAGACGCTTTTGACACAGTTTTTTTTGGAAATAAATTTTAAAAATACATTGAAAATAGTCTTAAAAAATATGGTTAACTTTAAAATAGTCTTCACTGTAGTGCAGACCATTTTCTCATCTGTGGTCAGTAATTTTTTTTTAAAGAAAATTGAATTTTTTAAAGATTTTCTTTTTGGTAATTGTTCTTTTATTTATATTTTATAGTGTGTATGTTTTAGATGATGGGATATTTTCTCTGTGGGGACACTTATTTCTTTACTCTCTCTCTCTCTCTGGGGATTTTGCTATAATGTATATGAGCAATAAAAGGTGAAGTACTTTAACCAAAATGTAGCGATGATCAAAGACAGTATGCGTGCTCGAGTTAAAAGACACACGCGTCTACACACACACACACAGGCAACTGACTGAAGCAAGTACATGTCCCAACTCAACTGACATTTCAACATTAGCCTGCCTGCTGCTTTTCCCCCCCCCCCCACCCTGCCTTTTTATATATTTTAAGTAACACACACACACACACACACGTGTGTGTGTGTGTGTAATTTTAAAAAGTTTATGTTGAATCATTATATATTTATGCTCTTTAAGCCGCTCAGATTAACCAACTTCTTGAGTCTGTGTTTTTTTGTTTTTTTATTTTACATTTTTTAAACAAATTTAATATAAAAAAAACACTATTTCAACTTCTGCTATGAAAGCAAGTGTAAAAAAAGTTGAAAAATATATAAATCCCCTTACAGTTTAAAAGAAGACAGTTGTTTGAAAACAAACGATAAAAGTTATGTGGATAAAATCTTTTCTTCCAAATAAAAACTCTTAGATGTAAAATGATTTCAGAAGAACCTAAAAAATAAGTTGAAAATGGAAAATCATTTAAAAAAAAAAAAAAAGAAATTGTTACAATTTCGTGTAAAATCTAGATTTATGCTAATCACTATTTTCTTTTAATTGCATTTATTTTCTAAAATATAAAGAAAAAAATAAAATGAACCCAGCATCAGATAAAAAATTTGTTATTTTTCATACACACACGCATATTAGAGCTTGCATCAGTGGTCATAATTTCCTAGGAAAAAATATTTGTGTGTGTGTAAAGCCATGCCTAAAAATTTGAAGAAATAGTAGTGGGCAAAAATAAGCCATGGAGGAAGGTTGCAATTGTAAAACTCATAGATATGGTAAAATAAAATATACTACAATAATAATAATAATAAAGTATTCTCTTACCGCCACTCATATACCCCTCTCTTGCTTTTTCTCCTCCTACTCTCACTCCTTCACTTCCTCATGCCGCAACTCAAAATCCCCCTCTGTCCAACCGGTCAGGCCTCCGCCGACTCCCACTTCCACACTTTTAAACAATTCTGTTTTTCTGTGTTCTTTTTTATTTTCATTCCATTTCCATATTTGTTCATTGGTTTTGGATGTATGTATGCATGTGCGTGTATGTATGTGTGTGCGTATATATATATATATATATATATATATATATATATATATAAACTTTTTTTTATTTTTCCTCCCACTTCATTATTATTTTTTTTTTAGGGTTTGGCCTATGTCCCTCCCACTATATATATATCTTAGTAGTTTCTTCTTTTTTCCTAATCTTTTTCTCCCGCTATCTCTGTCCATTTCCAACCCACCTCCGCGTGTCCGTGTGTCCATTTCTTCTTGCCTCCCCGACACCTCATCTCTCCTATTTTTCTAATCATGCCTTCTTTCTCTCTCACACACACTTTTACAGTAGCTGAAAAATCGCCAATGGTTGATAATAATAACCAACAACAAGGACATGGCCAGAGTTGGTCTGGCCTGCAGCAACAAGAATAATCATAATCATAGTAGTAGTAGTAGTAATAATAATAATAGTAATAATATAGTGGTCATTATTTTATTCATTTATTTTTATTTATTTATTTATTTATTTTTTGTCTAACTCACGTATTAATCAGGAACATTGCAAGCAAAAACGAAAAAGAGAAAAGAATTGCTGGTCATTGTCAAAATTGCCCCGGTATAAGTTTAATGAGAGATCAGAATTTCACAATTATTATGCAAATCAACCTAGCTGCCCATGATAAGAGATTTCGCTTTCTTCCTATCTATATGTATCTTCTTTTTTCTTTTTTTTTCTTTTAAACTCTCTTGTCCGGCCAACTACAAAGTGGACAAAAGAGGGCGGGAAAGTTAGAAGAAGAAAGAATGGGCGGTAAAAGAAAGGGACACATATGTGTGTGTGTGGAGAAAGGTAATAGAGAGATTGGGGTGGAAGATATTAAAAAAAAGTGGGGGGGTTAGACACAGGATAGGCTAGAGAGACTTAAGCAACTTGAAGTGAAGGCGGGGAAAAAGGGTTGATAGGCTGCTGAGAAATTAGAGGTGAGAAGAGTAGGTGTATTAAGTGAGGAGGAGATTAAGGGGGACATAAATAAGAAGGTCCGTGAAATAATTGATAAGTAATGTGAAAGAGAGAAAAGTTGGTAGTTACCGGGATAGAGAGAGAAAGAGAGAGCGGGTGGAGGAAAAGAACAGGTAAAAAACAGGAAAGAATGAAGTAAATATACGGCAAATATAAGAAAGACAAGTAAGACAAGGGGGTTAAAAAATAAATAATGACAGAGAGAGAGAGAGAGAGAGAGAGAGAGAGAAAGATAGAGAGAAAATTTCGTTAGAAACAAAATATTGATAGGTAGATATTGGGGTGTTTTGAAACTGAAATGAGAGGAATGTATAATCTACGTCGGGAAATGAAAGAGAAAAAGTGCAATGAATTCTAGAGGATCGATTGTTTTTAAAAACATCAATTTAAGATCATACTTTTAATTAGTTAATTTAAATTTTGACTTTTTAAAATGATAATATATATTTATTTAAAAATATTGATTTTAGAGATTAAATGACATGTACTATTGTAAAAATAAATGATAAAGTGTTTTTTGTGTTACAAAAAAAAAAAAAAATCTGAAGCAGCTATATAGATAGAAGGAAAATGTTCGGTCGATATTTTCATATTTTATTTATTTCATTCTTTTATTTGAGTCCCGCTTAGATAAAAGGCAAAAAAAATTGTAAATGAGATCAGAAGACTAAAGCCTAAGGAAGTTGAGACCCTGTGGGAAATTGACATTAAAATTGTTAGCCATTCTCTTGGAAATAAGAGAAGTAATGACGATGTTTATGTGTGTATTAGTAAAAAGGACTAGCGATATGGGTAGGTGTAAAAAATTGAAACAAAGAAGAAAACGATGAAGAAAGTAAGCAAAAGAAAGATTAATGTCGTGAAGTAAAGCATTTTTAGAACCAACACAAGTCAACGAATAATAATAGTTTTAAGAAAATCATTCTACAAAGATTACTGCTGCTGCTAAAACAACAGCCGCGCTTAAAGAGCTAGTCCCTTTTCTTCTTGTTCGATTGGTAGAAGAAAAGAAGCTGAAATTTGTAAAATATGTCTGTGGTAGGTTGTAAGCAAGTCGAAGAGGAGTGGTGTATTAAAAATAAAATAAAAAATTGAGAAGGACGAGGAAAGAGAAAGAAAGAATAAGGCGCGAAATAGAGTAGTAGGAAGAGTAGATAGATTCACAGTGGTTGGAGGAGACCATCGCAAAGGAGGAGGAGCAAGAGGTAAAAATATAGAAAAAGGGGAAGGATAGAGTGAAAATTATTACTTGTACATTTTTGAAAAATATAGTCACAGAGAGGCAAGGAAAGCTTCGAAACGAAGATAGGTAAAGAGAGGGAGAAAATAGGGAGGGATGGAAGTCTGAAGGGGAGGAGTGAAAAGTCGAAAATGGTCTGGGGCGGAGGAGGTAGTAGTAATAATATACATATGTATCTATACACACACACACACACACACACACATAATTTTAATATATATATATATATATATATATATATATATATATATATAAGGGCTATGAACATTGTTTAATGCGTTGTTCTGCGCGGAAAACGGGAGGCTGAGTTAACACATATGTATATATTATACATACATTAACACAAAGAGGGAGGAGTGATATTTAAAATATACACAAAAAGGGAGGAGTGAGTGTGGTGGGGTAATGAATCGCTTAAAAGAGAGAGGGGGTGAGTTAAAAAAGTAGATTTTGACAGAAAGTGGGAGGATACCAAAATGGAAAGAGAGAGTGAGGGAAAAAGAGAGAGTATTCTTTTGGTGGAAGGAGAAAAAAAAAAGAAGAAAAAAAATCTACAAATACAATTTTAGATCGCACATACACACATCCATACACTTATGTCGATTAACTTAGGGGTGGGGAACGAGTTGGATGATTACGACCATGTAGTTGAAATTTATTCAGCTGAAATGGAACGGGGTTTTTGAGTTATTTTATTTTATTTTATTTTGAGGGGGGATTTTGTAAAATTTTATGTACCCGTGCGAAGAAAAAGAACGCGAAGAGATATACTTTATTAAAAATTTAGTAAAACATTTTAAAAGACAGAACGAATGAAAAATAAAATTAATGACGAGAGAAGTGACAGTGTGATAAAAAACAGAAAAAGAAAATACTTTAATTTCGGAAAGAGAGAGAGAGAAAAAGAATCTATGAGTAGTAGTAATAAACTCAAAAGTAAATAAAGACACGGGTCGAGTTTAAACGATAGAGAGAAAAAGAATGAAAAATAAGAAGAGAGAGGGCGTGTACATACAACGTGCGATAATAAAAAAAAGAAGATTGAAAAGAGAAATAGCAAATAAAAAAGGCTAAGGAAAAAAAGAATATATAGCGGGTGACTAAAAGTGGTGAAATATGTATGTAGGTATTAAAAAAAAAGCACGCATAAATTTATTTTAGACACACACGCACTTGTATACTGCGGCCTTTCTTTCTCTCTCTTTGAAAAGGGCGGAGAAAGGAATCAAAAAGAGAGAGAAGGAAGGGGAGGCATATAAATAAAATAAAATATAGCGAAAAGTAGCGGGGTGATGTAGCAGCAGATGTAGAGTCAATGTGAGCAAAGAATGATATGTATGTAAGTAAAAAAAAAAACGTAACAAAACAAATAAATAAAAATTATATAGATAAATAAAGAGGAAGGGCGTAAAATGAGAGATAGATAAATTTAATATGGTAAGGGGGAGGAATAGTACAGTGATGTCGATTTCACTTGCACATGGCTTCTGTCAGTGTTCTTGCTACTCTCTAAGTTTTGTAAACACAGCAACTAACCGGCTAGTACTTTTTACTCGACCAAGCAAAAAGAAAAATCCAACAAAAATAACGAATTCTACTTTATTTTAAATAGCAACACGAGAAAGACGAGACAACAGAATTATATTTTATGTTATAGTTTAAAAAAATCAAAATTTAAAAAAAAATTTTTAACGATTACATAAAAATAATTTTACTTAAAAAAAAAAAATTATATATTACAACAACAAACAAATTGTCACGAAGTATTTCGTTTTTATCTTATGTTGATTTTTAAAAAGTCTTTAACTTAAAAAAATAATAATACGTTTTTTGGTTTTGACAGAGATAAAGAAAGCTAAAAAAATAAAACTTTCGTTTATTTTAGAATACAAGAAAAATATTCCTCATTTAAATAAATGTTGATGTTGGAAACCCCAAAAGAAAAGTTGTATAATTAATTTTAAAAAAAGGACAAAAAAAAACAAAAAAAATTAAAACTCTTGAATTAATTTTTTGATTGAAAGTACAAACAAAACAAATAATAATAAAAAAAGACAATGTAAAAAATTTAAGTGCTATTTATTTTTATTTTATTTTATTTTTTTGTGAATTAATGACATTTTTAGAACATGAGAAAAAATTATATTTTAAAAAATTCTGGATAAAACAAAAGTGAGTCAATCCACGCTTCGGATTTTTTCTATATTTTAAATTTTAATTTTTAAAAAATTAAATTTTCAAATATATTAAAAACTAAAAAAAAAATGGAAAAATTGATTGAACAATACTAGTATTAGTAGTAGTAGTTGTAATAATAATACAAATTTAAAAAAATCTCGAACCTACTTGGCTCGGATTTTGTTGTTGTGTTGTGTTGAAGCAGACGTTTCTTTTTCTGGCCGCCATGTTGGAAGCGCGGCATGCTGGGTAAGGACACAAGACAAGATGGCGACAACGCTGGGGTGGCCGTGGAAGAAGGTAAATTTTATCTCCTTTAAAATCACCAGATTTTTTTCTATCTAGCACCGGGAATCACACTATCAGCTGCCGAAATGTCATCTCTAGCATTCACTTCGACTATTTGGACTATAAAACCTACCGATAACCGCTTGCCTTGGAAGGTTTGAATTGCAATTTTTGTTATTACCATTTTCGTTTTAAAAAGAGAAGACAACAAGAAAGAAGGCCGTAGCGCGAGAAAGAGAGAAAGAAAGAGGAAAGGGAAAAAAAAATGAAATCTTACTTTCCTCTTTTGGTTTTCTTTTCTTCCTTTTTTTTATAAATCCAGAAGAGAGGAAATTATTTTAAAAATATTTATCATCGCTTTCGGAGGATTTCTCAAGGTAAATGTTGGATTATTGTTCTTCTTGTCTTGTCTGTTTTTAGTTGAAGTGGGTTTATTTATGGTCGGCAGAAAAAGGCGAGATCTTTTTTTTTCTCTCCTACTTTTTAAAATGCAGAATTGGCGAGAAAAATATGATTAAAATATTTTTAAAAATGGATTGTCAAACATTGGGAGAACTGAGAAAATCGGCAGTAGAATTTTAAGTTCCTCGTACTTTTTGTTTGTGTTTGCTACTTCAGATTTTTGTTTATCTTTGTTTACTTAGGGGTGTGTTTGTTTATTTTGGTGGGTGAAGATGAGCAAATAAGTAAAAGTAAAACTTGGGGGGATCGAGAAATTAGTCGATGATTGCGTGAATGTATGTTTTTTTTAATCATTAAACAGAAAAAAGGCGTTAAAAAAGAAAGGAGTAAGCAAGAAAACGAAGCTTTATTTTGAATTGAAATTATGAAGATCGTAAACGGACGATTTTATGGAATCGATTTTAAAATGTTAGAAATAGAATTAAATATTCTTTTCATATTTATGAGATTAAATAATTTAAAATAGATTTTTAATTAAAAATTATTTTTGAGATATCGTTATAAAAAAAATTATTCTTAATGAATGTCACTCAGCTATTGAAAAAAAAAAAGGTACATAGTCACTACTAGTCGTTTACTTTTTTTGAAATATAGACAAACAAAAAGAATGATTATTTTTTTTATTTTCCAAAAGTTTAAAATAAGCTATTTTCTTTAGTTCTGATTGAGTTAAAAAAAACAAACAAAAAAAGCTACAGATATATATATATATGTAAATTAAATACTTTTTCATAAGATGCGTGTGTGCAGAAAACTGTTTTTAAGACTTTATTTTTCTCATAAAGAAATTGGCAACAAAAAAGAAAACAGACTTTGAGGAACTTCTCACTTACGTTCGCTTTTTATTTTCGAAAAACAATAGGACAGCTGATACTTTCTACATTTAAGTTTGTCATCGCTTTGAAAGTTGTTTTTTTTTTTTTGATAGATGAATAATGAGCAAAGAAAAGTTAAGAGAAAATAATTTCTGATCACTTTATTCAATTGGTATTGTTTGCTTAAGAATATTATTTTAATGTACTTTTTGATTTACATGCATTTTCTTGTGAGTTCAAGACTTAAAAAGTTGAAAAAAATTCTCCCCACTCTTTAATGATGAAACATTTTCGCCCTTAAAAAATCCTTTTGGTACAAAAAAAATAAAAAGTAGCTAGAGTTAAACTCTATAGGATGAAATCTCTAATTTTATTATTTTATTGAATGTTAAACGTTTATAAAAAAAAAATCTTTGGGCGTTTAGGGAAACAAAAATCAGCCGTAACTTCTCACCGGTGATGAAGATGAATGAAAATTCTTCTCATTTTAAAGTTTAATTTCTGCTATTTAGTTTTTTTTAATTTGATGAACATTTAAACAGTTGCATTTGAAATGTGATTGATGTGATTTTAAAAAAAAACTTTTTAACCATAGTTGCAATTTTTCTATCCCTTCCCTTCTAAACTTTTGTCTTCTTGTGTCTCAAACATATGTTAAGTATTTTTATAAATCTTGAGAAAGTAAATATGAATTAAAAAAAAATATATCCTCGATTGTTGTTCTTAATCATTAGGTCGTTCTTCATATTTCATGATAATGGATGAAGAGAAGACTTATCATCTGATAAGTTCTGATAAGAAGACTAAAAAAATGCTGTAGATTACCTTCACTTTGTCATTATATGGTTTCACTATGATGTTGTTTTATTGACAAAAAGAATTTAAGAACGATTTAGCTCTTTCTCTCTTGTTTTGTTTAATATCTAAATTAAAATTAAAAACTAAAACAATTCCCTCGACTCGTTTACCAAGGCGGTCAGTGCGTGTGTGCGCTTATTGTGACTCCAAAGTGTTTTGTATTGTTTCTCCCTGCCCCCCTTTTCGCATTTCTGCTTATAAATGCGTGTGTGCCTATTGCAGTATAATTGATCGCATTTCTTCAAAATTTTAATACTTCATTTTTCTGCTTGTTCTATCATTTCTGACAATCATCCTTGTCATCCCGATTTCGATTCTATCAACTGGCACACCGCAGATAGAGCTGCACCGTCATTGCACACACGCAAATTAATTTTTCTTTTAGTCTAAGATTCTAAGTTTTATATACCTGCTGGCTGCTTTTTACTTATTGTTATTGCAATCACAATATGGTGATCCCTTTATTTTTTTCTCTTTTGTGTAATATTCTCACTTGATCATTTACTGTTAATACTGCTAACAATAACATCAACAAATCTGGTTTTTGGTCTCTAGTCCAAAATTATTGTTGAAAAAAAAAGGGGGGGATTCTAAGCTAGCACTACTGCTTACCGACCAGCATCTGTTGTAATTTTCTTGTTATTTATTCCTTTTCTCACTTTTTCAACCAGCAGTACCTTTAATTTACTTATTATTTTACAGTACACTTAATAATAGTTACATAGTCGCTATGCTTTCTTAGAAGTGAGCAGCAGAGAATCCAAGGAGCAAATCTTTTGGGTCCTACTCGACTAGGGAGCAGGTGTGTGTGTGCAGGCACAGGCACGAATCTTAGTAATGGTGTACACTGTACACAATATTATTATTCTTTCTTCTATTCTCGCTTTCTCCTTGCTTTTTTGATGATATCGACAACAAGGTCCAACTAATAATGAATGACTTATTTCTCTGGTCGTTCCAGAAGTACGTTGCTACTACTAATTAGCAGCTTTTAAGTTTGTAGTTTATAACGTGCAATATGAAACATTCTCTTTAAAGAACGAAGCCCCCCACCTCATTTTCTTTGGCTGCATAAGTAAGTATGCATCATTCTGCCAACCAGGAGACAATTTTATGTGTACATGTTTATCCACACCTCTTCTTATCGATTTGGGTTTTTTTTCCTCTTTCGAAAATGAAACGAAAATCGCACGTCTTACTACTACTGCTACCTTGTGTGTACTATTCTAGGTTGTAATATACCTTCTTTTGGTTGGTTGCAGTTGTTATAGTAACCAACAACTTCAAGGCCTGTCGTACTTTTGCTGCAGTGCCGACTAGTAAACATTAATAACACTTGTGTCCATATGAATGACTAAGTGATTAAATAACAATTCTCTAATTATCTCGTTTCATGTGATTGTCGTTTTTGCTTTGCATTATTAAATACACACTTCCCTGAAAATGGCCTGGGCTGTCTTGATGCGTGTGTACATAGCGTATTTCTCCTTCAATCTGTTCCATTTGTCTTTCTATTTTAGACCTTTCACTCTGTTACAGATCTGTTGAGTTTCTAATTCAAAATTAAATCTTGTTCTGGTTAATTATGATACATGTCTATTGTTAATAAAAAGCAATTAAGGGTTTCTCTCAGTTCCTGAGAAGGTGTAAATAATTATTCAATGATTGTCATACGATGTCATACCGTCTGAGCATCTAATTTTTTTTGTTCTAGTTATGTTCAAAACCAGACTATACAAATTAAGAGGTTTAAAAAAAAAAAAAAAGAGAAAAAACACACCTTCTAGCAGCTCTTAATTTTTGAAGCTGTTAATCCCAAAGCTGAAGACTGGAAGAGAGTTGCGCCAGGGGTGTGTGCAACTGAGAGAGCGAAGTAGCTAAGCATTGTTACTACTCTGTGTTACCGTTGTTGTATATACACAATATAACACACACACACACACACAATTTACATTCGTACTTTATCTATTTAATACCGAACTTGTTTGAAGGAGTGAGAGAACGGCTCGCAGGAACACACACACACACACTTGCACTGTTAAAAAAAAAAGATGAGAGTAGAAGGCACAGGAGAAGCTGGTGCTTTGCTCATTCTCTTACTTCTCTAACTTAGATTTCATCTAAGTGAATAGATGACTGTTATTTCATTTCTTCTTTTTCTTCCTTTTTTCACACTGGTTCGTTCTCTTGAAGCAAGCAGGCTGCATCAACGACGGTACATCGTATACGTCCGTTCTTGCATATAGCCAGTTTCCTCTCTTGATTCTATTCCTTTAGTGAATTAAAAAATGTTTGAATCGCATCGCCCTTTTCTAACCGGAGCCCTTTTCGTTAACATTACGGGGATGTTTCAACTTTTAAGAGGTCAAAAGGGCAGAGTATGTAAACATGAGATAAAGAAGCGGGTGGCCTAAATTCAACTGGGTCAGGCGCATGCCAAAGAAAGAGAAAACGAGAGAAACTGTAAAAGGTAAAAAAGAAAGAGAAATGCAGTCTTTGAATCTTCGAACTCTAAGAGGAAAAATATGTGCGTGTAGTGGTCTATATTCTACAAGAACAGGATGATTATTGTGTAGCTTCACTTGGTCAGCCTGAAGAGAAGATTTTAACAGCACTACAAAAAATCTATGGATACAGGAAGAGGAGGAATATTACATTTGTACATCATCATTATTATCATTGTCGTCATCAGCTGCAGTATCTTGGGTAATTTTACCATGGAAACACAGGTATCAACTAAATGCTGCCTACCTTCCTTCTCTACAATAACTGCTCCTAATGTTAGTGATGCGCGTTGACTGACTTGAGTACAACATTTTTGTGGTTGGTTAGAGAGGGAAAGGTTAGATGAGAGGCAAAAATTTAACTCATGACGTTCCTATATGAAGCCGCTAAATATTTTTTTCTCCCTGCTCCTTCATTTTTTACTCCTCCTCCTACGTTTCTTTCGAATTTTCCTCCACCCACATTTCAATTTTTTTCTGCTGGGCCCTTCAACAGCTTTCCCCCCTTCTACAGTGCGAACTCATTTTTTTACTGTTTCCTTGTTTCAATTTTGGAACATCTTGGGTTTTGTTTGTTCCTATTCATTTCGGTTTGTTTGTGTTAGACTAAGTAGTTAAAAAGGGAATATTTAGATTGACACCCCTTTCTGTGTTTTTTTCTTTGATTTGTTTGAGGTTTGTTTTTTAAATGAGGGAAAAACTTCCTTTGTTATTGTCTTATGTTTTATTTTATCTTTATTGATTTATTTTTAATCTTATTAGTTTGATTATTTGAAAAGTAAAACTATGCCACTTTCTCTTCTGAAATCCATTTGGGTGTATGTGATAGGTAGTGGTGGTAGCTAGAAACGTGTTTGTTGTTGTTTTTTTTTTTTTTAATAAAAAAAATTAAAACTCAAAACATGTAACTGAGAAACTGCCCAATGAATTATTTCCTTTTAGTTTTCTATATCCCGTTTTTCCCGTAGGCTGCCGACCGTGCATGCGTGTGTGCACCTTACGCAACAGCAGGATACGTTTGCTTTTTTGGCTTTCACTCAACATCATCTCATTGATCATCAACATTATGTGGTCAATTATCAAATGTCAGGATGACAGCAAAAAGCATTAGAATCTCCTTTTGATAATGTTTCTTCGCCTTGCCATTTTGCAGGTGGAACAAAAATTGATCCCTATATTTGCTATCTCTCGTCTCCATGAATAGAAAAACAAAAACATCCATTGATTTGATATTTCCATTTGAAGTAAATCCTTTTTAATTTTTTTTTTTTTTACATCAGTATTCTTTTTGAAATTTACAGAAAGTATTTGGTTAAATTAGCGACTCTCTCATCATACAACTCCTGCATCTATTCTCTCTTGTCGTCTGTTACTGACTGTGTCAGTGTGTAGTGAGTGTTCATTGAGGTTTTTATTCTGCCCAAGTCAGCTGTGTGCAGCAGCAATACATACTTACTTTTACTACTACTACTAACTACTACTATTACTGCTACTACTGCTCCGGCACGTAAACGACGTAAAGCTCATTACTTTGGTGTATACTATTTACATTTGGTGTTCAACCTCTCCATCACTTGCCCCGTTGCCTTTTGCACCTCCTTCTCGTCCTCCACTCTTTCTCCTCCTCCTCTTCCTCCTTCTCCCTTTCTGGAAGCGGCGCCTGCTGCTGCTGCTGCGTATCCCACTGCTGCTGCTGCTGCCGCCGCTATCGCTCTTCTTATTGGTTCAGATGATGGCTAGGCCGGACAGTTAGTTTTGCATATTATTGAAAATGGAAATGCTTTTGTCAAGACTATTGAATAATTCAGCTAAATATTTGTTTTAAAATATGCCACACCAATACAAGTGAGTGATTTCTTAGATCCCTTTCTCTGTCTACACGCTAGCCAGCCAAGTTAGTCAATAGTCATTTTCCCCTTATTACTTACATACAAGGGAAAGGGGCGAAGTACTTTTGACTTACTCCAGTTTGTCGGCTGCTAGCAATTTATTATTAGATTTTTTTAGTAAAAGAAGCTCTTGCTTTCAAAAATGTACATACCTGGAGGATCTATAATGTCTCTATCTCACCCCTTGTTGTAAATTCTTTTCTCAGCTTTTAACTCTATCGATGTTTGTTTACTTGTGATATCGTACACTACTACGCCGGTTTGTGCGTGCGTGTGTGTTATGTATGGGGGGTGCTTTTATCGAATGATCAGAGGAAATATTTCAGTTTAAAATCTTTCTCCACCCACTTTTTTTTTCTTGTATTTATTCTCTCTTCATCTAAGAAAGACGTCAGTTGATTCGAAATAGTGGCCATTCGTTTGACTTTAATAATCACCTTTACCACCAACGGAAATGTATGATGATGACTGAAAAGGAAATGTGCCTTGCTTACAAAAGAATAATAATTGGAAATGTACAGAATTGTGATCACTCTGCATGACTGACAGCATTATGAATATATTAACTGGTTGACTCACTCGATGTCAAAATGTCAGGGATGTAAAAAAAAAAAAAAAAAAAAAAAAAAGGTTTTTCTTTGGCTGCTCTTAAAGTTGTTACTTTTTTTTTCAAAATCCTGTGCATGTGCACTGATAAAATCCATCTAGTAAACAACTCATGTTTTTGGCTGTAGGCCAAAAATGCATAAAGTCTTTTGCACGTGGTTTAGGTCCCTATCAGCATTTACATCAGTGCGGCGCTGAGTCACTTGTAACTTTTTCATCTGCCTAAAAATTTAATTTGATTGTAAAAATAGTAAAGTTCTTTCGATTATTTTAGGCCTTATTTTAACAAACTTTTTTTTTTTTTTTAGTGGAGTAAATATCAATTTTTAATCTTGTTTTAAACTTTTAAAAACATTCCTAGTATTTTGGTTTTGAAATCATCAAAATGATCACCACTTTTACAAAATTATTTTCAAAATGGTTCAAATTGTTCGTTATTTTAAGAATGTGATTTTTAAAAATACTTTCCCCTTTTTAATTGTTTTTTCACATCATTGTCTTTTGCATTTTTATCTAATTGGATTTTTTTTGTCTTTTTAAAATATAAAATTGGATTTTACCTACTGCAGTAAAAGGTAACTATAACACATTTCAGTTTTTATTATTTTTCTGATGGTTTTTTTTTTTTTTTATTTGGTGGGGGGAATTTTTATGAATATAATTGTGTAAAATTTGTTTTTATTTAATTAATGTAAAATTTAGTTTTATATTTAATTTGTAGCTCTCTAAATGTAATTTTGAAATTAATAAAACTTTAGGCGTAGAGATTCAAAAACAAAAAAACGTATGGTCCCGCTAAAAACTTGTCATTATTGACGCTTCAAACGTGAAAAAGTGTGTGTGCGATCGCTGCTCGCCTGTTGATTTACTTGATAAATAAAAATGTTTGGAAATTTATTTTTGTGAAATGAAATATTGACTTTTTTTTCTTAAATAAGATATATTGATTTTTAATTTATACTTCAATAATTCAAGTATTCAAAATATTCGTTGATTCGGAGAAATGTGGTGCTTGTAAAAAAAAAAAAATACTGCATTGATTGACAATACATGAGTTTTCATGTTGCCTCCTGGTCATACATGAAAATTGAAATCATCATTATTTCTTTGTATGAAAGGGTCTTTTTTTGGTTCACTTTTTTTTATATAACGCTAATCTAGAAAATCCTATTTGACATGTTTCGTTATCTGCAACCATTGTTTTTTCTTTCAAGATGGGCGTGATAACTAACCACATGGCCATCATCAAAGTGCTGTGAGGAAAGCCTACGGTACATTTGTAACAAACACAAGCAAACTTTTCAGTTCTCTCCCCTATGTGAGTGTGAGGCTTCTTTTAAATGAATAAGAAATCTGGGATTTACTAGAAGTGTTCTGCTAGTCAGTGCTACATTGATGAAAATAAGGCTGCACTAGCAGCAGCTTTGGAATGTCACCAAGAGAAAGAGAGAGAGAGAGAGAGTAATGGGTGGAGGAAAGGATTATTATTATTTTTTTTTTCTTGGATCGGCAGGTATGCCTTCTTGAAATTGAAGAGTTGAACGACTTTTCTTAAGTTTCCTCTCTTATCTATTGTTTGCTTTTACACTTTTTTCTCTTCCCCATTACTATCTTCAAACTGAATTGCTCGATATTTGTTCATATTCTATTATTATCATCAAACTTGTCTTGTCAGACATGAATTGGTTATATCATCATTTATTGTTTTTATAGTTTCACTTACCTTGCATAATTTTTCTTTTTGAAAGATTTTTTTTCTAGTGTAGATACAAGGTTTTTTTTTTTGTGTGTGTGTGTGATTATCGATTTTTAAAATCTAATCAACTTTCTTCTACGACAGATTTTTATTCCTCCCTCCTTAATTTAACTAATCTCTGATGCACCAAAGGTTTTTTTTCACTTTTAATCACTTAGACATATACTCATTTTCTTAAAAAATTCACAAAAAGCGTTTAACGGCTGATCGCTATTAAACACTAATCATAAATGCGTAGAGCGCAAAAAAAAAAAAAATTAAACAGAATTTCGAATGTACTAAAAAAGGATTTTAAAAAATTGATGAAAATAATAAAAAATACTTTGGTCTTTCCTCTTAATAATTAACATACGACAATTTTTTTTAATTTTTTTTTAGCGAAAACAAACTAAAACCTATTTTAATTATTTTTGATAAAGTTTTAGACATTTTTTCTTTTGAATATAAAGTATTAAGATTTTTACTTGAATTTTTACGATTGTAGCTGATAAACAATGAATTTAATTTAAAATTTAAATTAAATTAAATTTAAAAAAATGAAAGAATTTGAAATTAAATATTTAAAATTCAAGTATTTAAATTTTAAATACTTGAATTTTAAATATTTAATTTCAAATTCTTTCATTTTTTTTATCTGATTTCACACATTTAAAAAATTTAAACACCATAACATGTTTAATTTTTTAACTGTGTGAAAATAAGCATATTTGTTTTTCATTATGTCTCCTTATCTATTCCACCTTCTCTAAATCCAGTTTATAACAAGAAATTCTGATTAAAAAGTATTTGGGAATATAAAAAAAAATACGTTTGTCATTGCGAACGAAAACTAACATTTCTTTAGCTTTATTTACAAACAATTGATTGCTGCTTTAAATGATAAATCTGAAGACCATAACATTTTTAGTAAAAAGTACTGTGACTTACCGGTTTCTGCATTACATCTTTTTTTCTCTCTCAATAATAAAAAAAAGGAAATGGCCTAGAGAAACTATGTTTGTATTTGGTGGCTTTTTTTCGCATTTTGCTCTCAATGCGCTATCCCTTCTGGACAGAGGTATTTTTTAGTGTTATTAATCACTTAAATTATTTCGTTGAATCGTGATGGTTTTCCTTAAAAAATTAGTTTGCTCCTGTTTTTATTATCAATGTAACAGGCTCTTTAAGTTGAAAGGAGGGTCTTTAGTTTAGATTCTTTACTTAAATGATGAGAGAGAGAAAAAGAATCTAGAGACTAGTAGACAGTCTTCAATTCCATCTATCCATATGGAGCATGATTTATTTTCCTCTTCGTTTCTTTGTATCAAGTTTTCACCCTTATTTAAAGACTTAATTTTGGAATGTTTGACTGTCAGTATTTTAACCTTCAAAAAGATTATATGCTAAAAAAATCACGTTTACAATTAATGTTCAAAGGGATGCATGCTATTTTTTCACCCAGTAAACAATGGGGTTATGAATAGCTTTCCTCCCATCTTATTTTATTGATAACATTTTTAAAGGTACTCTTTTACCCCCTAAAACTAAGTTGTTTTTTAGTGGCTTGGAGTTTCCTATTGTCATTCTCATCTAGATGTTTAAAAAAACTCAGACTACGGTTCTATTTTTTTATACATCATCATCTTTTTGTACTGGGGCTGACTGAAAAGAAGAATTGTTTGTACCATTTACAACTAAAAAACAACCTAAACATAGTCTTACAATAATTCTTCTTATCAGTGATCACATTTTTAAATGTTTTTAATTTAATAGAAAAGCACAGTTACACTTTTTTCAACTGTACATTTTCTGTCTTCCAGGGATCTTGCTTGGTTAAGTTAGAATTATTCTGATGATTACTTGCATTTTTTTTTTTTTTTTTTTTTTTTTTTTTTCAATCAAATTTTTATATTGGGTTGGGAATTCGAAACGTTTTCTTGACGGTCATAAATCCACTTTGTGCATCAGTTTCTTTATGATGAAAATTTTAACTTTCAAATTAGTCATTTAAAAAAATGCTTTTAATTAACTCTGATTAAAAAAAATTGGGATCACCATTCTGATTTGGAAAAAAAAAATAATGGAAACACTAAAAAATGCTACCAATAAGTTTTATTGTGTAATTTTCCACTTCTATTTTGTGTTACTAGTTTTAACTTTCTTGACTTCAGATATTTTTTTTTAAACTGTTGAATTATATAGGTATCTACTAGTTGGAAAATGTGTTTCTGAATAGATAGCTGCTATTGACGTAAACAAGCATAACGTTCTTTTATTATTATTATTATTATTATTATTATTATTATAGTTATTGAATCATGTTGTTTATAACTGATTTTAATTGACATAGCTGAAAATAATTTTAATTTAAATGACAGTTAACTTCAAATTGCCAATACTGACATGGTGCTGATGATTAAAATTTAAGATACGTAATTTGAAGTTTTACATTAATCTTCTAAAATTTAATTTACGTACTAAATTAATTCACTAAAAAGCTAGAAAGTTTCAGTAAAAATGTAAGAAACAATAGTCAAATTCTTTAAAATTTCTGTAGAACTCTTTCTTATCAATGTTTATATCTAGCACTTTAAAAATGCATTTTTGTGCGTGACGAGCACACCATTAGATTTCATTTGCAAATTTTACATTAGTTAAAAAGAATTTTGAATTATTTTAATTTGTAAATGACTAAGTCTAAAAAAGTATTTTAATGTGATTTATGTTTGCTTTCTTTCCCACATTTAAACATACACCTATATTTATGTTGCTCTGTAATTTTTTTCTGAAAATTTTCTTTTAATATGTTAAAAATTCAAAATATAATGAATATAAATAATTGCTCAAGATTTTGTGTAAACATATCACTAAAATGTTTTCTTTTTGCAATATAGTATTTTTCTCTTATATTAATTTTTAATAATTTCTTTTCTATATTTTTAGATTTGTCTTTTATATGGATTTAAAAAAAAACTTGGACATTTACTTATTTTACCACTTTAATGTGGTATTTGAATATCCCAGTGTCAAGATATTTTACAAGTGGAATCAGTTTACTTGTACCATGATTTCTCTACTGTTAGTATTTTAATATTCATATCATACTTCATTTTCTTGTTTAATCAGTAAGTTTAAACTGCAATTAATTTTCCTATTGATTTCTGAATGTTTGAACCTTATTATTTAATTTGCCAGACATGAAAAGTATGGTAGCGCTGAAAAGTTCTTGGCCTTAGTTAAACTCTTTAAAAACATCTGATGCTTGATAATTTGGTCAGATTTTGGGAAGTACATTGGACAGAACTTTTCACTAACCCTTTGTAGAAAGCAACAATTATTGTAAGTAGATGCATTGTCACTATTTCTGTTTATATATATTTTTATACTGGAAACAGAATGAGAAAATTTCAAAAACTTGACTTATTGCCAAATTTCTAGTGTACAAATCCCTTGGGTAATTGGGATTGTTGCTGATAGTCCTAACTAAACACCTTGGAAAAATGACGTGTTGAAATAGGATTGGAGAAAGTAAATTTAATTACACAATCGCAGAACTTGCTGCTGCTTCTACTTTTCCATCCACTTTTTTTAATTTAATCTGAAGCTTTGTATAAAAATACACTTAACAAAAATAACATCTATACAAGAGCAGATTTAATTAAAAAACTTTACTCATTTGTTCTTTTGTTGAACCCAGAAAACTTGTAAATTACCAACTTGTCTGCCTTTAATTTTATTGTCTTAGTTTTATTTCATCTGTAATTTTAAAAAAAAATGATTTTTTTTTCTTTTTTTGACATTTTTTTTGGTTCACACAAACTTGTGTATACTGGGATCAATCCTTTTTAGATATTAATGACTGACATTGATGTTTCTTGTTTGACCTATTCAAATTAGTTCTCATAGTCATAATAAAGACTTAATTTGGTAGGGTCAATTTAAGTGCATCACTTACTGTTCTGTTTTTTTTTGTTTTTTTTAATATTATGTATTTCAGATTTATTGGTAAATAGGTTCATTATGCTTTAGTGAACTCTTTGATAGATATTCTTAAAGCAAATCAATATTTTCTCTATATATTTTAAACACTGGCATGATAACATGATTCATCTCCCCTTTTAATGGCAGGTACAATTAATTGTATATCCCTTTTTTAGGTTTTTACATTGTTTTGTCCACTTCACATGTCTAATTAAAAAAAAACAAAAAAAAATGTATCTTACACTCTGTCAGATTATCTTTTTTCTTATTGTTTATAAAATATCCTTTATTTCTTGAATTTTAATTTCTATTTCTATTTGCACATTTGACTTTTCACTAGTTTAAATAGTATAAGAAATTTTAAAATATAATTTAAAATTTTCTGCACAAAGAAAATGTTGACCCTTTATAAATTTAGTTAAAATGAACTTTTAAAACTATTCAAGTTACTTTTATTGTTATTAGATTTTACAAATGTTTAATCCTTATCTGTTGCCTTTGTGACTTTTCAAATTCAAAATAATTTTTTATTATTTTGGAATAAGTAATGTGTTTTCATTTTTTTTTTTTTTTTTTTTTTTTTTTTGTACGTTAAATAATTCTGTTCTTTTTGCTTATTTGCTAAATTCTGTGATTTTCTACTTTTAGGTTTTGAGAATTATTAGTTTCAATCACATTTCATAAAAATACAAAAACATAAGTTGTTTTATTCTGTAGTGATTCTATATAATTTCTGGAAATTAAAATATACTTAATTATTCATATGTATTTATACTTACAAATGACAGCTGTTTTTTTGTTTTTGTTTTTTTTTTTTTTCAAAATAGAAAGAATTTTCTAAAAAAACATTTGTGAAAGCGGAAGGAGCATACTTCTGAATCTGATTGCATTTTACATCTCTTTTCTTTAGAGATCATTTAAATATTTCAACATTTTTAAACTCTTTATTGAGATTGCTTCATTCTTTCCTTTTCATTTCTTAAAGATTTTCATATAATATCATAAAGATTATTTTCTCTCAAATAATTTTTTATATTTAGGTACTTAAGTTTTGAAATTATATTAGATGTTCATGATTTTGTTTGAACTTCTGTGATGCTATTTTTACATTATTTTTTTTATGACTTTAAAAAATGGATTCTATTGGTATGTTGAGATAATATAAGCTGTTCTCTCAGTTTCAAATTACTTAAAAATTGTACTTTCCCAGTTGAAAAATTAGTAAATTCTCTTCCTCTGTATGCTTATAAATTTCTTCAGATCTTTTGCATCTTTGAATGTGGATGTAATATTTTTCTTGTGTGCGTGTTAAACTCTAGATAATGAAGAAAATGAGACATCAGTAAATTCAAAATAAAATAAATAAGAGTAGGATGTTGATTAATATTCATTTTAATTTTCTCACTATAAAATTGTGATAATCTTTTTTTTTTTTCTCTATTAAAGTTGTATGAAATAGACTCCTAATGGATGTTTATTTCACTCTTGTTAAATCCTTCAGAAGTATTTATGATAATCTCTTCCAATTCAGGATAATGTTTTACTTTTTCAATTGTTTAGAGATGAAAATAAATGAAAAATCTGTTATCATAGATACTTTGAGTTTGCTATTACGTTTTAAATGTAAGTTTTTTGTTTATTGTTACCAATCATGATGTATTTATCAGGTTTCTTGTCAGTTTAAATAATTGGGTACTTGTTATTCGAAGATAGCTTTTTTAGCAAGGACTTTTGTTATATTTGTTTGTAATTTTCTATAAATTTTAAAACTAAATGAAAAAAAAAAAAGAAGAAAATTATAGATTTTCATTGATTATATCAGCTATCACAAGTTGTTCCCACTCACCCAAGCAAGAATTAAACATTGTAAATAAATTTAACATATGGCCAGTACTATCTGCTCTGTCTAGCTTATTATGCATTACCCAACTAACTATTTACCATATTTAGTTTACTTTCAATTATTTTTATTCAATCTGCTCTATTGAATTTGGATTTTGAACTGGGAAAAGAAACTCAATTGTAAGTTTCACTTTTGCAGTGAAAAATACAATTTTTTTTTCAATAGTGTACTGTAATACCAATCAAAATGAATAGTAAAACTATATTTTCTAATTTTTAATGACTTTTCCTAGTGTAATTTTTTTTAATATATTGTCAGCATTAAATAACCCATTGAGGTTGTCATAAAACAAAATAATTCAAACCAAATTAATATATTCTTAATTTTAGTTTTGATTACGAGAATTTGTTTGATTTTTGTGTTGAATTGTTCCAAAATTTAAAATTCAATAAAAAGTATATTTTTCGAAATCAAATGAAACATTTTACTTTCAGTAGTTTAAATCTTTTTGACCTCAATATCAATCTAATTTTAGAGTAGCCTGTGTTTCATCAATATCCTCTTTATAAAAGCTATAAATCCTTGTAAATCATCAAGCATGCTTCTTTCCACTATTCTGAAGGTTATTTCTCTGATGTCCTAGTTTTTAACTTGAATAAATGAAGAAAATAGATTACCATTTTAATTTTCTTTTTAGTAATTGTTTATGCAATCAAATTACATGATTTGTTTTTAACAGATCATTTACTTAGTAAATTTTATCTTTATGTATATATAATCATAAATTATTTAGCATTAGATGGTTATATTGGTATTATTTGTTTACTATGAGTTTTTGAGTATTTTTATTTTATACTAAAGAAATTTGGAATTATACTTAAATTCCATGGCATACACTTCAGATTTCATGAGCTTTTGTGTTGACTACTTCCTAAGATTTAGTTAAAAGCTTTTATGTTAGAATCAAAAATTGATATTGAAGGCCTGTTTTCTTATTTGCAGTGAGATTTGCTGCTGATTTTGTATATGTATATACTAGTGAACACTAAATTTTATTTTCTCAAAATAATCTTAAATGAATTGTTTTTCAAACCTTGTGCCTTTTGTTTCTTTACTAGGTAAAGAGTCCCAAGTTATGACACATATCTAGATTAAAATGTCTTCTATTATAGACTGGCATTTTGAGCATTATCTTGGAGTTGTACTTGAAAATTACAGGGTAGTGACATGTTGCCAACCTTCCTCCCACCATTTGCCAATTTTTATATTTCTTTTTTTAACATCACATGACTATAATTATATACATAGTTAGTAATCACTACATTTTTGGACTAGTCTCATTTTATGTCCCCATTTCCATCTTGATTTAGTACTTTCCCTTCTATCCTCTGCACGTGTAGAACAAAGCTTTTTTTTTTTTTTTAAACTTTTTTTTTAACTTAGTTAATTAAAATGAATTTTAAAAACAGCTCCCTTGTACAATAAGCATGAAAGAAATACTTGGTTACATTGAAAGCTTTCTTGTAAAATATCAAAACTGGATTAGAATAGTATATTTTAAAATTGTTTTTTTTTCTTTTGGAATGTTGGGAATACAAATTTTTCAACTTGATTTGGATAAGAAGTTGATCTTTTAGCTTCCTTCATTGTGTCTAATAACTTTTTCATCAGCTTCATATGAATAAAAATTCTTTTAAAATGTTTATTTCTCCTCTTACTGTTTGAAGATTTTGACTATGCTCTCTCTTAATCAATGTGGAAAACATAAATTAAGAACTGTCAAATATTGACTTGCATCATTTTATAACCTTTTAAAAGCTTAACTAAAAATCAAGGAATTATCTAATTTGAATTAAAGTTTAAGCAATCGGTCATTAATGAATGAATTTAATGCTATGTTATTTTATTAAAGTTTTAAAATATTTTATTGTTTTGGTAAATTACACACCCATTTTATACATTCTGTAAATGTTTAAAAATGGGTGGTGATGAAAAAAATTCTTTTTTATAAAGAAATCCCTGAAGATATTATTTCGGTAAAAAAAAAAAAAATACCTGCAATATCAACTGTAAATATTGGGAAAATTTGTCCAGAAACCTTACAAAAATAATTCAATAAAACTCAAAAAAATATTTTTGTAGAGAATTGGTGCTTCCATAATTTAATAAAACATGTTATTTTCTTTCAGATTTGAAAGGAAAAAAAATCTACAATGAATATTTATTTTTGAAAAATGTGCTCGTAATTTTTTAGTGTGATTTTGAAATTCTTTCAGTTGATAAAAAATATTTTTTTTTTATTAAATAAAGATGTTCGAATAATAAAAAAAAAAATGTAAAGTTTAATGCCAAATTTTTGAGTGAACTATTTTTAAAATTTTTTTCTTTCTGCTTACAATTGTTAGATTGTTTTTGTATGGAAAATCAAACAACTTCTGTTTTGGTAGTTTTAGTCCTCTAGATTTAATTCAATTTTTTTTTTTTTTTTTTTTTAAGTGATTTGTGGAAGTAAACTGCTGTTCAACCTATGAACTTGTTGACAATTGGAATATACCTTGGTGTGCTCAAATGTGTTTTTGGTATATTTTAAGTCTGAAATAATTGGATTTTTTCCAAAATTCTGTTAATTCTTAATTTTACTAATTTTTAAACAAAGAACTAGGACAGACATTTTAAGAGATTTTAAAGTATTCTAAATGACCAGTTATTTTTAGATTAAAATGGAGGATCAATGATAAATTGGCTGTGACAGTGTTTTTAAAAAGGTGTTAGGCCTTATAAGTAAATTCTTTTAAACATAAGTTTTAGGGTATTCTTTTTCAAATAAAACAAACATTTTGTAAAAAAGAGGTATTTAAAATATTTTGCTCCAAATTTTAGCAGTACCTATGTTTTCATCTCTTTCAGTATTTCATTATGCAGTAACATTATGCCATCTATGTAAGCTTGTGTTGTGCCAAAGTTGATATTTTAATGCTGTTAGACATTTCCTATTATGACTTTTTTCTTTCTATTTAGGCATAGCCTTATGAACATACATACATACACACACACACACACACACATATATATATATATATATATATATATATATAAGTTTTTATCTTACTTTTAGTGAAAAATATTTAAAATTATTTTTCACATGTGATTACATGAAGATTGCCATTTTTTAAAAATCCAGATTTCATTATCTGTTATGTTTAAACATTTTATATTGTAATTTTCATTATTTCATTTGGAGCACAGGTAAATTTCTGTAAAAGTAATATTTTGTCCAGTTGAACTTTTTTTTGAAGTAGTTGTTTACTTTTAATCTTCACTGTGTTGTTTTTTTCTCGGAGCATATTTCCTTAAGCTTATTTAGATTATATATTTTTTGATATTGTTTATCAAATAATGAACAATTTAAGAAATGATTTTATTCATCAATCTGGATAACTTAGATGTATTTATATCAGTTTAATTCTAAATATTCAAAGGATTATAAATTGAAGGGAGAATTCATTGTTAAATGAAACTATAGCTGGTTGAGAAAAGGTCATTTGAGACAGCTGGACATCCTTCATACAGCACTATTCCTCTTTATTTTTCAAGTGCTCTATTAGGAACATTACATGCTTCACTCTCTCTCATTGACCTTACACCATGAATGTTTTTTATTCCATTTCATGGTATATCAATTATATATAGTTACCACTAACACAAAGAAACAAGCTTTTGTAGTTATCTAACCTGCAGATCAATGGATATTTTTCTGCTGTTTTCAAGATGTTAATGTTTCCAAAGTAGGCATTTGAAATGTAACCTGTTCTTTCAAAGTTTCCTTTTTAATATAAAAAAAATAGTTTTCCTTTTCCCTTCTTAATGAGTTTATTCTCATATACAATCAAATGGAATGCCTTCAGTTCATTTTTTCAGTTGGAATTGTTTTACAAGGTTATTTTGATTTTTGCAATGTTCCAACAATTCTTGAATAATTAGGTTTTGTTGTGTTTTTTTTTTTTAATGCAAATATAATGTGGTTGTATTAAGTTACAAGTACATCAATTAAATGCCATTAAATTGCGTTATTTTTGTTTTTGCATTAAGTTGATAAGTTATTAAAATAAAGACAAATGTTTGGCGTTTTATAAAAATATTCAGCATCATGAATTTGTTTCACTGTTCAAGTATTTTGGCTGCATCTGAAAAGCCTAACATTTTCCTTATTGTCTTCTGTTAAATAATATACAATAATTCTTATACTTTAACCATACCTTTCATCAATTCCCCAAGAATCACTTTTCATTGGAAACTTCTTAGATCATAGCTGACATATTTCTGTTTATCTTAAAAGTTTATTCTAATTATTAAAAAAATAATAAAAATAGATTTTTTTTTTTTTTTTTAATCATAACACCCCGAGCAAGGCAGTAATGCCACTGATGCGCAAGGGGCTACGTAAGAGTGAAAAGATTGGAAAAGAGAAAGCCGGAAACCGCATCCTAAACAGGAAACAAGAGATGAGCCTCTTCACCTGTTCACTATATGTGGGTGGAGTGTGAACCGGGCGATAGTTTAGTCTATCTACTCCAATATATTTTAATTTTATTTTAAACTAAATTAGATTTCCCAGAATTCAAATTTATTATTAACAATAAAGATGAAAAATTACTATTGTTAGATCTTTAATATACAACATAATCCAGAATAATTATTAACTCACATTTCTCATACCATTAAGATGTATTCATAAATTGTGATGCATATTAATGTAAATTCCAAAATTACTGATTTATCCAGACCTTACTGATTTAAAGATTCATTTAATGTTATTTTTACATTACTTTTTTTTTTTTTAAACTCACTAAAGCTAAATTAGGTAGCTTGTAGGTCTCTTTTTTTTTCTTTTTTTTTTTTTAATTTTCTAAAGACTATAATCACTCAAGATATATTTTATTCAAATTTTTAAAACAAATTTGGATTGTTAAATGTGACATGTATTTATAGTAAGAGAATCTGTGGAATTGTCACTGCCTACCTCCTGAAGGAACATGACATAAAAAATAATGATGCACTTTGCAAAACTATTAAATTTTTGAGTAGGACTTGGAATTTGATTCTTGATTTTTCTGGTTTGAAACAAAAGGTATGAAGTAATGTGATACAAAGGTTAGCAATTTGTATCATCTTTTCTCTTAAAGTGTATTACAAAATACACAATTCAATCTTGCATAATTTTATGAACATTCTTATTAAATATCATACTCGGCATTTGATAAATTCTTTTATATAGAAATTGACTTTATTAAAATAAAAAAAATTCTCCTTTTTAGTTATAAGGAATGGATTAAATCTGATATCTTTAATTTGTTTAAACGTTATTTTTTTATAGGTACACAGATTTCTTACATGCTTTTTTATTATTAAACAATATATTTATTGATTCATTTACATCTATTAGCCTGAATAGCTGAGAAATCTTGTTAGAAAAATGTGCATCCTACAGCAGGATTTGAACCTATGTCTCCCAGGGAAAGTTATTAAATCTGACATACTCTAGATCACTCAACCACATAAGACCTCCTGATTAAACAAAGCCTAAATAGTGCTTTTGAACAGACATTTCTCCAAATAACATATCTGTTGTGTATTGTACTCTAACGTAAAGACTTTTTTTTTTCTTTTTTTTTCACATCAAATTTAATGAGGGTTTCCCCTAGAGAATGCATATTTTTCTAATAAGATTTCTTGAATATTCAGGCTAGTAAATAAATAAATATACTGTTTAGTAATAAAAACGGAGCATCTACTCAAATAAGAGTATCCATCAGAAATAGCATTTAAACAAATAAAATATATATTCTTTTTGCTAAAACCAAAAAGTTACCATTTATTTCTAGAGTTACTTTCTAATCACTGATTGACATTTAAAAAAATGATAGTATTTTAATGAATTTGTGTATTACAGTGATGTATCAATTGTTATTTAATCAAGTAGGCAGCATTAAAATTCATTTAAAATCTTTGTAGATTGATTTAATTTGCAAATATATCATTGCTTAAATGCACTTTTGTTGCAACACTGATATTGTCTATAAGAATATTAATGATACTTCTTCTTTCAAGTCCTATTTAGCTATTTGCTTTTAGGGGTACCAAAAAGTTTTCAGTTAGCCCACTTGTGAAACTCTAATGATATGGTTAAACAAAACTAAATTTTTAAATTCTTTCTTGGTCAAACCAAGAACTCCTCAACATAATTCCTGCTGATTTACAATAAGTTTTATTATACTTTGGTGAAAAAACACCTTTATTTGCAAATTTATCTCATCATTGAACATGTGTTGTGCTATGAAAAAAGTAAAATCATATAGTAGCCTTTTGTTGAGTAACAATTTTATTAAAAATTTATATGAATTAATATATTTATGTAAAGTCTACCTTATCTGGCTATAAAAGTGAGAAATAACCAATAATTATGCACATTTAAAGGATAGTGCTTCTAGCTTCTCTTTGTTTCAGTCAATACAAACTTTAAAGTTAATAAGAGAATAGGAAGGAAGATTGAAAACTTGGTTTGAAAAGTCAAGTTTAGTTCTAAGATTCTGAAGCAAATGATGGTCTGTTTGAAGTTCAAATATTAAAATTTGGGTAAGCAATATTATAGTAAAAACACTTTTTGTTAGATTTTACTGCTAAAGTTGCTCCACTAACATCTTAATCACTTTACATTTTATGTGTGTTGATTATTGATAGCCCTCTGTTTTATTAATCATAACTCCTTATGCACACTTACTTTTGCTAGCAATTTTCATACTGTTTTCATTTATTATTAAGGGAATATTATGACTTCCATTCATAACTTAATTACAAAATAATATTCTATTTTTTGGATGATTGCTGTTTTAGATTACCTTAAATATGTGCTCTATCTGCTGTTCTTTATATTAAGTATAATAAACTAACAAGCAATTTATCACATATTAAAAAGATAGATGCATCTTTTATAAACATGGTATTTTAACAGTTGTTTTGAAATGACGTTCATGAAACAGAAATGACTTAGAAGTGAGTCTGAATTATGAATAAAATCAGATTTTAAGCTTTATATTTTAATGATACATACTTTTTTGTTTTCTAAAAAGATTTATAAATTATTGTACAGACTATCTCTTTTTTTTAGTTATGTCATTATTGTCACATGTACAGAAATAATGATCTTAATTTACTCTTTATGAAATATGAATATTGTATAAAGGGTATTAGCAAATTACTTTTGTCTCTCTCTCTCTCTCTCTCTAAACACACACACACACACACATACATATATGTATGTGTGTATATATATATATATATATATACACACACACACACACACACACACACACACACACACACACACACAAATATTGCTGTCCCAATAATAAAAAGCAAATCATTGTCATTTTATACTCATCATTAGCCATTCATCTCAACTGTATGGATTCATTTTTTTTTTTTTTTTGCTTTTATAATTTTATTTGAAAATCTTGCTTGTCCTTGTATTCTTTTTCAATATGGCTGCCTAAAGATATCTTATATTTAGTTTGTAAGTGCATATGTTGTAACATAATTTGGCTTATGACTCTGTCTCTAGCTCTTTTTCTTGAATACCAAACAGGCTGCAATCTTTGTACTTCATGTTCAGTTTATAGTTAGTTCTGACCTTGTGTATGGGGGTAAAAAAAACAAAACAAAAAAAAAATCAAATGGTTATAGCTCAAATGAATTGTTGGACAGCTGCCACTGAATGAACCTGATAGGATTGTTTTTCCCTCTTAAGTATTGTTAGCAAAACTATCCAGACTTTACCTTGTTTCTCTTCAGGTAACTGGGAACAAAGGCATAGGCTGGGAGGTGATAGTGGTGGTAGCACCCTTACCAGTAACAGTGTGGCTTCAGAGCTGTTTTCTCGCAAGAAAATTCTTTTGTCTTTCTCTTAAATTCATATAGAATGATTTTCTCATATGTTTTAAGATATTACCAAAATCAAACCTGTTTATGGTAAAATATAGGAAAACTATTTCAGTATATATTACAATTAAATATTACTTTTTTTTTCTTTGCAAATATCACTGATTTTTAAATTTTCAAAAACATTTAATAAAATTGTTTACTTACTGTTCTGTTTTTATAGAATCTATAAATGTATATTTTATAGAATTTTGAAATTAGTCTATTTGTTCAGTTGCAACTTCCTGCTCCTTAATTTAAAGGAAAAAATCAGTCTTTTCTTGTATAAATAAAATTGTACTAATTTTCCTTTATTTTATTACTTAAAATATTTTTTAAAGAAAGATACATATATTAAAGTGTTTCACACTTTTTTTTTTTAACTAATGTCCCCATTATAATTTGCTTACAAAGTTAAAAATGGACAAGTAGTGTTGCTTGTAAAATGCAATTGTCAGATTTGTTTTTGCCTTGCTGATTTTCTTTTCACTTAACTGCTTACTAAAGTGTTATGATTTATGAAATTGTTTTTTTTTTTTTTTTTTTACTTCCTTCCTTTTTTTAAAATGAAACAATAGGTTTTATTAAGTCATGTCTACTAGATGATTAGTATAATGGCTATGAAAAATCTATAATTTCTGAACACACTTTTATTATTGTATTAGTATTTTTAAGTTATTTAAATTATAAGGATTTTCATTGTTTGCAGCCTTTGGCAAACAAATCAAATGAAACATTTTTGAGTTCCCACATTGGTAGTAATTTAAAAAAAAATTTTTTTTTTTTCCCCTGAAATCTGTAAGGAATCACTTTAGTTTTCTTACTTCACACATTATCTTCTAATAAGAGATAAAAACATAATTTCAATATAAAGGTAGAATAGTACGCAAACTATTTTCTCTCATTTACCAAACTTCATTTATGAGTAGGGGCTGAAAAGCTTTCAGTCTGATCCACTTCCTATAGTCAGTAATGTTTAGATAATGATTTTTTTTGTAGTAAGACAGGTTGATGACTTTTCAGCATTACATTGTATGTATGTATGCATGCACACACACCCACATATGTTATTACATTGGGAGAGGGGGTTGTTTTTTTTTTTTTGTTTTTTTTTTCCCCAACTTTACATTACTACAATGCTGCAGAATGTCGAAACAATTTTGAATTGGTCAGTTTTGAATTGGTCAGAAATTACTGAACCCTTGCTATATTTCCTTAGTCTGCTGTATTTAGAGATCTGTTTTGTCTAGCCTTCCTTTGTTTCATTTTTAATGTTCTTCACTATAAAGTAATAAAAAACATTTATTTAATGTATTAACATATTTTTTTCTCCTTATGTTCTTATTAGTGGCAAATGTCTCAGATTTGTCTATAAAATATCTGTATACTTGCAAGAATTTTTTTTTTTTTTTGCATATTTTAAGAATTTTTGTATTTTTTATACCTTAGAATATTAAGCTATATATATATATATATATATATATATATATATGACACCATCCATGAGAAAAAAAACACAATGTTGTGATTCACTCTGTCAAAAATTTGGAAACAACGTACTGTACTGTTTGGCATTTTCACTAAAAGCTTCAATGTGGACAGTGCAGAGGATTTGGAAAGAGTTGGAGGTGTCTAAGGGTGGTTACAAAGGTACAGCAGCTTGGAAAACTCTCTGATTGTTCTGCTAAGAAAAGTACTCCTAAATTTTTTGGTGAGAACCTCAGACTCAACCTGGAGGCCTATATCAAGTACTTTGAGTAGGTATGGTCAAAAGGGTGGCTGCTAGAAGGCTGTATGTTTGGCAACAGGACTCTGTATGCACCATGCCACGCAACCAGTAGAACCCAGATATGGCTGTCAGATAATTTATGCAACCACATTACCCCTTGCATCTGGCTACCTAACTCCCCAAATTGCAACCCCTTTCTTATATGTGGGGCATATTTGAATGAGAGGCCAACAAAACTTCTTGTAGTACCAAAGATGAACTGAAGGCAAGGATTGTGGCAGCATTTGTCAACTAAAACAAGGAGACCATCCAAAACGTTGTAGGTGATTTCAAAGTCATCAGGAAGTCATGGTTAAAACCAATAGTATTTTTTTAAAAATAATTTTACTTTAGTATTTGAAGATATTTTTGTGTCATTTTGATAAATATATATTAAAATGAGATGTCCGTGTCATTTTTAATTTTTTGTATAATTTAGATGAGAATTTATTCATTGCACCCTGTATAAAATACAGAGGTTGAAATTGTCAGAGTTGTTTTTAGTTGAAACTTCTTTCATTTTCTTTTGTACAATTTTGTACAATTAAATTAAGATTTTGTTTTTAATTAGATGTTTGTCATAATGATTCATTAGCTGAAATTTTTAACATCAAATCTTTCATCTTTATTTGGAGGGAAACAATTTTAAATTATTTAAAATGTTTGAATTAAAGACTATGTATATGCTTTACATTCCATTTAAATTTTTAAGCAGCTGACCAAGTTGATATTGTTTTAATATAGATAGAATTGATGCCATTCCAAGCAAAGGGATAACATCAAAGTATAATTTGTCACTTATCATTTTACAAAGTATGATATTTCATATACAATTACTGACAAATTTGATCATTAAGACAGTTGTTTGGGGCCAATTTTAACAGTCACAAATGACTAACAATCATATTAATGTTTTATTAAGAGTTAATTTTGCAACTTTTTTAATCTTTTAGAAGAGTAAGAAACTTCTTACACATTTCATTTGTTTAAATACAATTAAGTCACTTTGTCTTATGAAGCTGTTAAACAATTTTCTCCATGTATGACTTTTTTCTAAGTAAAATCATACCATTTTCATATATAACATTAATGTTTTAGTATTAATCTGTGTAATTTACTGTGATTTGACAAGTTTTTCTTCTCCAAAATTCTTCTGTTGTAAGAAATAATTTTTCGTTTTGTCTTATATAACTGTATTTTTTATTTATTTAAATTTGTGTTAATATTCATGTGGATAGTTTCTTTAAATAATTTTGGATAATGACTGAGCTTTTTTGTTTTTTCTTCTTTTTTTCTAAATCAGTATTTTTTCTATTTATTTATTTTTATCAAATGTTTCTTTGGGTAACCATAAATTATTCCAAACAAACTTTATACAGTTGCTGCTGAGCATCTAATGTAAATAAAAAAAATTTAATTTGAGTAACTCAAAATGCTTTGTTTTTGTTTTTTTTTATTTGTGTGAGTACTTAAATTAAAAATTATCTTTTCTAATCTCTATTATAATTGATATCTTGTAACATTTTAGTAGTTAGGAGTAATCTTGTTTTCTTTTGTGTCTCTTAAAAATATAAAATTTGATCTTAAAATTAGTTTTGGCTAGCTTTCTCTGTGCTTATTTTTACATTGATTTTAAGTTTCATATGGCCTTGCAGCAGCCACCCTCTTGACCCTATCTACTCAAGGTACTTGATATAGGCCTCCAGGTTGAGTCTGAGGTCCTCACCAACAAATTTAGGAGTTTTTCTTTTCTTAGCAGAACAATCAGAGTGAGTTTTCCAAGATGCTGTACTTTTGTAACCACTCCAACCCTTACTAAATCCTCTGAACTGTTCATATTGAAGCTTCTAGTGCAAATGCCAAACAGTACAATACAATGTTTCCAAATTTTTGGCAAAGTGAATTGCAACATTGTAGTATTTTTCTCATGGATGGTGTTATATATATATATATATATATATATATATATATATATATATATATATATACACACATAGTTTCCTAATCACAAGCTTGATTCTTCTCCATTTGATGCAATTGTACTTTTATAAGGTTTTCAGACATAGTTGTAAAATCTCATTCATTTCTGTTAAAATGTAATGATCCTTGCTTCCTTCACTGACATTTTTACAACTGTATATATAGATGTAATTTTGATATTTTTCAATTTAGTTTTTCAACTAATGAGCATTTTTGTCATTGCTACAAGTATGTGGTAAATGTAAAATGGACTACTGTATTATATAAAATGATACTTATTGAAAGGAACTCAAAAATTAGAAACTGAAGTTGGAATTAATCATCTTGAATTGATTTTTTTTTCTTTCTGTTAAGCGTCATAGCCATTGCTTTTTGTTTTTTTAATATGCAAAATAATACTGCTTGTTGATTACATCTTGATTACGTCGTCCTACTGCAAGAAATGTACTTTATTATTAACAAAATCGGTATTTTAATACTTTGAGAAGTAATTCATTTGCACTTCAGTTTTATTTTGTTTCTCTTTTAATTCTTATTTTGTTTTATTATGTTTATATTAAATTTTCATTTCTTATCAGTTTTTCATCAGTATTTGTATCTATCAATCATTTGATAAAATTTTCATAAACATTGAAGAATTATTAGAATTGCTGTCTACCTTTGCTCTGATTAAGGTCAATGATGATAAGTTTTAAATTGGTTTATCATGATTGATTTTTGCTTGCGGGTTACCTGTTTAGATGTACTAATCATATACAAAATTTGACCTGATAAAATAGATTGTATTATTCTTGTGAATATGAAATATTTTAATAGGAGAATTTGAATAGTTTATCCTTAATATAAACCTTAAATATTTGAATATTATTAAAGCTAGGTTTTTATGTATTTTAATTTTTATCTCCCAAAAGAAAATTTTTAGGTTAGTACATTTTTTTATTGGAAGATGTTGAAAAGTTCTTGGATTAAGCAATTCCAAAAATCTGATTAAACAGAATTTTTTTCTTTTTCTTAATCACTTCTTGGTAGGTTAAAAAACTTTTCAGCTCCTCCTTAAACCTTTGAATAGAAATTGATAACAATCTTTTAGTGTTTTATTTTTGAATTTAGCTAAATAATTTCCCATTCAGGGAGAAATAGCTAAATAAATAAATGAAACTATTATTCTGACAAGCAAAAGAGACATTGATTTCTGTAAGAACTATTTAAAATGGTTTATTCTCTTTGATTTCTTCTGTATTCCTTGAAACTATTAAAGAATATAGTCAGGAGTGCCATAAAAAGACTGCATTATTAACAGTTATCTATAAAAAAATAAATAAAATATAAATACATTTGTGACATGTATGATAGTTTATATTCAATCTTCATGTCGTGCAACCTGTTTCTTATCAGTTTAGCAATTGCTTGTCTTGTTGGAAAATGAACATTTTGATAAATTTTAATATAAACTAGTAGTGTTTTTTATTTTTTTAATTCTTCATTTTAGTTTTGATGTAGCGATATGTTATACAGATTAGATTTTAATACATTATCTACAAAATGATAAAAAAAGCAATGATTTACCATCAGTCTATACTCAGATTAACATCTGATGGAAGACATTTTTAATTTACTGCTGTAAATGATGTGAAAACCAGTTTCTTTAAGCAAACTTAAGTTCAGAATGTGCATGTTTACCATGTAAAATGATCAGCTGTAGACTTGATGCAGTCATGTACTGTATTTAAAATATATATTCTAATGAGGCCACAAAGAATGAAATCTTTTGCTCATGGATATGGATTCCAAGAAGCCTTCATTTTTTTTTATATTTAGCAGCACTTTCAGTTGATCAATATAATTGTCTAGACAAATATGAACTTCAAGCTACAGATGTCAATAGCCAGAATTCTTTAATGCCACAAGATTTTTTTTTAAAGACCTTAATGATATTACATTCATCTGATTATTTTATCTGATTAAATATCAACTACATCTTGTAAAATGATGCATTTTAACTTGTAAAAATATTATTGCATTATAAAATGATCTTTAATTTCTTTTTCTTTTGCTTCAATAAGACTCTGTCCTTGACTGTTTTCCCTTTAAAATTTATCCATTTTCTAATTTTTGTTATGACTACAAACTTATATGGGGGTCATTTTCTGTTACAGCTTTTATTTTTCTGTTAAGATGATTTATAACAAAAATGTGACATTTGTGGCATTTATCAATAAATCATTTAACTAAAGAGGAAGTTAGTAATCTGTTTTTTTTTTCTGCAGATCAACTTATTTAATTATATATTGATTGAATATCATTAAGTATTTAATCTTAAATGTATTTGACTTATTACAGCATTTTTTCCTCATCTCAGTTTTTTTTCAGTATAAAAAATGTTTAAATACACTAACATGTCTTTGCATTTACAGACAGTAAATATATTTTTGAAATGTTTAAAAAAACTCTTTGTATTTTTCAATGTTATTTCAATTTGTCCTTGATCAGTTTATCTTGAATTTATTTTGATGGAGCTAATTACAATTTCAGATAGAGTAAGATGAAATTAATATTTTTGAACTTGTAATGTTAACTTAAGGGAGAGTTTTTTTTTTTTTTTACTGGAAGCCATTTTTATGTTTTAATATTTATTCTCTTTCTGCATACTCAAAATTTATACTCTGCCTTTCTTCTTTGCAGACATGAAAATTGGAATACGGGTCAGTGATCATTATAAATGTATGCAAACTTCAACATGGACAAAACAATTCGAGGCCACAAGATGCATTGTTTCTACTGAAAAACAACTAATACCTCACAATATTCTGCATATATTTCTAACCAGAAAAATCCAGCTGATTCATTAGGATGAAATCAAACCGTCGCAAGCAAACTAAACCAAATCGGGTTTCTTATAGTTCAGATTTGGAATCTGGGGAGACTGACCCGAAACAGTTTCAGAGTCCTCAAGACTACGACTTAGAAGAAGGAGGGGGAAGGTTAACCAATGATGAGGATGACACCAGCCAGTTAAAAGAAGAGACTGCTGATAATTTGTCTTCTGGCCAAAGTTGTCCTGAACTTTTACCATCACAGTCTCCAACACCAACACCACCACCACCACCACCACCACCAACACCACCACTTTCACAACCACAACTACAACCTTTACCAGTACCACCACCACCGCCACCACCACCGCTGCCGTTGCCACAACTACACTCACCCCCACAGCAATTACAACCACTTTCCCTTGCACAGCCCTTAGTACAACCATTGTCTCAGCCACCACAACAACCACAGCAATTGCTGGAACCAGAACCAGAAGTAGAGAGAGACTTAGAAAAATTACCACCTCAAGAAAATAACAGTAACAACAATAACATTAACAACAATAATAGCAGCAGCAGTATCAGTTTGATAAAATCCGAGTTGCGACTGTCCTTTCCAACAGAATACCATCGTTTAGCAAATGAACTTCAGCAGAGCACCAAACCACTGTCTAATGGTCACAATGGATTGGAATCGGTACCTACTCCAACAGTTGTGCCTGCTCCAATGCCTCTTAATGCCAGCACAGGTCTTGATAGCACTGATTTAGAATCCAAAGATCCCAATGGTGAAATGAGCATAAAGACAGATGGGACTAGGATATTTCATCCTGATGCATATTGTGAAATATGTGATAGAGAATTTTGTAACAAGTATTTTCTAAAGACCCATAAAGCAAATAAACATGGTATCTATGAGAATGCCCCATCACCATTTTCTATGAACACCTTTCCTTCAATGATTCCTCCACCTCCACCTCCTCCTCCTCAGCAACAACCGCCACCTGAGCAAGTTGTCACCCCATCATCATTTAGACTAGATACGCAGCCACAAGCTCCGAAAATAATTCCTGAAGCCAGTGTCAGTCAGGACTTAGAAGACTATTGTGAACTCTGTCAGAAGCACTTCTGTAACAAATACTACCTCAAAAAACACAAACAAGATGTTCATGGTATTGCACCAGAGAACTCAAATAGTTTCAGACGTGTACGTCCAATTGACATCCCTACATCATCCGTTGCTGTTACCTCATCACCTATTATTGTACCTCAGTCCATGGCCAGCATGCCTAATATGGCTGGTGTTATGGTGTTGAATCCTTTTGTACCTCCTGTAGCGATAATTCCTGCACAGCCTTTGCTGCATCAGCAGCAACTCCAGCCCCACTCAAGCTCTGTTCTGTCCCAACCCATTGCCGCCCCACTCCCGTCACATATGGAAGCTGGACCGCCACAACAAACACCATCTCCACAACAGAAGCAACAACAAATGCAAAGTCAGCAGCAGATGCAGAATCATCAACAACAAATGCAGAACCACCAACAACAGTTGCAATCACAACAGCAGCTGCAGAATCATCAGTTGCAGCAGCAGATACAAAACCATCAACAGCAATTGCAAAATCATGTGCAGCAACTGCAAAACCAGCAGCAACAGTTGCAAAATCAACAACAACAACAGCAGCAGCAACAGCAACAACAGCCATCTCAATCCTCACAATCTCAGCCTCCACAGCCACCACCCCCACCACCATCAAATTCCGCCCCGTCTGCACCACCCATTGCTAGTGATGCACTGCGCAGTATGGGGGTCCTGAATGCAGAAGCATATTGCGAAATTTGTCGCAAGGAGTTCTGTAACAAATACTTTCTCAAGATCCACAAGGCTAACATGCACAATATGTACTCAGATGAAACCACTATCAGGCAGCTGCAACAACAACACCACCAACAACAACAACAACAGCAGCAACAGCAGCAGCAACAACAACAGCAACAGCAGCAACAGCAGCAACAACAACAACAACTACAGCAACAGCAGCAACCACCACCACCACCACCACCCCCGCTGCCATTGCCACCACCGCAGGTACCTCAAACACAGGCACAGCCTCAACCTCAGTCCCAAATTTCGTCCAGATCGGCTGCTGATTCTGAGCATCCAGATGTAAAGAAAGAGCCAGGACAAACAAAAGAGTCACCATTGCTCGCAAAAGACCAAGGGAAAGAAGATGGTCTACCTGTGCGTGTCTCGCAAGATCAAGGAATGCCTCTTGTCATGAAATCAAAAGAAATGGGAATCAAAGAGGTTGAACAGCTTAAAGATCAACTCCTCTCTAAGGAGGCTGCTAGTCTGGTGAAAGAGCATGCGGGCCTTAAAGACCCCAACATTCTCAAGAACTTAGCACTTTTGAAGGGATCTGGAATGAATGATATCTCACAGAATCTCTTGACAAGCGCTGGTATTAACCTGAGTCAGTCTGGTATGACCAGCCCTGTAGTGGGTATGTCTCAGAACATTCTTTCCAATTCCAACAGTGAGTGCTATGTTACGTATTGCAACATTTGCAATCGAGAATTTTCTAGTAAATACAGCTATCGCATTCATCGTATGAATGTTCATGGTGTCTTTCATGACCCACATGTGAAGAGCCACCAGCTAGATGGGCAGCTTCAGAGTGACATGGCTGCTCATGTTAAAGCCATGTCCGGTTATGCTGGCACAGATATGAGGAATGGAAATGGTGGTAGCGATGGTAATGGCATGCCCACACTCTTTGGGAACATGATTGCTGCCAAACTGGCTGATCGGGTCACTTGTGACATTTGCAGCAAAGAGTTGTGCAACAAATACTTCCTTAAGAATCACAAACTCAAAGTACATGGAATTGACATCATGTCTGCTGAGAAAGAGAACAAGCAAAGTGAGGGTAAGTCATCCTCACCAAAATTAAATTTGTACAAGGAACAGCAGAAAGAGTATGTGCGTGACATCATTCGAGACCAAGCAAAAGAGCTAGCATTGCTAGAGATGCAAAAGATTGACATGAATGGGAAGGAGTTCTTGAGTCCAATGGTTAATATTGAAAAACCTGATCATCATGAATTGGTTAAAATGGGCATTGACCCAGAAGCGTATTGTGAAATTTGCAAAAAAGAACTCTGTAGCAAATACTTCCTCCGAACTCATAAACTGAATATTCATGGTATTAAATCTGACAAAGTGGATTCAAAACCTGATAAACAGATTTCCCAGCCGAACAAGAAGTTGATGAATAGTCTGGCCATGAGTATGAGCATGAACATGAATATGAATATGAACATGAACATGGACGGTTTCCAGCCAAACGATAGCTTTGAGAAACACACCTGGAGGTGGAAAGAGCCTGTGAACTCCTCCCGGGTGATCTGTGACATCTGTAACAAGGAGCTCTGCAACAAGTACTTTCTGCGAACTCACAAACTGAACAAGCATGGGATATTGCCAACTGATGAGCAAAAGCTCACACCAAGTCAGTCTGTGCGCTCTTCACCAGTTGACAGTGGTAGCATTGGTAATATATCACCTGGTAGCCAGACTGAGAAGCTATCAGATAGCTTCTCACTCTTGCCAAACAGTTTGTCTGACTCTAACCTCACAAACACAGAACCAAAACTCTCTTCTCAGAACACTGATGAAGTAAAGATCAAGACAGAACAACCAGATGACAGCTCTCCAGTTAACAACCGGTACTACAACCATTTCACTGAAGTCTGTAAACTCTGTGACAGACGGTTCAAGAATGAAAAGTGGCTGCATGCTCATGTCTTAAAAGACCATGGAGTGTCTCTGCCCTCTGACAAGAAGTACATCCCATTGGAAGCCCAAATGTGCCAGTTTTGCTTCAAAGTATTCCCCAACAGTATAAGCCTTCAGATGCATGTGTTGAATGACCACAAAGCAGAGGTTAGTGTGAAGCCAGATTTCTCACCTCCTAATCACTTTGGGGGCATGCTTAACAACAGCTTCAGCTGGGGAAGCAGCTTGCGAAGGAAGTACTCACGGGGTGGTAAACCAAAGCTCTACAGTTGTGTTCACTGTGATTACAAAACGAGATGGCTTTCCAACATCTATTCACATGAAGAACGCAAGCACAGCATTCACAAGGGCAATCTTGGGAGGTTCACTTGCAAAACCTGCCTTAAATCATTCCTCTATGAACATTCTCTCATCCGCCATATCACAGAATATCATGGAAATGATATGAAAGAATCTAAACTTCGACCAAAAGGCAATCACGTGAAAAAATTCAAGTGCGCTAAGTGTGGTGAAAAGTATCTGTCAAAGAAAGCATGCCAGATGCACATACGTGAAGTCCATGTGAAGAAGCCTAAGCTGCCGTCAGACACAGAAGCTACGGAGGACAAGGGCTTCTACTCATGTAGACATTGTGATTTCACGTGCAGCTTTGCTAAACAGTTACAGAAACACATGGCTCATAACCATGGTCCAAAAATGTCACCGCCTTCAATAAGAATGGAAAGTGAAATTGATGATTTGGAAGATTCTGGCTTGCTGCCTCATAGTGTAAGTGCTTTCTCAAATGAAATCCAACTGTCTTCACCTAAAGCTTTAGCTGAAACAGGTGGAAATAACAATGGCAACAATACTGTTACAACCACCAATACAACCACTACTAATATTATAACTAGTACAAGTAATAGCAACAATTCCAGCAACATTAGTACTGATACTATCAACAACGGCTTTGGCAGTAGAATTAGTGATACCAATTCTCAAAGTCCTTTCATTATGCAAGCATTTCGCCTGGAAGATAGTTTGGTGGAAACAAATTTTATTCCTTCAGTAGTGCACATGCCAGTACGTCAACGTGTGATGGAACCTGTCACTGTCACACTAACTTTGGTACCCGCTGAACCTTAGAGATTTGTTCCTCATGAAATAATTTGCAAAAATACACAGGCATGTTGAAAAATGAAAATAAACTCCCTGAAAACTATTCACATGCAACTGATTATGAATATCAGTTACATCACATAAAACTTTTGAAGAAATCATCAAAAACTGTTACTGAAAGAACAGTTAACAAAGAGAATAAAGCACTTGTAAATTAAGGATAATTTTGAAAAAATCTGCAGGAAGAAAGAAAATTACAGATTATACAGGTTACCAGCAGGTATGTTGCACATTACTTGCTGTTTTAAGACCGTGTTGAAGGTTTATGTGCAATGAACTCCCCACCTGAAACTTGCATTTACTTTTGTGCTTGGTCTGAAACTACAGTTTGATTTTATAAAATTATAATGAACAACACTGGAAAAAGATACTAACAAAATAAGACAAGAAACCAACAAATTTGGTTGTTTCTTAGAAGGCAGCAAGACAACCTCTTGTAGACTTAGAATCTCAGTATTTTAAAGCTCTGTTGTTAAGCCAGAAGCATTAGTTATTTTGCCCCCTTATCCCATTCTCCTACCCAGTTAAAACAAAAAGTAAAAAAACAAAAAAAAAAAAAAACAAAGTTCAAATAGTTTAAAACAAAAAAGGCAAAAAAAAGTCACTGATAGCAGAGCAAAGGCAGATGAAACAAATTGTCAAGTTTATTCCTGTTTCAACAAGCAAAGGAAGTTTGTTGGGCATCTGCACTATTTTTATATGTGTCTATACCTCAATCTTGGATGAGGAATTGCGCACTGCGATTGCCATTGGAAGGTATTAAAAGTGGATTCTTAAAGAATGGAAACGAGCAAGAAAGAAAATGAATCAACCTCATTTTAGACAATTTGAGAGAAAAAATACGTATATGATATTTTTGTGAGCTTATCTTGGATTGGTTTTGTTTGATGTGTGATTCTATATATGGCAATATTGTGATCTTTAACTTAAGTGTGTTTGATGAGTGAGAGTTTGCCAAAAAATGAAAAAAAAAAAAAGAAAAAACACAAAAATGGATTGTTGGATAAGTTTTAATTTTTTGTTGTGAAGAAAAAACATTTCCTAAAACAAGAGATGAATATTGGATTTTTAAAAATTCATTCTTTTTTTTTCTTTTTTTCTTTTTTTTTCTTTTTTTTTTAATTTTAGATGGTGTCTTATACATACCCCACCCTTTTTAGAATATTTCCTCCTGCTACAAGCTATCTGGAACCAATCCTGCCACTCACTATATTTTATTCCATTTTAATTGTATCTTTATTTATTTAAAGCTCCCAAACAAGGCAAGAAAAACAAAAACCTTCCCCAGATTTGAAAGTTATCTCCAACTTCTGTAGTTTGAAAAAAAAAAAAAAAAAAAGGTTCAAATCCTTGCTAAATATAACAAAATTAGCTCTACAGGAGTCATCAATAGCTGCTGTTACTTTCTCCCTTTCCTCACTCTCATTTCCTTGCACCTCATTCACCCTGAGGTTATCAATCAGCTGGTGGGAAGATCAAACCACTAGAACTTTGAGTCTGTCGTGGCCCTCCTCATCTGCTACTATTAATATTATTTTATTTTTTTTATGACTTGGTGTAATTATTTGACCTGAATCAAGGAAGATTGATGTTTTTGTTTGGATTTTTTTTTAATCTTATATATTCAGTTGGAGACTCAATTGAAACCTGCTGTGTGTCAGATTTTTTTCTTGATGGATTTTTTTTTTTTTTTTTTTTTTAAATCTGAAAAAGTTAGCATGTAATATTTCACTTAATTGTACCAAGCCCATAAGCAATATACTGTGATGACATAAGGAGAATTCTCGCTGACCAACTTACACTTATTAAAATGAAAGCTGTTGTTTTCATTTGAAACTGCCCATTGCCCTAATAGTAATCTCTGCACATTTTGCAGCTTGTCTTTTGGGGTTCACAGATGTGATGTGAAATGGTTGATCTCCAGTTTCTTTCCTGTTTGTTTTGGGGAAATGAAACATTGTTTAACATTTGGTTGAAAATAATCTTTTGGCACTATTTTTCCCACGTTGAAACTTCAAGAGTTGAAGTGAGTTGTTATTTATTTGTGTCATGAAGATTATGGGCTTGTGCTGCAATGGTGTTATTAACTACTTTGATTATTACAATAAATTAGGACATTGCTTGTATGACATGATTAACTATTTCTCTTCTGCATCAGAAGGGGGTTGTTTGCAGATCTTTCCCTGGTGTAAGCCTTTACTAAGAAAATGTTCGTGGCAGCTTGAAGAGGTCCTAAAAAGAAGCCAAACTGTCAACTGTACAAATGAATACATCATTGTGATCTTGTGCAAGTCACTGCTGTTGAAGAAGCTATACCTTCTTCAAATGTTTATAGTTAACATTTACAGCTGTTGGAGATGGCTTTCAAAGTATAACAGATACTAAACTGTGACTAAAAGATATCTTGGTGATCTTTTGAAAAGTTTAGATTTAAAAAAAAACCAAAAAACTTTCTAACTTGAAAAAAAAAAAAAGAAAAGCAAAGAATCACTTGCAGGAAATGTAACATGACTAAAAGATATTTTATATATATCTATATATATATATATATATATATCTCAGTTTTAATAGCCAAGCATAGTAAACTTTTTTTTTTTATTCCCCATGATCCATCCCCCTGCTCATAAAGTAATGAAATAATGAAAAGACCTTGGGTAAATCGGAAAGTTTTAATTGTGTGGAATTTGGGTACCTGTTTATTTTGTATATATATTTTTTTTTTTTTTTTTTTTTTTTTGCGTGTGAACTATTTACATTGTCATTTTTAATAGAACTTTAATTTCTACACTGTTAACAGGCATATGTAAACTAAGACAGATAAAAAAAAGGTATCTATTTTGTCTAGTCTTCTATCTCCCCACTCCCTTATTTTCTGTATTCCTTTGTCCTTCTTTCTTTTATGCTCTGTTTTCTTTCTCTCATTTGAACAGGTCTACATGTTTGAGCACACTTATTACCATTACTTATTCAGGTTTTCATTCTTAGGAGTGGGGTTGATAACATTTTAGCATTTACAAAAACTGATACTATTTATTTTGAAATTAGTATGATCTAAGATCAAATTGTATCATGATGATATACAGATTTTTATATTGTTATTGCTTGTTTATTTTAAATATTTTTTTATTTTAAATCAGCTATCTACAAATAATTTATAGAAATTTTTCTAAAATAAAAAATTTCGATTTTAATATTCACTTAGAACAGCTTAACTAATTTAAGTGCAAAAGTGGATTGTTAATTTATGTCACAGTCATTTTTATTAATATTTATAATAGTGTGTGTATAATTGAATAATGGATTACTTTGAATCTGAATGAATATTCAATTTATAAGCTCATTCAAATACTGTATTACCCATAAACTCCTTTCTAAATAGTGAAAAAAAAATCTCCAGTGAATTAAAATGGCTAGCTAGGAAATGCTCCAACATCCACTCTGTTGACCAGAAGCCAGATAATTTTTCATTTTCCCTCTGGAGTTCTTTTTTTTTTTTTTAAATTGAAATCATGTAATCATTTAATGTTTAAAAATTAAACCAATAATTATAGAAACCTTTTATTCTTTTTTAAGTCAAGCTGTTAACTTTTTTTTTTTTTTTTCCCCTGTCAAGAAAATAACATAGATAACAGTCACTGAGCAAAAAAAGATAATTCTCAAACAGTATTTTTATCATTTTCTCTCTGTCAGTGGCTTGTATTTGACTAATTTTAACATAAGTAGCTTTCATGCTAAATTATTTCAAGGAATTCTTATTATCATCAGACTTATCTTTTTAATTTTAAGTTATAAAAATATTCAAAATATTGTTCTTTTTCAAGTACCTTAATTGTGAAGAGTGTTGTCTTTTAATGAGGCTCTAATTTGTAAGTTATGTGTATCCATTTAACCAAGCTGTCCAGTAGCTTACTACTTTTGAAATCACTTCAACCATATTTATAATGAATTATTTATGTGTATTTTCAATGACTCCCTACCTCATTATCATTTTTCTACATTTCTTATTTTGTTTTTTTAGATGTTTTTCTGTTTTACTCCCTCTGCCCCACGTAAAAGTGCATTATTGGAGCTAGTCATAATTAGAGAGAAATGTAATTTTTTTTTCTGAAATGCACATTTGAAAAGTATATTTGAAAATGATACGGATAAAGACAATTTTTAATTTAACACCATTACCTCACTAAGATCAAAGCTTGAGCCAATCATTTCATTGAACTTTTGATTTATATTTGATTTTATTATTCACCAATACTGTACAAGAATAGTTTTAAAGCCTCATTTTGTTAATTGTTGACAAAACTGCATCCTCCTTGTGCTCATTATTGTGGATCTGTCTTAACTTATATATTACCTACCCACTAAACCAAGACTGTTATCATTTTCTTTTTTTTGTTTGCATGTATGGGTGTGTATATTCTCTGATATTTTTTTTTTTTAACCAAAGTATCACCAAGAGATTACCCTTAAACCAACCATTACATTTTTTAAAATTTTTTTCAACCAAGCCATCTACAATATCCATTTGCCCATTTTTTTTTTTTTTCTCCCCTTATTCCATTCCGTTTTCCCATATTGATTTACATTTTACATTTTTACATTCTATTTTTCTTCTCTTCTCTTTGCTATTTTCATTTAATTTCCCAGCATTCATTTATTTTCTTCATCCTCACCCAAGAATTCATTCCTCTGCATTTCCGATTTTAAGTATGAAGCATTTCCAATGCTGTGTGCAGTATATAAAAATCAACCAACATACACCCATTTTTAATTTGTATCTTATCTTTTGTCTCTCATATCAACCATCTCCCATTGAATAAGAAAAACTTCTTCAAAATTCCTGGGCTGATGTTCAACTTGCATATACTAACTGTTGAATTTTAGTACTAAGAGTTAATTTATTTTATTTATTTTATTTTTTGTATACTAGTTCGTGCAACTTTGTTGTGCCATCCTCTCTAATCATGAATACATACATACATAATGCCAAACACAGACAAAAACTTGCTGTAGCAGGGGAATGAATGATGGTCATGTACTGTTTGACTTTGACTTCGCTGCTGGATACTCCGGACAGACCTCTTATATACATGATTCACCGTGAATATATATATATATATATATATATATATATATATATATATATACCTCCATTTCTGGACATGATGTAAGTGATGATTGTTTTATGATGATCAAGATGATGTTTTAAATAATGTTTTTAAATTTTAAACAAACTAAAAATAATTGGCTTGGACAAAAAGTGCTTGACCTCTGAATAAGTTCACAACCATTTTTATCATGTATGCTGACCATTTGCTTTTTTTTTTTTTTCCCCCCCACTCACTTCTTGGCTTATCCTTAAGAAAGAAAGACAAACAAGAAAAGAAAAACAAAATAGCTTTGGGAACCCCTTTTGCCCACCTTCACTGTCTGTCTTTTTTCTTTTCATTTCTTTCTTTTTTTTTTTAAAGACTTCTATCCTCTTTATTGTTAATGTGGTTCTATGATTTTTATATATTATTTTGTCATTTTTGATATGTTGAAATCTATTGAATGGAAAATGCTCTATCTTCAAAGCTGCTTTTTTTTTCTTAAGTTAAATACAAAAGGCATGTTTTATACCTTGTTTTGAAAGTTAGTGTCATTGAGAGATGATTTTAAAAAAATTAAAGTGGAGATGGCCTATTTTCTTATATTTTATGGATAGTCCTTAATCAAATGACATTTCTGTTCTTGAACCAGGTAACTTTTTATAAACTCTATGAAAGCATATTGCTATTTGCAATCCTAGACTTGATTGCATTGTTTCAACGATTGGTCATGCTGAGCTTATTGATTTGATGATAATTTTGTACTTTGCATGTCTCTTTGGAAATTATGACAGTCTAGAAAAAAATGAAGCAAAGCTTGTTTGCCAGTTTTTGCTTGTCTCTTCTTTTCTCATTTACTTTAGAGTTTATGGAGTACTTGGAGATTTGAATGTCACAACTTAATTACTTCTAAATCTGGCTGCAGACATCTGGGACCAGTCATTAGCTTATCAAAAATAACAAAGCTTTTTGTTGACAGGAATAGCATAAAAGTAGCAGAGACAACTTGTCATGTTAAGTTCTTAAAGATTTTCCCCCTTCCCCATTCTTTTTTTTTTTTTATTTCAATTAGCTTTCTTTACTGATAAAGTTTTGATAATTAACTTAGTGTTATTTTAAACAAATTTAGGTTTTGGGATTGAATATTATTTGCACTTAAGTTTGTTTCCATTTTCTTTTATTTCTAAAAGTTTTTGTAGAATTTGTTTTTATTGTTAAAACATGCATATATATATATATATATATGTGTGTGTGTGTGTTTGTGTATAGTGAGAGAGAGGGAAAAGTGTTTTGCTTTTGGGCTTATGTTTTATAATAACCCTTTCCATTCCTTAAAGATATACTTAAAGCTGACATGATCATATTGGAAGCATGTTTGACATTCCCTGCCAATATTTGAAATTATTTTTATTTCTACAAGTTGTTGAAAATGTTGATTATATTTGAAAGTATATGAAACTCTCTAGCATGCTTTTTATCTCTATGTACCTGTCAGCTTTAACCCTTTTAATTCATAGGAAAGTGATGCTAGTTGATGGAAGGCTTATTTGATGTCTATATTTTTTACTGGTTTCTGTCTCAAATGTATCAATCATTGCTATCAGCTTTTTCTTAGATTTCGTACTTTTTAAAAAAAAACATTTGACATTCCTTTCTATTGAAAAATATGAAAAAATTAGTTAAATTACTTAAAGCAGGTGAATCAATGTGTGTCGGGATCCTATGGCTTGATTATTTTATTAATGGGTGTCAGATTCTAGTGTCAATGCCAAAAGATTAAGTAATGTTTTCAATTTTTTAATTTCAACACAACCCTACTTTTATCATGGGATTTTCATTAAACTATTTAGCTACTTCCACTATTTAGTTTTGACCTAAAACAGTAAAAAAGAAAGAAAAATATAATAATGAAACTATAAAAAATTAAGATGCTTATTTTGTTCTTTAGGAGAGAGGCAAAAAAAAAAAAATTATTTTACTCAGAGATTTCCTCTGATTTTTTTTTTTATTTTTAATTTTTTAAATTTTCTTAATTGGGCCAACAATACCTTATCTACTGCCTCATTCTTTCTGTTCAACAAAGTTTCTCCAATTTAATTTTTTAGAAAATCATGTCTCTTTTTTTTCCTTCTCGTGCTATTATCATAGTCAAATGACCATGTATTAACATAATACTCAATATGATTTTTCATCACAGCTTAGATGAATTTAAGTAATATTTGATGGGTGAAAAAAAAAAAGGTTGTTATTGTAGTGTTTCATTTAAAAACCTAGGCAGTAATAATGAGTTATATTGATTTTTAGAAATTATATTTTTCCTTTTCTAATATAAGAAGTCCATTTAGCTTGCTTTTACTGCTTCCTTTTAAAAGAAAACAAAACAAAACAGAAAAATACATTCCAATTCTTGAATTTGAAATAGTCTAAAGTTTGTTAAAAGAATCACTTTGTGAAAGTTTTTGCAGTTATACTAATTTTATTGTATTCACTTAAACTTGATGTAATGCATGCCTCTCAATTGTTTTCGCTAAACTGGATTTTTTAAAGTTTTTATTATTTTATGAAAATAAGACATTTTTTAACTACAGTATCTCAATTTAAACTTTCTGATTTATTCCATATTATTTTCAATGCCAGGTTTAGTAATTTTTTTTTTTTTTTAACATTGAAAGAACCACCATCCAACCACCACCTAAAGAATAAATAAAAAATAAACATTCTAAACGATTTTTCGTAATAGGGACTTTTGTTTTTTTTTTTAACAAAATTGTTAGCTTTTATATTTAGTGATAATATTTTACAACATTTTAGTTAAATGTATCAAATATAAAATAGAAATTTAATCAATCGATGGTTAATTTTTGCTTTAAATGCAATTGTAGAGAGTAAAATATTCAGTTACTTTTTTTTCCTGCTGTAATAGAGGAGTAGAACAAAACCACTCTTAAATCTTTTTTTATAATTTTCTTTATGATTTTACTTCCCCTCATATTTAAATGTCAATCCAATCTTTTCTCTGATTTTATTCTGATTAAGTTTTACATAAAAAGTGTCCTATATAATGAACACTATTATTTTTCTTCTCTAGCTTTTTCCTACTGTTTATGATGATGGCATTGTAAGGAGTTGAATTGAAAGAAAGAACAAATAGAAGTAGTGGCAGGCGCAGAGAAAAATAGAAGAGACTTGGTCCTGTTTCTGTTATTGCCTCTTGTCTGCTGCTCTGTTTGACACTGCATCTCATTAAAAGCATTGGGATCCTGGACAACTCTCCCCTGCCTATATTTTCTGTTTTTTTTTTGTTTTGTTTTTTTTTCCCCTCATCTTCCCCTTCTTCCATTTCATCTACCCTGCTCTATTCCAGTCAGTCCCTCTATCCCTTTTTACTTGTTAGAATTAATCTAGCCTAGTTAATTTATAAATTGGGGTAGGAGCACCTTCATGGCAGTTTATATTGTTTACCTGTAAGTAAATAGATTTTTATAACTTCTTTTCAATCAAATTTTAAAGATGGCATGTGATTTTAGTTATTTACACTTACTATTAATTTACACTTTACAATCCTCCCTCTGCTCCTAGTCTTGTAAGTTGAACTGGAGTAGGTTGAATTCTCTTCAAGCATTCTCTCTATATTTTGGATTTATTTCAAATATGAATAAGGGATGGGTACTGGCTTAATAGACTTTGCATTTCACTTCATAAATTCTCTAAAAGTGGAAATTATGATTGCTACTCAGTTATTTTGTTCCTTTTCAATATAAGTGTTTTCATAAAATTTTTATTATATTTAGTTTTAGTTTAAAGATATGCAGAAAATATATATTTTGAACTGGATATGTTGCTGAAGAGAGGGAAGATATTTTTATATAGTGATGTTTATTATTTTGTCATGAACAGAAGGATATTTTTTAAAATAAAAAATTACTCTTGTTTTAGTACCCACCCTGCAATACTTGTCATTAGAAAAACCTAGTATGTTTGGGACACATCAAGTTTGTGGAAGTTCTTAATACAGTGCCCGGATGATATAATAATATGTGATAGCCTCCTTGAGCTTGATGTGTTGCTTACAATCTAATAATTCACTTTGAGAGGTATTGCAACATGGATTAGTTTAAAAACAAAATAGAAATAGATATATTTCAGTATATCCCCAGATATCTGTGTCATTCCTAACAAGTTCCATCTCACAAATACAAGGTAAAAAACATCTCATTTGATAATTAGTATCTTAAGTATAGTGGAATTTCAAATACTTTCAAATTTTTCTTTATCATCTTTTACAATTTTTATTCCTTTATTTTTCTTTGAAAATTTACTAAGTTATTTTCTTCCTTCTTTTGTCTAGTGTTTTATTCTGTCTCTCTACTGTAATAAGTATTGTGTATGTATGTAAGTGTGTGTGTGTGTGTGAGAGAGAGAGAGATAAAGGACGGACAGTGTTGATATTTTTCATTCAGTCCCCTTCACTCATTCTCCCTGCCAAAAATTGTTTTTGTTTTCTTTCCTTTGTCTCCTTCCTCTGTAGAAGTGAAGCACTTTTGTATTGAAACTGAATTAAACAATTCTGTGGATAGTTGAAACAAAAATTCATTAACATTTTCAAAGTGATAGCTTTTTTCCTTTTTCAAATGACTCTGGAAACTCCTCGTTACTTACAAGGTATAAGATATTAAAAAATAAAAATAAAAAAAATAAAAGGAAATAAAATGCATTGCCACCTGACGGCTAATGAGGGGCACAAGGTGTTCTTAATTGCTCACAAACAAAGTGTGATGGAAATATATTAGAGCAATTGGCAACTCCTGAAGTTTGCATCCTCGTTATATATTTTTTTTTGTTTTTCATCAGTTGTACTTTTTTTCTGTTTCTTGTTTCATTCAAGTAGATATAATTGAAAGACATTGTTATTTCTATGTGAATGAACAAATTTTGTGAATATTCTTTTAATCATTTTTTTCTTTTCCAAATCTCACTTTTTCTCCTTCATTTTTTAAAAAAATTTTTTTTTTTTTAAATTTTTTTATAATTTGAGAGTAAATTTGTTTAAAACCTTGCGCACATCTGTATGTGTGAATGTGTGTGCCTGTTTCTCCCATGCAGGTTAGAGCATTTCCCACTCAATAATAGCATGTGGCGTATTTTGATTGCGGTTATCTTCTGAAATAGTTTTAAAACAAAAAAAAAAAGCAAGTTATTTTTAGCATATTTTGGCTGTTTCATTTCCACCCTTCCCCCCACAACTACTACAAAAAAAAAATTAAGTGTTGCAAAATGAAATTGCTTTTACTGTTGTTATTGGTTTCACTTATGATCAGTAGATATAAATAACTGCTCTGTTGTCTCATCATCATTATTTTGTCTTTGTAAAATGATGATTTTAGTATTGCTGGAATACATCCCTTGTATAATAACTGGAACAGAACAGTACTGTATTATTACAGTGCGCGCTGATATAGAGGCGACAATGACGACTCGATTGATCTCAGAATTACATTTCCAAGGACTGACCAATCATCCAGCAAGGTCATGACATTCTGATGCTTATAATTTTTGTTTGTGTGTTTTTTATTTATTTATTTATTTATTTATTTTTATTTTTTATTTTTTTTATTTTTTTTAAAGAAAAAATTCAATACTAACCACTGAAAACAAACACTGATTCTTATGATATACACTCTTGCATCTGTCATTATGCTTACATAAACAAATACCAAGTTTATTTGCAATCAGTAGAATGAGTAATATATATTTTTACTGGTCAGTTGGATATTTGTTTGGTAGGTGTACTTAGATGAATGAATGTATATTTAATAGAAATCAGTGTTGCTAGATAAAAAAAAAAAAAGTGTGTGTGTGTGTATGCTTATATGAACATGTGGTCTATAGGAGTGTGCTTGTGTGTGTGTGTATAGATATAAATTCACACACATTTGATGTCAAAATAAAAAAATAAAAAACAAATCCCTTCCTAAATTCTCCCTTATCAAAAGTTTCAGTTCTCAAAAAAAAATGATGGTAGTTTGTATTCTTGGTTAGATGACAATTTAAAAAAAAAATTTTATTTTATTTTATTTTTTTTTATTTTGTTGAAAATTTATCTTTATATAGGTGAGGAGAGAAAACTCTCCATATAAATTCCTATAACACAAATAGAAGTGTGTATCTCATTATGATTACTTGATGTACAATGCTTAAAAACAGTTTATGGCCTTCAAGTACAATACATGCCCAACTGTTTTGGCTTGGCTCACTTCATCATAGGACTTTTGATCTATTTAAAAAAAAAAATCAGTTTTAATTACATTGGATGCTATTTTTCTAAACAAAGTATATAAAACCTTTTAAAAGAGAAAAAACAGATTTCATGAATGTTTAAACTACCTACTTCAAAAATATAAATTTTAGTTATATCTTGCTAAATGCTTAGGTGATTGTTTCTCTTGCTCCTTTTCTGTAAATTACTACAGCTCAAATGAGAACTAAGTCTTGATTTTATGTTATTTCTACTATTTGATTTTTTTCTGCTTTGCCTCCCTAGGATCTTTGCTTAAATAATCCATTTTATGTTTATACTGTTGAATATTATTTAAAATATCAGCAATGCTGACATGATAACTTGATTATAGTTGGTCATATATGAAACCAATCCTTACTTTACTCTTGTTGATCAGAGAAAAGTCAATGAGATAGATACTGCACTTAACCTCAAAGTTAGTTAGCATCATGATCCAGAATATGGATGGTATAAAAAATTTAGTTTAAAAGGTGGGGAAAAATATCTGTTTTCATCTCCTTTTATATTTTATCATTGAAATGACAACAAATTAATACCGACTTGGTCTTTGCTTTGTCCATTTTATTTTTAATATTTTCCTTATAATTTACAAATGATTGCATATTTTGTTAAAATCTGTCTTATCACTACTAGTGATTTCTAACTTCAGAGTTGTTGGTTGATTGTAAAATATACATATATATAAATGTAATAAATATATATATTATTCTTTGGAGCTAGATTGAACTTGGTTGTTGATGAATGGCAGATATCATTTAAATCCTTTGGCCATTTTCCTATTAGATTATATGGCCAGTGATACCAGGTATGTTTGAGTGAAAATTGAATTCTGTGTCTTGCTAAAGTTCATTATTTTAAAAAAAAAAAAAAAAAAAATTTACAAAAAAAAAGTTTGAAGCCTAGGCTTCAGAGATTGATTTTCACTTGACTGAAAGGTTGCATCTGCAAGTTTAGCAACCAACATTCTAACTATTTCTATCCTCGGTGCACTATCTTCTCTCTGTGATTCGTGTAAATCACAGTAGCTTCTGGAATGTTTTACTCAGTCCAAAAGTTCATGATAAGCAAACTTGCTTTCATTTACTAAAAAAAAAAAATTAAAGATTTTATCTGTTAGATAATGAATGAGGGACCCATTGCTCCCAATTAAATCAAATGGTTTCAATTAAAAGGCCAAGGAAAAATGGGCAAGATTATATATATATATATATATATATATATAATTTCACATAAATAAAAATATATATTTCATTTATTTAAAACAAAAATATTTACATAATAAATATTGTGAATTTTGATATGTTGAAGCGTGGAAATCACCAGATTTAAACTAGTGCTCAAAAGTTTATATCCCTACCCCTCCCCCTCGATATTCTGTACTGTGTCTATCTTCCTTTGTCATAAGACTGAAGTAATTTTTTTCCTTAAAATTCTGTTTCTACTGTAAATTTTCCCTTCTTGCTCTTCTGGGAGAGGGGGGAGGACTTTTTTTTTCTTTTTAAATAAACGATATATATACAGAGCTCAAGTTTTCAGTATTTTTACTATTTTGTTACAATAAACAGAAAAGCAAAGTGGAGAAAAAATAATTCCCAACCCACAACTTGTATATGTCTTGATCTGATGTTCATAAAACCTGGATTATAAAAGCTAACATTCTCAACTACCTCAGCCATTTTACTTAGATGTCATTTTAATTCTTATTTTCTTTATCAATATCCATCAGGCTGTGAATCAAGCATTTAGATTTTTATGGCCTTAAGAAAGCTGGAGGCTTAATTCTCTTACAGAGGAGACTGACAATTATTGCAATATTTGGAGACAGTCAGTTTATAGCCTGTTCCTTGCAAACAAGGATATGCAAACTGCACCAGTTTCTTTCAAATTAGTTCTGTTAGATTTTCTTTGGCTGTCATTTCCATTAAATATGTTTTTCATCTGTAGATTTCTTTCCTTATCTTTCTCACCAACTTTATCACACTCCCTTTTTATTTTCATTTTTAATAAAGTTTCCTTTGCGATTACTATAATCCTTTTAAATATGTGTCATCAAAATATATATAATTTTTTTTTTTTTTTTAAATTATGCCCTATAAATTGTGCTGTCAGTTTTTATTTATATATATATATATATATATATATATATATATATATAATTGAAATGTTTAAAAGATTAATGTTTGAATGAATGCGTTGTGTGTGTGTGTGTATATATATTTATATATATAATAAAACATTGGTATATTTGTGTACATGTATGTTAATACCATTTATCTACTAGACTTCCTTAAAAATATAAAGAAAAAACTGAAGCTGACTGTTAAACTTTATTGGAGTGAAAAAACAATTTTTTTCTTACTTTTTCTTTCCTGAATATTCTTGCAGAATAAGAATGTTTGATGTAGTACACAGGGAAAGGAGATCCTTATTTGCTGGATGATTTGTCGTCAATTTTTTTTTCTCTCTTCTCCCACCCCAGTTAGATTCACCCATTTTGTTTTCATCTTAATTTTTTTAATTAAGGAAAAAATTATGAATGTAAAAAAAAAAAGAAATTTCTCCATCTTCTCTTCTTCGAAAAAGACTTCAGTGCAAGTTGTCACTTATGACATTACTGTTCTGTGTTGAAAGGGAAAAATTTCATAAATCGGTGTTTGATTTAACAAAAACAAAAAACAAAGAAAAAAAACTAAGCCTTCACTGTGTAGGGAAGGTGCACTAAGTGCCATTAATTTGTGTAGCATGGAAACTGCCTCTTGTGTAACCCAGGGCAGTCCCAAAAAAATAGTAGGGTTGAAGTTTGCTTGTTCTTTTCTTTTTACTGATTTTTTTTCTTTTTATCATCATTATTCCAATTTATTTTCTTTTTTGCCCAGAAAGTCTTTTCTCCCCTCCTTATATATATATATATATATATATATATATATATATATATATATGCGCATACATATATGTATATGTGTGTCTAAACATATATGTACATTTTTTCCTCTAATTAAAAAAAAAAAAAAAAAAAACCTTTTCTCTTTTTCTTTTCTTTTTTCTTTTTCTAATAATTAAAAAAAATGTTTTGTGTATAATATGTGTAACCCTTTTATCATGGTGTGTCATTTACTTAAGAATGTCGTCTTTTCTCCACCCACCCCCAACTGGACATCATTGTACAGCATTCTAAATATTTCTTTGGTTTGTTTGATTGAAAAAAATACTTCTTTCTCACCTCCATTTTTAACTTTCTACTAATATTCTGCTTTCTCATTTTAGAGTTTAGCAATTAAGGGAGGAAAATAGAATTGACAGTTTTTTTTTTTAATACTACAAATTTTAAGATAAGAACTTCTCATTATCATTTTTCTAAGTCATTTGTCATGTCATAGATTTGCTGTTATCCAATCCTTCTACTGCCTATAAATAAACTACCTCATTGAAGGCAGAACAGTTAACTATTTGGATTTTTTCACTTAACTATTTCATGGTCAGACAATTGCTGAAATGCTGTGGTTTTTCTTCTGCCATAACTCTTTCAAAAAATGAACATGTACAAACTGTTCTAAGCAGTTTTCACAAATCTTTTCAAGCCAAATTTATTCAAGGAAAAGCAATTGTTTATTTATAGAATAAGAGTTCTGCAACTAGCTTTCAAAAAATTTTAAATTTATGAATTGATTTTTGCTTAGTATAGAATTTTATTTATTTGGTTATTATTGTAATTGCTCTAAATTATATCTGTTTAAAGTTCATACTTTTCTCTGTATAGCTCATCTACATTCTGGTATTGAAAGGTCCAGCCTACTTAACTCAATTATGGCTGAAGTTGATTTTGCCATATGTTTTGTTTTCTCCTCACTCTCCATCAAGATTATTTTCTCTACCCTACAGACACCTCTTTCAACAACTTATTTTTCTCTATTCTACCCACCTGTGTTTTTGTTTCTTGCACACTCATTCTTGCTTTGGAAAAAAAAAACTTTCTGGATGCTTGCTTGTTTGACTAACTACACAACATTTTGAAAAAAAAGAAAATCAACTAGAAAATTATATATTTAAGGTTAAAAAAAAATCTCTCATGTGTAAGTGCCCCAAGAAATGCAAGCCTTTAGTTTTGGTTTAACAAAAATTGTGTGTGAAGAGATTTAATAACTTAATAGTATATAACCAATTAATATGGAAAAATACTGAATAAAAAAAAGAAAAAAAAAAGAAAACCCTTAATTTATGCAATTTTTCCTTACTATTTTAGCTATGAAAAAAAAAATAAAAAGATAGGGTCATTTACAATAAATTTGTGTATCATTTAAACACAGACATTGTTTTATATTTGTTTATTTTATTTTTATTTTTTTCCTATTGAATTTTTGGTCTGAATTTCATTTGCTGTGTTGTCCATTATCAGTGACAATGCTTTGGCAGTAGTGTCATTTGGCGCTATATATATATATATATATATATATATATATAATCTTAAAATATCTACTTTATCTATCACTGTTCTCTCAATATCTATTTTTGAGGAAAAAAAAAAGAAAATATGACAAACTTAATTTCTGTATTTTCCCTCCTTACTACTGCCTTTGCATTTTGCCTATATTCATTTAATGCTTTTTGAAATGTTTTCAACAATCAATCCTTGGTTTATTGTAGCAATGTATGAGTTTGAAAATATAATGATGATAATAATGAATATGGCTACCTTTCCTTGACTTTTGAAAAAAAAAAAAAAAGAATTTCCTGTATAACATAACCTACCTCTTAATGGTACATAATTTTCTAACCACACCCTAGTTTTAAGTTTGAATGCCAAAGAAGAAAAATGTTAAAGTATGTTTTTTGTTACATTTTAAATATTTTGCATAATCTCATCCACCTTTGGCTTTTAATATCTGACCTTTTCCCATTTCAGTTATTCCTCTAGGTCAACACTCCTATGTGTGTAATATATAATACAAGTAAATGTCCCTTCACATTTTAGAAGAAATAACTTTCAATATATTTATACTGCATAAAAAAATATACTCAAGGTTAGATAGTTTGTGCTTGTAAATATAGTTATACACTTGTTTTCCTATGATATATCTGGAAATATCTTAAGTAATAATTGTTCAAGGAATGTTGATAAATCAAGAGAAACTCAATTGCTTTAAACTGCTTTTATCTTGTTTTTTAGACAGCTTTCTAGTTTTAACATAGTGGTTGAAATTGAAATAAGTGAAATATTTATATCAAACTAATTTCATTGCTCATATTAAAACAATGTATAGATGGTTTCACTGATTGTACAGATGTATAATTTATTGAAAAATTAAGTACTTTTTGGAGATTGTGTTAAAACATTGACTAAAATATTTCATTATTCCAAAATAATTACTGTTCCCAAAGTCTGCTACATGAAAAAAAGTTTTTTATTTTTTTTATTTTTTTTTAATTAGCTTATTTTCTTACAACACAACTACTTATACTAGATATATCGAACAATTATTTCCAAAATTTTTAGTTTTTTCTTCTTCACTTGGCTGATAATCAGTTCATCTTTTTTTTTTAATTTCAGTTGATATATCTCTAGATTGTGTTGTTTTATTTATTTTTATTTCTAAAAAGTTTTGTTTTTTTTTTTTCTTAAGAAAAGATGGGCTACTTTGATAAAGCAAAAACCAAACCTTGTTTTCTTTGAGATGAAGCCCTTCACATGAATATAAGACGCAAGCTTGTATTTTAAAATTCGCCCATAGTTTTCATATTACAGTTTTTGTTACTAAGTACAACTTTTGTAGGTATTCTCAATCAAGATGGTTCTATTTTTTTTTTTTTTTTTTTTTTTTTGAAAATGCTTGAGGTTTTTTTTGTCTCTTTGATGAAGGAAAACATGCAGCAACAAGTACAAAATACAAAAATCACTTTAAATTGTCAATCTTTTTTCATTCATTTCTATCATATTATTTTGATTGTGATATTAATGTGCTTCTTGTCACACTTGTACTGCTGACTTGATAGGAACAATTATTTTTCTTTAGAATCTTGGGTCAACATTGTCAATCACATGGAATACATTGTGAGAAGCAAATTGACAATGTCATGCATACACACATCTACTCTGTGTGTGTTTACTTATATATATATATATATATATATATATATATAGCAATTATCTAAGCTCAACTAACCTTATACAAATAATACCTCATTCAACTACTTTTTGAACAAACAAATTTGTTTGATTCTTTTTAAAGTGTTTTTTATTTTATTCATTATAAAGTACCAGGAAGATATTGCTGGTGGTAGTGAAAGGAAAGTTTCTTTTTTTTCTTTAAAAGACTATGTCTACTCTTAGATTTTAGAATGTTAGGAACACCATTAGCTATAAATTTAACTTAGTATTGTAAGGTCAGTTTGGTGTGGCTGCCACTGGTCACATTAATAAAGATGTTGGCTTTAATTAAATTTCAGTTATGTATATGTATTCCTGCTTGTTTGCTTTCATAAACTTTAAGAATTTTTTACCTTCACTATATCCTGTACCCTTTCAAAATCCATCTTTAGTTTCTTTCCCTTCATTTTATTTCTGAAATTTGCTTTTTTGTTTGGTTATTTTTTAGGTTTAAGAATAGTTATTTAAAAAAAAAAAATGAAGGTAAAATTTCCTTTAGAAATGTCTTTGTCTTTATTCAGGATTATTCAAACTTCGTACTGAAATCTTACACTATTGCTTCCCCACTAATAATAGTTTGTACAAGATAAAACTTATCTAGACTATATCAAGATTTAATACCTAGTTTGCATTTTCCACTCTACAGCAATAAGCTATTTGTAATTTATCCATAGCAAAATAACTCTAGTTAAAAATAAAATATACTGTTCATTTTGTTCTGGCAACAGCTTATGGTGAGTCTATTTCTACCATTTTCATTTTGAATTAATTTAAACCCTAATTGTCAGTACCACAATTTATATTTGGAATATGTTTATATGCTTAGCTCAGATCTTTGGATAGATTTTTTTTTTTTAATAAAGCCTCACCAATATTTTTAGCTAACATTTTAAAAATATGATCGATACAGTATTTGATGCATAGCTTTGCATATGAGTTTTAAATTTGGTTGACTTTTTTAAAAACTATTTTAAATACTAAAACAGCTTTAGTTTCTCTCTTCAACATTTCTTAATTTATCAATAAAAATATAAGTTTTTTTAATAATCTGACAATTTTATGTCAAGCAGGAAAGTGTTTTTGTATTAAGTTTATTTTGATTAGCTAGCCTTTGTATGAATGGGTCATTGGCTTTAGTAGAATTAAAGTTCTGATGATTCATCAAGTTTGAATTGAACATGGTTTTTATGAATTTTTATGTCAGATCAGTTATGCTAAAATCTATCATTATAGATATAGGAAATATCTAAACTTACCTTTAAATATAGGATTTGCTTTAAAAGTAAAGATGAAATGATAATAAAACTGAAGTGGATCTTATCATCATAGATCCAAGCAAATAACACTGGGCAATTTTACCTCATTGAGAACACTCGTAGCAACAAGTATTATTTTTGTCTTGAAGCCTTCCAAAAATGAATAGTGTTCTGGGACTATTTTGGACACTTATACAAACCATAGCCACCCAAGTGATGTATATTTTCTACATGATCTCCTCCAATCTGTTTCTACTTCAGTCCTGTCCAAAATAAATTTTATAGCCTGCCAATGTTACAGAATTCTTATTCTCTTCTGAAGAAGAGAATGATTTTAATTAGTAATATAAAAGTTGTCTATTTTTTCGCTTTTGATAACAAATCCATTATGATGGAGACAGCTGCTATGAAATCATTTCTAGTCTGCTTTTAATTTTCAGTTGATGTAATATTATAAAAACTGTATAAAAAAGACCTTTATTGGCTACCTCAGTACATTACTCTGGCGAAAACATTTTAATTAAGTTCATAAAAATAAATATATGTATACTTATCAGTTTATATTATGGAAACATGTTATAATTATTCCTTACACTTGTGATATCTGCTGATTTCATAAACAAATCTTGGCCAGAATTATTTAATGTACAATTGGAATAAATGCTGAAATACCTAGTAAAAATACCTGTATAAATCATTTTGATTTCTTATATTTGCTAATTTTAAGTTTAAAAAATACAACTATTTCATGCCATCAAGATTTTTGTAACTAAATATTTAATGTCCACATCAGCCATATTCTTGAAAGTTATGTTGGTCATGGCCTTTCTTACTTTCTTATAAGAGTTTAATTTCAATTTTAAAATTCCCTGTGAAAATCGGTGCAAGCAAATTTTTTGTAAACTACTCCAGGTCTTGATACTTTTCAGAAATAATTTTTTTTTTTTTTTTTACAAAGAGAGAAAGAAAGAGTATCTTATTTTAAAATAAAATATTAACTTGTAAAATCTTTTTCTTATAAAGAAAGTAAAATGGGAATTAAATTATTTAGAATATCTAAAAGCTAAAAATGTAATGCCATTTGTTTTTAAAGAATACCACAGCACAATGTATGGTAACATTGATTGAAATTTCTCATTTTTGCCTTTAAGTTTCTCAAATATCAGACTGCAATCCTAATTGGTAAATCCCTCTACTGCAACATAAATCCAAATAGTCATTTAACTCATACGCAACTGTTTTTGGCACTTCTTCTATAGTTCTTTGACCTAACCAATTAATTTTACAATTTTTTTTCTCAGTATTAGAGATTGTTAAGTTATATTTTTAAATCTTTATAAAGATTTTTTTTTTCATGTAAAAGCCTTGTCATACAAAGCTTGAATCTCCTCTCCTGCAAACAATGGGTGACACAGCATTTATAGTAGAGAACGTTTTTCTCTTAATTACTAAGTTGATTGGGATGAATGTGTTTTTATTTTGAAAGCTCAAATTTTCCAGTTGCTAAAAACAACAGTTCAACTCAAAACAAATTTATTACATATGTCCTGGTGTATATGTACACATGAATAGACAATATTTTGAAGAGACTAAGCTTCCACTAAGAAGCATTTATCATGAGAGAAAAAAAGTTACTCTTTTGAACAGTTTTCATTGAGTTTAGTACATGTTTTAATTTTTGGTTGAGTCTTTCATAATCAAAAGAATGATAGTGAAACTCCACTGATTGTAATTGCAATCCAGTGAATTTGTCTGATAACCATAGAGCAATTTGCAATTTTTGTATACTGAAAATAGGACAACAGTAAGCAATACATACATACATATATACATATATACATATATATATATATATATATATATATATATAGTTAGGATATTGACAGCCTAGAATATCATTCTCATTGATGGGGGGGGAGCTGTTATGTTTATAATCAGCATTTCTGTAGCTTCATCACATGGACAATATTTTTTTTTTTAATATAAATATATGCATGTTTAATATATAAATGTGAGTATGGGAATACATATACACACACATATATAGATATATATATATATGACCATACATGTTGAAACAACATGCATACATGTAAACATATATTTAAAAATGACTATATAATAACAACAATAAAAAATATTTCAAAATATGACATGATTTTATTTATTCCCTCTCTTTATCTGTTATTCTTACTCTAACTCCCTTCCACGTAAATCTTTTTATGTGCAATCTCAAATAGTATACAGTTTCAGTTAAATAAAAACCATTCTTTCCTTTGTGACATTCCATCATTGTATGTCTCTTCATTTTAAATGCTACAAATTGAAAAAATATATTTCTTCTGATATCTTGTTACTTATATCACTCCTCCCCTAAATATATTAGAAAAATTCTTACTATCATTTATCTGGTTTCACTTACATTCTATTCTAATTATTCTTTATTAAAAAGAAAAAAAAACAAAAAAAAACTCCCCAACCCTGTTTTATCTATTGTTTCTTCTGTGCATTTATATACATATACATATACATACATATATACATATATACATATATATATATATATATATATATAATTTTAATTTTTTGTTTTAGCCTGATTGTTTAGCCACCTTCCTCCTATACTCTCATCTTGTTTTTTCCTAGTTCTGGGTGTTGGATGGCAGAACTTTCAACCGCATGGCGAAGGTCTTAACTTCATTAGAGACACAATCAATGGGTTTTATCATTGTCTCTCTCTAAAAGCTTTGCAGCATATATTAATGTGCAAGTATAATTATTTTCATTTTGAAAATAACCTTAAAAATATATGCATAGCCTCAATTGCTGGTCATATCTATAATTGTTTCATTTCATATCTGATTTTCTTGGTTATTTTTAAAATTTTTCTTTAGTATCTTTATTACATTAAATGCATTCTTTTATGTTTTTCTATTTTATTTACTTTGTTTTTTTAATTTTTGTTCATCTCACTGAAAATTCTACATCCTGCAAAGTCCAGTTTAAAAGCTATATGTTACATAAATTGCATAATATGCTGGGGGTACCTTTATTTATATATATATATATATATATATATATAGCCATAAGCTTATCTTAGAAAAGCAAAAAGAAAATAATTTTAACAAAAAGTGATTTAAATAAAGCTACCTATTCAGAACAGAATTTTGTTATCAGATGTATTAAGTTATCTGGTCTCATTCTGATGACCATTATAGGGATTAAATTCGTCCTGCTATCTGTACTAATTCTGGTGTTTGTGTGTCTGCACACACTTGTAAAAGTTGTTTGTATCTACATTTCCATTTTGATAATTATTACATGATGTTTCTAGACAGAAAAGTTACTTAGTAATAGTGGTGGTTCATTTTTCATGTATCTTCTAAAGATTCAGTCTTATTTAATATAAAATTTGCATTAATCTTTTCATTCATTTCCCCGCTCTGATAAATAAGGTTAGTGAAATTTTTCTCTTTTCAGCCTTCATTATGTTCATTATTTTTATTTATTCCATAATTTTTGTTTTCATTCCTTTTCATTTTGTTGCATTTTATTTTTTATTATTTTTACTTAAACTGGTTTATTTTGAGGAACAGAATATAACTCTGGACCTTGAAGTTCGTGCATTTCTATAAATACCTTTTTCCTTCCATTGTTGTCAAAAACAGAATTAAGTGGCTTACCTTAGACTAGTTTTTCAGTGTTGTGTGTCTGTTAGTGAGTGGATGGGAGTTTTGCAAGAACCATTTTGGAGTGTACGATGCACTTATTACAGCCATATTGGTTTCTCTGTGTTTGGGGGTTCGTTGGTAATAAACAGAGAAGACATGTAAAATACTTTTAAAAATGTTTATAGTTGTGCAAAAAAAAGTGCACGTTTTATGTTTTTTATTTACAAAAGCAAAAGAATTTCCCCTGCCCACTCCTTTACTATTTTTTTTTCTCAAATTTCTGCCACGTGTTTATACATAAAAATACACTTCAATATTTTGCTGATTAAACTTTCAGTCTGTCCTAAAAATGAGTGGAGGGACGGGCAGGGGAATTGGTCCGAGGGTGGGCTTGAGGTCTCAAACAGGGTGCGGTAGTGGTGGAAGGGTTATATATATATATATATATATATATATATATATATATATATTATAATAATTCTACCATTTTTTACCCATTCTAACTCTGATCTCTTACATTTGGTATTTGGGGGAATAAATATATGAAACAAAAGCTTTGATCACAATGATATATATATATATATTTACACACACACACATGGAATATTGTAATTTTTTCCTCCCCCGAAAATATTGAAACTATTATAAATATGTTGAAATGATTGAAGGTGATGAGATTATATATATTTATGTATAATCTGGGCGATACCATAAATACCTCAAACTTACACTTAAAAAAAAAAAAATTAAAAAAAAAAAATTTTTTTTTTCCTCATAAAAATTATTGCTATCAATAATAAGAACAATAAATAGCTGTTTACTTCTGTGTTTGAAATGATGGGACTTCATTGTATGTGTTTGCACTAGTAAATGTCAATGTCATCCTTCGCCAGTTACTCGGTTATTGAAGCCAGTCAAATTATTTACCATTGAAGAGAAAAAAATCAGGGATATTTAATCAGCACTATATATTAATAATTGTTAAGGTGTGTATGTGTGTGCGAATGTGGAACTGCGACAATATCATATACTCTTAACCAACTTGAACTATATTGCACTCTATTGTGACCCTCTTCCTTATTAAAGCTCCATTCTCAGTATGTATATATATATATATATATATATATATATATATATAAAGGAATAAAAAAAATATATTTAATTTTACAGCCCATGTCAGATAAGCTAAATTGCATAATGAATGTAAAATGTTTTAGTTTTTAGTAGTGTAGTTTAGTACTAGTTCCCCTCAAATATTTATTTCAGCCTTTTTTCTTTTTTTTTTTTTTTTTTTTTACTTTTCATCTTCTCCCCTGCCCACCCTTTCCTCCCTCTGCATGACCATTATGTCAGCACCTGTATGTATGCATATTTTGGTACCATATGAATGTATTTTTGTATAGTGGAGTGAAGTTCTTGCACTGTCAAGTAGATGGTGGTTTTTTTGTATGCAATAAAACATCTAAAAGAACAATTACCACTTCTTGGTTTTCTTTTCGTTAAAAAAAAAAATCCTTTTTTCTCACTTTTCTAACCACCCAAATTGATTAAACACTCTCACTCACTTACTAATAATACTAACTACTAGTACTAATAACTCCATTACTAAAATAATAGGGCATTTGTTGTTCTAAAAGAGGACATAATTAGCTTATCTGGAAAAAAATGTTGTTCTGTTCTAATGGATCAGCACTGGACCATCCTGGGGCAGGTTTGTTTCAGTTCTAGCTGATAAGTGATCAGTGTAGTTAGAAACCCTTAGCTAATTGCATATATATATATATATATATATATAATCTTGATTGGCGGCTCATAGGATGGAAACATTTTTATTTAAAAAGTTTCTATTAAGTTCTCTTGCTGTAAAGATATCATCCAGATATTTCTTTGATGCCATTATTTTTTTTTTTTTTTTTTTGTTAATGCATCAATTGTATATATAGGCAAATTTAACCTTTGAATAATTTTGAGCACTATTTAACATTTTATATTTTGCACAATTGTAAACTATTGCATTTTGTGGAGTGGGGAGGTATTTAAACTTTTTGAAGTTTCTTTCTTTAAATAATGGCTGAAAATTTTATCTATTTATCATTTGACAAGGAAAATGCAATTCCATTTATATTTAAATCAAACTTCCATGTCTAATCTGAATTAGGAATTTCTTGAATAACCCTGTAGAAGTATTCATTTTTATTTGTGTGAGTGTCATTTTGCTTTTGGTCAGTATCTTGGGTTTAAAACATTTGACTCCATGTTGATTATATTCTTATGCATCTGTACAGGTATATATGGTTGATTGTGTGTGGACTGTGTCCTTGATTTCTCCTTGTGTTAAGGGTCTGATCATTCTCTTGTTTATACAAAAATTCAGATTTTGTCTGGATAAGTAGATGGTAGCAATTGATTTGGTAATGATAGATAAATGTCCGAAAGTTGCTGATTGGTATTGTGCAAAACACCTATTATAATTTAAATATCAGGTTACCTTCCTTTTTAGTTCATGCCATCCTTCATCTCAATTTCTTGTTTTTTTTTTGTTTCTTTTTGTTTGTTTTTACTTATTTTGTTTTTAATGTATTTTTATGTTTTTACATTTACTTGTTGATGCAGAAGAAGCATAATGAGTCTGAAACATGTTGTTAATTCTTCATGCAAGGTGACACACTAAGGGTATTGACCTATGTTCATATGTATTATAAAATGTGCAACAATGTTTTGTCTTTTAGTAAAAACCTAAAGAACCTAGGCCACAGCTGAGTATAACTGCAGATAATGCTCTATTCTAACTAATGAGTGCCCAGGCACATGTGTTCTTGAAAGCAAGAACAATCAAATTAAACTGAAATGAGTAATGTTAACTCAAATTCAAATCAAACCTGAAGCATAATTTTTCTTCTGCTTCATCTCAGGCATATTTGGCATGTTGTTTTATGAACAAATATTCCCTATTTATAAAAGTATACTTTTTTTAAAGGCTAACCTTAAGTGCACGAGAAATTACATAAAAAATATATTTGGAAGTGTGTTAAACATACAGTACTGTGCAAAAGTATTAAGGAAAGAACTATTTTATCTTTTATGAGACATATTGACAGAAAATAAACGATTTAATTAAAGTAATTTTATTTGATTTACTCAACAAATTCTTTAACAAGAAAAAATATGTTACAAAATAAATTTAATATTTAGTATAATAGACTTTTGCTTTGATCACAGCCTTCATTCTGTCAGGCCTTGACATCACAAGCTTCTTCAATGTATCTAATGTTATCTCCTGCCAAGCAGATTGTATTTGTTCCCAATATGTGTCTTGTGAAGTAATTAGATTTATCAATTTTTTTTATCCAAAATATCTCATAGATGTTCAATAGAGTAGTTTCAGAATAACTTGTTTAATAGAAAATAGGAAAAATTACATATAGCTTCTTTTTAATACATTTCTTTTACACTTAGTTTTAAATAATCAATATTTATTATCAATTTACTTGGCTTTTCACCCTGTATTTGAATTTTAGTGAGTTTTTTTTAATAAAATCACCCCTGTCCTAATACTTTTGCACACTACTGGTAGTGTGCAAAAATGTTAGGACAGGGGTGATTTTAAACTTTATTTTGATGCCTCATAAAAGATAAAATATTTCTTGTCCTAATACTTTTGCACAGTACTGTACATCTAATTCTCTACAGGATGAGACATGCAACCAAGAAAATAAAATGAAGACTTAAAAACTTATATTTATTAATATCAGTTCCATGGCAGTTAATACTGGACAATCTTATCACAGATGAAGAGACTTGAGACAACAGAAGGATACTGTGGATGCAATATACTGAATATGTGAATAATGACAGTTGTAATACAAAATGAAAACAAAAAGGACATACTTACAATCATAAAAAGTCGAAATTTCTAGGGCACATAGTGAGGAAAAACGGTTTAGAAAATTTGACACAGAGCATTGAAGATGAGAAGAAAACAGCTCATAACCTATCTAAAAAGCTTGTGTAAAAGGCTGGATGGACATGGATAGAGGCAGCAAAAAGATAAACTTTACTAAGTGCTACAAATGAAATAGTGGAGGACCATGGTTGTCCACGTCCTTAAGGCACACGGAATATAGTAGTAGCTTAGTTCAATGGAAGTACAGCACTAGAGTAACTGAGGTTTGGGAGAGTGGCGTAATACAATTTTTGAAGTAAAGAAGGTTTGCTTGACTTGAAAAAATGTATTAGAATCTTTTTTTAACTATGTTCGAACGTCTACCCATTTAAGAAATCCGTAAGCAGTTTCATGTTACTCATCCTTGTTTAATTTTCTCTGAGTCTAGCATAAGGTAACAGTAGTGTGGCATCCAGCGATGACAGGACGACATTTGCCAAATGGTTTGATAAACGAGCCAACGCGTAAAAATAAAAAATAATAATGAAAATAATTTAAACAAAAGAAAAAAAAATGCTGTGAATTATTTTATAAAAATGTTATGAATTTAAGCTAAGTAAATGTAACATTTATTAGTTATGGGTTCAATTTCTCTCCAATGCACTGTGCTCGACATCAGTCATTTAAGCGCCATACGTGATACACACTTTGGGCGATCATGTCTCGAATAAAAACATGACTGACTGGACAGAAGATTATCCCGCAGTAAGTTGCCATTGCTTTCTGCGGTAGACTGGTTGCCAGCCAAGGCTATAAAACCCAATCTGCCTTGTTATTTAACCCATAACTGGAGGTAAGAGACGAATTAATACCTTTCCCAAGAATATTTGTGCGTAAGTAAATGCAACGAATTCAAGTGGAATTCGAACTTCAGCACCTCGATTTGTCATTCCGAGTCGATATCCACTGCACCACAACGCACATCCGACATAGCTTGTGAAAATTTTCGTTAAGTTTAGTTCATTTTTGTCTGAAGAGAAAACTAAAATAAGTACCTTTTTCGGGTGTGAAATGAAAGACTTCTTTTTTTTATAACCTGCATGACCCATCAGGACGTGAACGACTATAAGTCTCCACAGATTTCTCTTTATTGCCATGCATTCCTGCGAAAAATAGCGGAGTAGTTCTCCGTTGCCTTCTTCGAGGCTAGAATTAATTTTCCTTTAGGCTTACGGCATATCACGTTGAAAACACCGGTTCTCGTTCGATCACCAAGTTAAACAACGTTGAGCTTGGTCAGTACTTGGGTGACCACTTGAGAACACAAGGCGCTGTAAGCGTTCAGTGACGGATGTGCGTTGTGGTGCAGCGGACAGTGACGGATGTGCGTTGTGGTGCAGCGGATATCGGCTTGGAAAGAGAAATCGGTGAGCCGAGTTCGAATTCCAGTTGAGTACCTTGCATTCACTTCAGCACTGGAACCCTTGGGAATGGTATTAATCCGTCAATTCTCTCCAGTTATGGGTTAAATAACAGGATGGGGCCTAGAGGCAACCCATCTAGTGTTGGTGTCACAATAAAAACACCCTTGGTAGCCCTGGCGAAGCATCAAGTATTCAGCTATTTGACAAGATTATGAATTTCGCTGCAAAACTGCGCCAGGGTTCCAAATGCACCGGGAATACTGGAGTGGTGTAGTGAGTTCTATCTCGGCTAAGGCCGCAAGACGACGACGAAATTTCCTTTTATTAGACTGGTTGTTATTCAAGGTAAGCAAGCTTAACCCATCCTGCTGTTTAACTCATAACCAGGGAAAAGAGATTCATGCTTTTCTCGAGCATTTGTGTGAAGGTATCTCAGGTGACACACGGGAATTTGAACTTGGATTGCTAATCTGATGTTCTACAATAACTAACTTGCCATTTAATATTCTACGCAAAGTAACCCTTAATTTAGACCAGCACAGAGCATCCAGTGAGCATCGAACTCGCTGAACTAATAATAGCCCACTGGACAAGGTTGCTAACCATTGCATTATGATGAGCCATTCGGATCGTTATCAAATTTAGGTTCGTCTGGCTCAGGGATACAAGCACAGCATCACAAAATAAAAAATAAGGATGTTTAAACCAGATGCAAAAATTTGGAGCGTTAAATCAAATATTAAATTTGATAGATTCCTGATTCTCTTTTCTTTTCTTTTTTTATATCTAATCTTCTCATAAAATGGAGGCTGAAGGTCATATCACGTTGAAACATCGATTCTCGTACGATCTCTGAAGTTAAGCAACATCGAGCTTGGTCAGTGCCACTTGGGAATACTATAAGCTGTAAGTTTCGATGTGCGTGAGGTGTAATGGATAACGGCCCTGAAATCGAACTTGGAGAGCCGAGTTCCAATTCCAGTCGGGTTCATTATATTTACTTACACGCAAGTAGCCTTGGCAAAGGTATAGATCCACCTCTTCTCCCCCAACAGTTATGAGTTAATTAATAAAGCTTGTATCAGTAAACTAAAAATTCTTGCAATCTAAAAACATTTTCTGGCTTTAAATAACCTGCAAAAGGTTGATAATCCGTAAAAAACAAATAAGTGTCCTATAATGAACGCTTTCTGTTCTATTACCAACCTGCAGATATGTTTTTGTTTTGATTTTTAACTAGACAATTATTTATTTATTTATTTATTTTTTTTTTTTTACTGGTACTTTTTTTCCGAAATGAGAAGTAAGCTTCTTTTTGCATGTAAGATTTATATAAAAGTCTTAAATGTTAGTGTTTCGCGGGGGTGGGGTAGACTTAAATGAAGTTTTATTACTTATTTTGAAAATTTAATGGTTGTAATGATTTTAAACAGTTTATATAGCCCGCATTGTCACATAATTATACTAGAAAAAATTAGTTTTCTCTTTTCTATGTTACTGGTAAAAGTGTAGTAGAGTCTGAAGGCACCCAACAGGGCTGTGATTATACAATAGCAGGTCATTTCGCAAGGCTTAAACTTTATTAAACTAGCGATTTGGTGTAGACGAGCTTGGTAACTATGACTGTAGGCGAAGCGATATATATATATATATATATATATATATATATATATATATATATATATATATATATATATATAATTTTTATGATCGTTTTACCTCAAGCAAGGCAGTAATGTCACTGGTGTGCAAGGGGTTACAATGAGGGGAGACAGAAAACAGTACAGGTGACGTTGTAGAAAAGATAATAGGAGTCAAGGAGATAGAAGATGGTAATTGACGTTGAATTTAAACTTTTGGATATATATATATGTGTGTGTGTGTGTGTGCGCGCATGCGCGTGCGCCTTGACTCTAGTTTACACTAATGAATAAAAATTAATCCGCTGAGGACGTTCGATTTGTCCGCAAAAACTGTTTCGTAAAAAGAAAAAAATTCATAGCAAGCAGTTGATGGTGACCTTAGCTTGGATTAAAATTATCAATACGATTTAGTTTTAAATATACTGCGTTCAAAATTGTGTTGAAGCTGAAAAGATCACTCACTTTAGGATGATCAGCCGAACGTTTCGTAACTTCGTTAATCCGAAACTAGGATTTTTAATGGATAAGGGATTTAAGATAACAGTAGATTAAGATTATCAATACGTATTCTTTATAACTTTAAAGATGAATAAAATATTTAACATATCCAGTTAAGTTAATAGTGAGATTTTGTTTTGTTTTTTAATCTCACCAGCTGAATAATCTTTCATTAGTGCCCATCCAAAAAGACGAGTTTATCGGCTGTTTGAAAGATAATTAATATGTACAATCCATGTTAGACACCTACCTGAAACCTCGCTTCTGTGACCTTATGCCAAGCGTAGTGGAACAAACTTTTTGCAGTGATGACTTCACAACTGTAATGATTTTTTTTCTGTCTTCATTTCTGGGATGAGGCGGTTATTATCTTATTTACACTTGGACTATTGACCTCATTTTCGTCGTTATTATCACATCGTTTCAACCGTTGTGACATCCGGCCTTTATTAGGTGCTGGTCGATCCGAAATTGGTCTTATTCCACTACAGCATCAGGAGCCATAAACTAGATTTAAGGCTCCAAGTTATACACCCTGGATCGTCCAAAAGACAACGATTTAATCTTAGTAGATTAAAATATGGTTTGTGAAATTGGAGACAATTGTGAGTTCAATCCTAAACTGAATTTCTGGGATGAGAAGCTATTATTTGCAATAAGTGCCGGACTAATGTCATCCCCTTTGTTGTTACTGCCATAACATTTCGGTGTTGTGCCGCCCGGTCTTCTTCAGATTTCGATCCGTGTAACTGAATCCTTTGGACAATAGACCACACAAAGCGTTTGTTCGTGAATTTGGTGAGTTCAGTCTCTAGATGAACAAAGACGGACTCAATAAAAATAGGATTAAAAGACAAAAAAAAAACAAGATATACCCCAGACAT
>JBBBDQ010001001.1:1072500-1157500 GCA_037127315.1 Ascarosepion bandense
AAACAATTTCTAATAAAAAGTAACACATTAGCAAATTAATTCCAAGAGAGAGACACGACATACTAGCCTGTCTAAAAGATTAGCTATATCAACTGATGAAAGTAACCACCATAGCTTCTTATTTAATTCACTGTATACTCTAAAATAAAACAATTACTGAAAAAGGTAACAACTTAATAGAAAGAGACTGATACGTCATACTAGATTCACTGAAATAGTAACTATCTCTGTTGATAGAAACATTTTATTTTACTCACAATATAAAGATATTTCTAAAAAGAAGTAACAAATTAATCCCAAGGAAGAGATATGTAATGCTAGGCTCTTTGAAAAAGTAGTTTTCTCCATTGATAATAGGAACCACCTTAGCTTCTTAATTCATTCACTATATAAAGGTTTCTCTGAAACAAAATATTTTGTTTTAAAGAAGCAACAGCTTAATCACAAGAAAGGCATACATCTTACAAACGACACTGAAAGCGTAGCTATATTTCTAGATATAAGGGATCACCATAGCTTCTTATTTCATTCACTATATAAAGTCTTCTTTAACACAAAACAATTTCTGAAAAGAAGTAACGAAATAATATCAAGAGATGGTTGAATTATACAAGCTTCATTGAAAAAGTAACTATCTCTATTAATAAAAGGAACCATCATAGCGACTTATTTGATTCACTATATATATATATATATATATATATGTTCATATAGATAGGTGTGAGTTTGTAACCCTGGGTTTCACGCTTTTGCCATCGTCAGACAAACTGATTATTATTTTTTTTAAATTGGTTATATTCGTGTAATCAGTTTGTCTGACGATCGCAAAAGCGTGAAATCCAGGGTTACAAACTCACACTTATCTATATGAATATGTATGCTCTATCACTGATATTGAGCGCTTTTAAATAAGTACCACGCATATATAATATGTAAACAATATAATATATATAACAAATTGCATATTTATATATATATATATTGATATTTATAATTATATACATACACTTTTCACACACACACACACACACACACACACACACACACACACACACACACACACACACACACACACATACATATATATGTATATATATATATGAATATAGACATCTCTAAAAAATGTAACAAATACGAAGAAAGGAATAAGTAATACAAGCCTCACTGAAAGAGTATTTATCTCAATTGATAGCAGAAATCGCCATAACTTCTCATTTCATTGATTCTATAAAGTCTTCTCTAACACAAACCAATTTCCAAAAAGAATTACCAAATTAATCACAAGAGAAGGATACGTCATACAAACCCCACTGAAAGAAAAGCCATCTCAATTGATAGGAGAAACCACCATAGCTTCTTATTTCTCTCAGTATATAAAGTCGTCTCTAAAATAAACATTTTTAAAAAAGATGAAACAAATTAATCCCGAGCGTGGCATTCGTCACACAAACCTCGCTGAAAATGTAGCTATCTCTGTTGATAGAAGGAACCACCATATCTCCTTATTTCACTCGCTGTAGAAACTCTCTTCTAAAACAAAACTATCTCTGTTGATAGAAGGAACCACCATATCTCCTTATTTCACTCACTGTAGAAACTCTCTTCTAAAACAAAACTATCTTTGAAACGAACTAACGTTAATCCCAAAACAGGAATACGCCACACAAATGTAACTGAGAGAATAATTATATCTACAGATAGAAAGAAGCAACATAGGCTTTTAAAAATTTCATTGCCTACCATGGCTCCACCTTAATTTACGACAATTGAGCGAGTGAAATAACTTATTAACTTCACACACACACACACACACATACATATATATATATATATATATATATATATATATATATACCAAACAAAGTGTATTTCAATAGACGTAGCTATCATGGCTCCTTATTTAATTCACTAGATTGACTACACCTGATTTAAAACCATTTATAGAGATTAGTTAATCATTAACCTCTGAGAATCGATACGCCATATACACATTAACAATCTCTGTTGACAAAGGAAAACACCCGATCTACTTATTTCATTTTCTATAGTAATTACTCGTTAATTTAAATTAATTTATAAAGAGATGTAACTTATCAATATTCAGGGTTACGCAAATTAAAGCATGGCGAATAACTTTCTCCGCTGACAAACGAAATCACCATAACTTATAACTTCGCTTCGATTTGCTATAATTTTCTACACATAGCATAGTGGTTAGGACCACGTAAAATTTTTAAAGTCCTTTTTCTGTATGCTGCGTCGTATGGATGAGAAACCAGAGTAGACTGAGTTGTCCAGGATTGGATGTCAGTCATTTTAGCAGAAAGAATAATGACCATATATAAAGATGCAAACGGTTCTCATTCACTTCGAATTACATTGGTAAAAAGAAAGTTCTATTCGGACAGTCTCTTCCCAAGAGCCTCTGCTTCGTTAAAAAAAAAAAAAATCCCGAAAAGATGCTTCCCCAACTCTCACTATGTTAATCTCCTCAATTCCAAAGTCAACCGTTATATATCCTACCGATCCTCACAATCTACACCTCTTATCTTCCACTGTTAGATTCATAAAACAACCGTAATCATATTGAGTGGCTCTTGGGCCTTGAATTGGGTGAACAATAATGTAAAAAAATCTTAATTCAGATCTTTTAAGAAGGGAATGGGAAACCACTACACTAAATTTCCTGAGACAAGAGGTCACGGCAAATTACAGATAATAAATAATCTGTATTTGCAGAGAGCTACTACCACCTAGATCCATTACAAAATACTGATTACTCCCTACAATTGAATTAGTGATTACTCCCTATAGTTTAAAACAATTTATAGAGAGAAGTAAAATGGACCGAATATGTGAACAATGATAAGGTTTTGGAGAGGACCGAAACGAAAAGGAAACTTATAATTAACACCAGAAAGAGACAGATGAAGTAATGAGGAAGGAGGGCTTGGAGAATCTAATACTCACAGGGCGGATAGAGAGATAGAGATAGATGATACTCACTGTGTTAGCAGGAAGTCAGAAGCAGTGACCCGATTCAAATTGTTGATCAGGGCTTCTCTTGGTAAATGTAGCTAAGGTCCGCTCAGCGTAGTTGCTCTATGAAGCACAGGTGGACCATGGGTGCTTAACAAGCACAAATTTATCCGAGTGAAATCGGGTAGACGGTTCAGAAACTGTCGATGGTTGTGTTAGCACGAAGTCACAAATACTGGCCTGGTTCAAAGAAGAAACACCTGCGTCGGCCGGGAGTCGAACCCGGATCGACTGCTTGGAAGGCAACCATGTTGTAATCAGTCAAATAAGTAAAATACGTGATGCACGCTTGGGCGATCATGTATCGAAAGAGACATGACTGACTGCGTAGAAGATTATCCCGCAGTAGCTTGCAATTGCTTTCTGCGGTAGACTGGTTGCCAGCCAAGAGTATAGAACCCAGTCTGTCCTGTTATTTAACTCATAACTGGAAGGAAGAAACGGATTAATACCTTTCCCAAGGGTATTTGCGCGTAAGTGAAATGCAATGAATTCAGCTGGAATTCGAACTCGGCTCTCCGATATCTTGTTCCGAGCCGATATCCACTGCACCACCACGCATATCCGATATGCTGTAATAGAAGACGGAAATGTGACAGAAAACCAAAGTCGCATGTTAATAGTTAAAAGTGCTTTTAAGAAACTAATTTAGTTATTAAGTTAAAAAAATATCTTTTGAAACAATAAAAAAAGATCATTTTTTTCTCTTCGGTGGGATTTACCCCAAGCAAGGCAATAAAGTCACTAAGACACAAGGCATTACTGAGTGTGAAAGAATTAGAAAACAGGAACATTATTAAGGAATGAGAACATTAGAAGAGTAATCGGGAAGACAGTAGATAATGATTGACACTGCATCAAAATTTTGAAGATCAAATTTAACTGGAATGTAGAGAGCCAGAAGAGAGCTTCACAAGCGAGAAATGCGAGAAAAGAAACTGTTAGCATAGAACTTACGGTTACATCTAGCTAAATCAAAAGTAAACTGATGATACCTTGTTGCCAATTTAGTGCTGCGCTTAAATTAATAAAGTCTAGACAACATAGCGAAGACTTCATCCAAACAATTATCATGAAAATAGAAAAGGCACAGGAAAGCAACATTAGAGTGGTGGAAAGGCCACTGAAGCCAAAGCGCTAGATTAGGACCAATAATGTTGCTGATTCTACTTTGTATTTAATCATGAATTTTTAAACATATCCGTTTTGGGTATGAGAGTCAGAGAAAGGATGTCAGTCAAGGAGATTAGTGATGGCAATTGACTTCGCATTTAAATTCTTGGAGATTGTAGCTGTCAGAGAAGCAGACACCTCCTAACACACTAACTTCCATTCTTTCAAACACACTAACTTCCATTCTTTCAAACACTCTTCCCACCCACCCAACTATCTATCACCCCACTTCTGACATTTCCTATATCTAACCACTCTTCCTATTTACCTCCCCCTATGTAGCCCCAAGCGCAATAGTGGCAGTGGAATGCCTTGCTTGGGGTGAAATGATTAAAAAAAATATATGGAAGGGAATTCCACAGGAAAGAAATGTGAAAAAAAAAAGCTGCTAGAGTAGAAGTTGCTGTTACATTTGATTGGTTTCACTGTAAAAAGGTAGGAACTAGCAGCTGGTCTAGTAGTTCAACTAAATTCATGCAGTGGGAGCACCAGGGAGCTAAGTTCATCAAAGCAGAAACTGTGAAATTATTTATAGAAGAGACAGAGGGAAACCATATTAAATCGGTGAGAAAGGGAGTGAAGTTGAGCTACCAAGGTCGGGATCAATTACATACGCCTGCATCCGGCGGCAAGGCCTCTGATTGGGAGGTTATAAGGAGTAAGGAACCACCTCTTAATTGCTCCCATTTCCACCGTGACCCGGAGTGGTAGCACCTATTAGGGTCCCAGCTATGGGCAAATATTTTATCCCCAAACTGGGGTCAAAAACTATGACAGTATAAAAATGGACTTTTATAGAAAAATATACATTTTTGAAGGAAAAATATTACCAACAATACATTTTTGAAGGAAAAAATTATTGCCATAATACATTTTTGAATACAAAACTAGAAGACATCTTCAGTTTTCTAAAATTAAAAAATAATTTTCATTAAAATCTGACTAAATCCACCTTCTCACTATAACCGAACATTAAAAAAATACCTTAAAACCCTAACTTTTTTGTCATTAAATAACCTACAAAGGTTGATATGCCGTTTAACAAAACTCAAGCTTTAAACATATATCAATAGCAACAGGCCTGTATGACAGCAATATTCAGAGCATGGACGAATGGTTAACTTACAAATATGTAAGATAAAAATTGTCTAGCACAACAAGGTGAACCAATTTTTTTTTAGCATCAATGATTTTTTCTTGTTTTTAAACCGTAGGAAAATATCATTAAAATGTTGGATTTTTTCGTGAATTTGGTGCTATAGCAATTGTGAGTTCAATGTCTGGGCTGGGTAGTGCAAACTTAGATTCAGTAGCAATAGGGCGAGCAATATCTGAACAGTGCTAAATAATAACAAGACGAGATAACCCAAAACGTGGACAGTGGAACGAGAACAATCTATCTTTCTTAAAGGGTTTATTTCGAAATTTCCTGAAGATTACGTAAGTTGAGAAATATCTGAAGAAGAGTACAACGCTCAAAACTTTCTGATAATAATAACAAAGATGGAGTCATTAGTCCTAATGTAAATGATAGATCTGAGTATATAGTTCTTACTGGTTTGTATTACCATCGACTCACGACTTTCAAAAGAAGCACTACTACGCAAGGGATGACAATGATATACCCAGTGATTGTAATAAAGGGTACGAAATTTCTAGCACCTGAAGAAGGCCGGAGCGTACAACGACCGAAAGGTCGTATAAATGGAAACAAAGATGAAGACAATAGTCCGAATAATGTAAATATAGACAAATACCACCGATGACAGTGATAATTATTTTTTCCTTTTCTTTTTTTTTTTTTTTAACAAAATTCTCTTACGGCGGTTCCAATGGAAAGAAATACGAAACATGGGGGGAAAAAAGCCAGAAAAACAAAACCCCAAAAAACGTAATAAAATAACCAATCCACCTAAATCTTTCTTTCTCGAATAGAGTTGAATTAGCTAAATGCAACCCCAAGTTTTTTACAAGAACTTCATTTTTCTCGCGCTTCTTAACTGTGGAACACTCTTCTTGCTCTCCCTCTAAAAAAATGCAATGTAAATCGTTTATCTACTGTCTTCCTAATTTTTCTTCTTTTATTTTTCTTGGTCCTTAATATGCTTTCACGTAATATGTGTTGTGGTTCAGTGGATATCTCTCGGAACGCGAAATCGGAGAGCCGAGTTCGTATTCCAGTTGAATTCATTGCATTCGCTTAAGCGCAAATTCCATTGGGAAATGTTTCTTCCCTCTAGCTATGGACTGATTGGGTTCTATAGCCACTGGCTGGCAACCAGTCTACCACAGAGTAAGAGTAACCTACTGCGGGAAAAATCTTCTGCCTAGTCAGTCATGTCTCTTTCGAAACATGATCGCCCATTCGTGTGTAACTAATGGCACTTAAATGACTGAATTCTTTCATATTCAGTAATTCTTCGTGGCTTTATTACCTTGCTTAGGGTGAAATGGTTATAGCAAGCTGCGTATTTATTAAAGAGCTCTCATAAATGGCTGTTTGTTTTTCTTGATCAAACTTACACCACTGAGAGAGAAATTATAATACTAAGATAGTATTTACAACTTTTTGAAAAGATTATTTTTATTTTTGAAACTATGAATTACTAGCAGTATAGCCCGGCATGGCTCGGGTGTAATGAAAGCTTTAAAACTAATCCGTGGTCCTGGAGCTCAGACTCAGTCTAAAGAATATTTGTGTGAAGTTTGGTGAGAATCGTATAAAAATTGTGAATTTGTATAAAGGACAACAGACAGATAAACAGACACACACACAAACATCTTGCCTTATATATATATATATATATATATATATATATATATATATATATATATATATATTATCGATTTTCTGCACTATTGTAAGAACTGCAACCTTGAAACTTCTGAATATCGTTTTTTATGTCTTTGTCTATGAGTGTATCAAATTTGATTAAAATCAGACCACTCCTTCTATAACCCGATTTTTTCGATTATCGATTTTCGCTATTTATCGGGGGTACCTCGACACAAAACCTAGCTAAGAACACTCGCAGACGCTTAACGTACAACTGTATAAATTTTCAAGAAAATCGGTCCAGCCGTTTTGGAGTCTATAGGTAACGGACACACACACACACACACACACACACACACACACACACACACACACACACACACACACAGAGACAAAGTTTCATTTATAAATAAGTTTAGATCATTATTACACTGTTTACTGTTCAAGTCAGCATGCTCATCATATGCACACTAATGGTCAGCCGTTATAACCTACGGCCTTGCTCGAGTTTCTGTCGTCGTACACGTTAGCATCAGTGTTCCGAACTACGAGGGAGCAGATGTTCTCATTTCACTTTCTATGCTTAGGGGAGATAATTCATATCAATTAATACTCACCAGTTTTATTCATCTTTGTGTCGTTTGTCCGTTTCTTTCACTTAATCAGAGTATGTGACTGTCTGACCCAGAGATTGATCAAACAAATGACTGGGAACCAGATATGTTTGAACCTACGCTGTACTCAACTTTGACATTTTTAAGGGTACTTTTCTTTGGGATATTTCCCGTTAATTAATACTCTCGTCTTATTTACCTTTTTTGTCGTTTGTCCTTTTCTTCCACTGAACTGGATTGGCTAGAATTCACTGTGTGAATTTTTAACATTACCAGACACACGGATAGAGAGGCTGCATTATATATTTATTTGTAGCTGGAGGGAGAAGTCGATTCATGTCTTTATAAAAAAAAGTATTAGTGCAAAGTTAACGTAAGGAAACCTCGACCAAAATTCGATCACGGATTGCTGATTTCATTTTCCCTGCCGGGGAATTGTTAAGCCACTCTATAGACCACTTTGATTTGAAAATACATTTTTTTTTAATCATATCACCCCGAGCAAGGCGGTAATGCCACTGAAGCGCATGGGGCTACGTAAGAATGAAAAGATTGGAAAAGAGAAAGCCGGAAACCACATCCTAAACAGGGAACAAAGGATGAGCCTCTACACCTGTTCAATAGACGTGGGTGGAGTGTGAACCGGGCAATAGTTTAGTCTATCTACTCCAATTGAGGAAAAAAAAAGAGTGAAAAGATTGGAAAAGAGAAAGCTGGAAACCACATCCCAAACAGGGAACAAGGGACGAAAGCCGCCACACCTGTTCAATAGACGTGGGTGGAGTGTGAACCGGGCGATAGTGCAATGACAATAAAGAAAATGTTAGTTAAGGTGGTCAGAGTGCCCGGCAATAGTAAAGAGATAAAAAATTCAAACAATTATAGAACATAAAAAGAGGCAGTTTTTTGTTGAAAACTATATTAATACATATCTGAATAGATCAAATTTACTTTTAGGATTTTTATCATAAGGAAATTTAACGATCAGATTATGCTTTCTTGGTTAAAACTGGTCAGGATAACTCCCGGTAGTATAAACGTGTGGTAACTTTTTCGTTTTGTGGTATGGAAATGGTCATTTAAAACAGTTGGCCAATCGAAATAGATCATTCTCTGCCGTGAGATCAATCGGTAGGACGTGTTTATCGTAAAGAAAGAAAGAAAGAATGAAATATAGAAAGAAAAATGTGTTGAAGTCGGTGGTGAAACGGGCACGTCAGTTAATATACGAGAAAGTGCTTTCGGTGAATGACGCTAAGAACCTGTTGTGCATTGTGTTTGTGTGTGCGTTTCGCCTTGGTGCATCAGCAGAAAGTGCAGTTACACCGCCTCGCTGTGTCTGTGTGCGCGTCAGGAACTCCCTTACTAACAAAGCACACATGGTTTCCGGGAAATGCGTCTCTCTACTCTTGTTTGTGCACGTGTGTTTGAACCGATGTTTTTATGTTTTAATGGGTCTTATAGATATGGATATATCTACGTGTTTGTAAGTATTTACTAGATTTCGCTTAACCAGATTGAAAATCGCTGCTAGAGAAGCAAAATTGGACGCACTACACTTACAATAATCCGCGAGAATCGATCACTAACCATTATACCACGAGGAGGCGCTCTTTTCTTTATCTTCAAAGTATTTAAGTTTCGATAAGTCTGACACAAGGTCATTAAGCCTTCGATCAGGTTTGGTTGCTTTCACGACATTTCAAACTTCATTAAGATATTTAATGTCGAATTTTGTATAGCACACTAAGTGAACTAATAACGAAGTAATAGCTGACCAGATTAAACTCACTGACCATTACCGAAGCATGTACCTCATTAGTAATGGCCAACCATGCTAGCTCGCTGGAGATGATTCTTAATTTCTTTGATTGAATTATTTTATTTGTCGACTTTTAATAGTTTATTTGATGTTGAATTTGATGAGGGACACCCCGTGAGGATCAAACTCGTAACTTCGAACTTGGACAACTATCGACGGCTTCCGAACACTCTGCTCCATTTCACTCAGAAGGTTTGAGTCAACGTTGTGTATGGTTTTCGGGCACTTTACAACTAATTTACACGCTGAGATCGCCTCCCCAGTATGGTGACATCAAAAAGTTCAACTCCTTGAAAAATCGAACATGGTAAGATTCGAAGCTGTATCTCATGGTCAGAAAGCGAACGGTCTAACCATTCGGCCACACACTAACACATATTTTCATTCGAGTTTTAAATTTGTCTGATTGTCATTTATGCAAAGAAAATCATGAAACTGCTTTAGTTTCTGAAGGTTATTTAAAGCCAGGAAATATTTTTAGATTGTGAGAATTTTGTTTTTGAGATAATGTTTTAGTGTTACAAGTTTTATAAATTAACCCATAGCTGTGGGGAAAAGAAGTAGATTCCCATATTTCCCAATATCATTTGCGCTTAAGTAAATACAGGGTGTCCATAAAGCCTCTTTACAATTAAAAAAAATACACCTACATATGAGCACCATTAGTTGTACTAAGCAAATCAAGATGCTACATGATCGGTGTTCTTGGTCGTCCACTTCACTTTTTATCTAACAATGCCCCTGTCTCCATAAATTTCTTGTGCCGTGCACGAATTGATGGTCATGACGGTGGATCTCTTCCATACTTAGTTCTGTAGTTTCGCTGAGTCTGCCAATGTGATTTTGTTTCTATAAACCATGAAACACATTGTGCCTTTTCTTGAGGAGTAACCAGGGGTTCATTTAACAGTACCTCTTTCATCAACAGAATACATGAAATACACAAATCTAACGTGAATAAATAACGTGAGTACATAGAATAAATCTGATTAAGATACTTCATCAATCGCTTTTGTAATATATTTTTTAAAATTGTAAAGACACCCTGTATAATGAACAGCACGAGAATTAGAACTCCGCTCTCTGAGTAACAATTCCGAGCAATTATCCATTACACCACTCGCACTTCTAGACTTACAGCACCTGGATATTCCAAAGTGGTCACCCAACGCTTAAAGTTGCTTAACTTCGGTGTTCGTACAGAAACTGGTGTTTTTCTCATTATGCACCCTAGAAATTTTAACTTTTTCTTCTTCATGTGCCGTGTCCCTTCAGGATGTAGGCGATCATGGACTCCCACTTGGCTCTGTCTCTTGTCACACTCAATAATTTTTATCTTGGTATCTCTTCGAAGCTCCGCTCCGTCAACCATTTGCTCAGACCTAACAAGTACGTCTCGCGTTGCTTTCCCCTGTCTCTTCTTCCATTTATCCGACCTGTGAGTATCAAGTTATTCAGGCCTTCTTTCCTCATTTGTCCCAGGAACCTCATTTGTCTCTTCCTGATATTCATTATCAGTTTTCTTCTCGTTTACAATCTTTCCTACACCTCATCGTTGCATATGTGCTCTGTCCATGGTATCCTCAGCATCCTTCTGTAAAACCACATTTCTGCTGCCTCAAGCCTCTCCTTCATCTTTGATGAGATCGTCCAGCATTCACTTCCATACAAAAGAAAAGATATCACATAGCAATCCAGCACTTTTTGTTTCTAATGAGATTTTCCTGACTTTCAGTAATCTGGTTAGCTTCTGAAATGCGTCTTTAGCTATCTCAATGCGTCTTTGGATCTCCGTTTCCAAAACTTCGTGTTGCTCGGAGAAGTCTATGCAGTTTGTTGTTTGGTTGTTCTGTTTTTATGGCATATTAATCTCGGCTGGTCATTTCTTGCCAACTATAATTATTGTTGGTAATACCTTTTTCTTTCAACAATATATTTTTGTTTTTATATAAGTTTTGTGTCTAGTAATACTTTTTTCTTTTCGAGTATCAAGATTCATTGGGATTTGTTTTTTAAGGGCAGGGTCCCCAAGTCCTACCCTGTTATTTAATCCATAACTGGAGAGAAGGGACGGATTAATACCTTTCCTAAGGGTACCAGTGCTTAAGTGAATGCAGGGTACTCAACTGGAATTCGAACTCGGCTCACCGATTTCTCTTTCCGAGCCGATATCCAGTGCACCACAACGCACATCCGTCACTAAACGCGTACAGCACCTGGTATTTCCAAGCGGTCACCCATCTAAGTACTGACCAGGCTCAACGTTGCTTAACTTCGGTGATCGAGCGAGAACCGGTGTATTCAACGTGATATGGTCGTAAGCCCTATGCAGTTTGTATACGATACATTAATCTAATAATAGTTTCTTATAATTACTTTAAAGCAGCAATTAAGAAACCGTTTGTTGGTCGAGGGAGTTCGACTCTCACAATCTTGCATGCGCCACATGACTATAATAGTAAAGCCTCTGACGAAGATCGAACCCACAAAAAGCACTAATACTTAACAAATCTAGATTACTAACTACATAGAATTACTACATTTTCATGAAGTCGTTACGCAAGTGGTGGACTTCCCCACTCGCTTCCCAAGCACTCCCTCGGGTCATTCCTCACTACTAGATATATGTTTTACCACTGCACCTGACACCTGTCAAGTCTCGCAGCTTTGCCCTCTCGGCAACTCCGACCATGCTGTTGTCTCTCTCAGTATTTCTTTCCACTCGCAATCCCCCCAGGAGCCCACTACCTATAGGACCTCCTACCTCTATCAAAAAGCTGACTGGGATGCCTTTTGCGATTTCCTCTGCGACGTCCCCTGGGGAAAAGTGTTCGATCTACCAGTTGATGACTGTGCCTCTGAGGTCTCGTCATGGGTGAAAGCTGGCATTGATGCCTTCATACCCACCAGGAAGTATTGCTTAAAACCTCATTCCTCTCTGTGGTTCTCTCCGGCCTGCTCAGCCGCCATTGCCCACAGGAACCATTACTTCCGTCTATTCCGGAGACAGCCAACTGATCACAATAGGCGCCTGTTTACATCTGCTCGCAATGAGTGCAAGAGAACCCTAAATGACGCCAAACAGTTGTTTGCTGAGAGAATGCGACAGCACATAGCTGACCGCAAGTTCGGCTCCAAGGACTATTGGAGGATTTGTAAACGAGTGCTCAACAACAGGAAATCCTCAATACCTCCTCTAATCCATGAATTTGAGGTTCTCACGTCATCTGCGGACAAAGCTGAGTACTTTGCCAGCAGATTCTCATCCAACTCCACATTCGACTCATGTGGATTATACCCACCCGACTTCCCTATTAGAACTGAGGCCAAACTGCACGACGTATATATTACCCCGACAGTAGTATCCCGAGTAATTTCAAAACTTGACCCCCATAAGGCGAGCGGAGACGATGAAATCCCGGTGATAGTCCTTAAGAAGTGTGCTCCTGAACTCTCCCCTGTCCTCTCTAAACTGTTTAACTCCTGCCTTTCTACTTCCTGTTTTCCTGGATGCTGGAAGTTCTCTTCAGTCGTTCCTGTATTTAAGAATTGTCGTGAACCCTCTGACTCTTCCAACTATCGCTCAGTCATTCTTCTACCGATATTCGGGAAAGTGTTCGAGGCCATAATCAATGCTGAAATAGTTCAACATCTTACTGCCCACAAACTCTTCTCTGACAGGCAATATGGCTTCCGCTTTGCCAGGTCCACGGCCAACTTGCTAACAACTGTAACGGAGTACATGCTTCAGGCACTTGATTAGTCTGACGAGACTCGCGCGGTTGCTCTGGACATCTCCAAGGCTTTTGACAGGGTTTGGCACTCTGGCCTTCTATGCAAGCTACGGGGTTTCGGCATTACCGGTCGCCTGCTTGACCTAATCCAATCTTTCTTAAATAACCGCAAAATGAAGGTAGTTTTGAATGGGCATGTCTCTTCTTCCTACAGCACGAATGCTGGTGTGCCACAGGGCTCTATCCTGGGCCCGATGCTCTTCCTTATTTTCATCAACGACCTCCCTGACGAGATCCAGGGTCATGTAGGCATCTACGCAGATGACACCACAATATACTCCCGAACCAATAAGAAACCTGCCGTGGCGGATAGACATAATCTCGCTACTGACCTTGAACGGGATCTACACTCTGTGGTGATTTGGGGCAAGAAGTGGCTTGTCAACTTCAATGCGTCTAAGACCAAGCTGTTGTCTGTCAACCATCACAGGCAACCCCTCCTGCCTCCCATAAGCATGGCCCAAGCGATTCTCCCTGAGAGCAATACACTGTGCCTTCTTGGCCTTACCCTCTCTTCAGACCTCAAATGGAACCACTATATCAAATCCATAGCTAAATCCACTGCTAAGAAGGTTGGGTCATTATGTCGATCCAGGATATTCATCCTGCATATATACAAGTCAACCATCCGTCCGTGCATGGAGTACTGCTGCTATTTATGGTCAGGTGCCCCTGCCGTTCACCTCAGTGTTCTCGACAGGCTACAAAGAAGAGTCTGTAATGTGATAGGTACTGATTTGGCGGCTCTACTACAGCCACTTACCCACCGACGAAATGTGGCCTTCCTTTGTCTGTTCTATAAATACTTTCACGGCTTCTGCTCGGACGAACTTAAGTCACTGGTGCCTCCTCAACAGGTGTTTACTCGCGCAACCAGACTGGCAACTGGGTCCCACCCATTCACAGTTAGTTTAGCCAAATGAAGACGACGATTCTACTCCTGCAGCTTCTTCTCTCGCACTTCCCGCCTGTGGAACTCGCTCCCATATTCTTGCTTTCCTGATGGCTTCATCCTCCAAGAATTTAAATGCAATGTCAATACTCATCTATTAACCACTGGACTCTAGCTCTCTCTCGATCCCGTATATCCTTCCCTTTCTCTCCACCTATGTACCTGTCATCTCACCTGCATTCTCATCATTCTATCGCTCCTTTCTAACTGGTTTGTACTCCTCACTCTCTTCTAATTAATCTCTTTTACAGTTATGTAGCCCCCCGCACATCAGTGGCATTTCCGCCTTGCTCGGGGTGAAATGATTAAAAAAAAGAAATAAATAATAGCCCTACCCAAATATAGCTAACATCTCATTTGAAATAAAGAAAAGTTTGCTGAACTGTTATGTGATTTTGGCCTTCCTAGATGGCTGTAAATGTGGACAATCATCTCACATATGTAGATATGATCTGAGGCAATAGAAATGTTGCTGGACAAAACGATGATGTGAATAACATGGACTGAACATATGAGTAATGAGGAACTTTTAAGAGTTTGAGTTTGAGTCTTGTTTAACGGCATATCAATCTCTGTGGATTATTTAATGCCAAAAAGTTAGGGTTTTAAGGTATTTTTTAATGTTCGGTTATAGTGAAAAGGTTTACTTAGATTTTTTTTATTCTATTTTAGAAAACTGAAGATGTCATCTAGTTTTGTATTCAAAATACAAAATAGTCGTAATAATGTTTTTTTTTCTTCAAAAAATGGATTATGGCAATAATTTTTTTCTTTCAAAATGGATTATGGCAATAATTTTTTTCCTTCAAAAATGTGTTATGGTAAAAAAATTTTCCTTCAAAAATGTATATTTTTCTATAAAAGTCTATTTTTATACTTTCATAGTGTTTTTGACCTCAGTTTGAGGGGTTAACTATTTGCTAATAGCTGGGATCCTAACAAGTGCTACCACTCCGGGTCATGGTGGATCTGGGAACAACAGCAATTAAGAGGTGATTTTATGCTCCTCACAACCTCCCAATCAGATGCCTTGTTGCCGGATACAGTTTATCGTCATGCCCAGGACCAGAACTCTTAAGACAAATGGAAACAAAAAGGAGGCTTTTGCTTAGAATCAGAAAGATATCTAGAGGTCTTAGAGAATTGAACATTCACAAGACACAGTGAAGACAAGCGAGTCAGAGGGAAACAGGTAGCAACTTATTTAACGAGTATGTGAAATGGTTGGTAGAACAAAGAGTGAGAGGAACGGGCAAAAGACAAACATTACTAAGAGCTACAAAGGGTAGGAAGTTGTGGAGAGGCATGATCTGAAGAGATACGACACACAGAAGAAGGAGAAGAAGAAGGAGAAGCAGAAGGAGGAAGTTTTAGATATTGACAAAATTATATAACCCAGTCTGTTAATTATGAAAGAAAAAGGCAGAAGAATTGGTTTTCAAATATACATATTTTCAAAAATCACACCTAAGAATTGAAATGAGTATGACCTAGAGCCGTTGTTGACAGCCAGTCTACCGCAGCAAGAAACAACAGCTTATTGTGAGAAAATTTTCTACCTAGTCAGTCATGAATAAAAAAAAGACACGATTGTCCTAAGGTGTGTCATATATGGTACTTAACTAGCGGATTTGATATTTTGAAAAAGAAATCCTGTACTTTTCCAAAAGTTTCTGGAACTTTGATATTGAAATAGTTTCGTTTAAAACGATTCCAAATCTACTTAAAGAAGAAGGTTGTCGTTTGAATACTGTATACGCACGACATTGTGTTCCTGTTTTGAAAATGTCAAGAGTAACTGTCAGAAAAGATTAGCATTTTGGTTTGTTAAGCGTAGCTTAAATGTTGTGGCCCGGGTTTGAATTTCACCATTGTCGATTTGTCATGAAAGTGACTTCTTCATGTTATCGGCCTGGAAGAGGTGATTTCAGCGTGTGTCACTTTTGAAAAGTGTCTGAAAACCATACTACGTGTTAACCCTGTAAGTGAAATTGGGTAGACGGGACCCTTTTGGAGTCGTCGATGGTTGTACTAGCATCGTGGCCGATGATCCTGGACTTGTTCAGACTGTTGTTCACGCTAGATAACGCACTCTCTCCCAGAAGCTGTAGCTAAGGTCTGCTCAACATAGTTGAATTTGAGTTTGAGTTTTGTTTAACGGCATATCAAAAAGGTGGGGTTTTTTAATGCCAAAAAGGTGGGATTTTAAGGTATTTTTTTTAATGTTTGGTTATAGTGAGAAGGTTGATTGAGTCAGATTTTGATGAAAATGTTTTGATTTTATTCTTTTTGAATACAAAACTAGAAGATATTTTCAGTCTATTTTTGTGTATATACTTCTATAAAAGTCTATTTTTATACTTTCATAATGTTTTGACCCCAGTCTGGGGGTTAACTATTTGCCCATAGTTGGGGCCCTAACAGGTGCTACCACTCCTGGTCAAAGTGGACCTGAGAACAACAGCAATTAAGAGGTGGTTACATGCTCCTGACAACCTCCCAGTCAGAGGCCTTACTGCCGGATGCACTTTATCGTCATGCCCAAGACCTTCAACATAGTTGAAGCATAAACTACAGGTGGGCTCTGTGGGTGCTGTAGAAATACTAATGTGCCTCAGCAGAGATATGCAACGGGGGTTTAGCTAGCCGCCCTATCAGATTGTCATCCTTGAATATGAGTAGCCAGCCATACAAATGTGGTAAAAAGCCGAATGTATGGAGGACACAGTGAGAGTTGAATTCACTATTCAGTTATAATTTATCTATCGAGGCAAGCTTGCTAATCTCATATAAGTGTAAATAAAATAATATTTTAATTAAAACACAAAAAAACAAAACAATAAAAAACAGTAAAATATATTATAAATTTATAAAATTAATTAAAAAAATAATTTCACCACAAGCAAAGCAGTACTACTACTGGTGCGAAGGGGGTTACAGAAGAGGCGAAATGAGAAAGAGGAACAAGTTACAGGGAAGTCAGAGAATGAGAAAGAAAAGGATGAGAATACAGGTGTGAAGAGGGAGGCATGAGAGTGGAGGGGAAAGGAAGAAGAACATGATACAAGGGTTGTCATTTGAAAGGATGTTAGTCAAGAAGATAAGAAATAGCAACTGACTTTGCATTTAAATTCTTGGGAAGCAAGTATACGGAAGGGAATTCCACGTGCGGTAAGTACAAGCAACGAAGCTGATAGAGTAGAAATTGAGGTTACATTTATTTGGTTTCACTGTAAAAGAGTGGAACCTAGTTGCTAGTCTAGTAGCTCGAGTAAATTCATGCAGAAGGAGCACCAAAGCGCTTGTCAGAATGTTTTTTTTTAATCGTTTCACCCCCAAGCAAGGCATTCTATTGCGCTTGGGGCTACATAGGGGAAGGTAAATAGAAAGAGTGGTTAGATATAGGAAATGTCAGAAGGGGGGTGATAGATAGTTTGGAGGATGGGAAGAGAGTTTGAAAGAATGGAAGCGAGTTATTGTGTTAGGAGGTGTCTATTGACCTTACATTTAAACTCCTGGAGATTGTAGCCGTCGGGGAAGCAGTTATGTGGAAGGGAATTCCACAGTCGGGAAGTGCGAGAAAAGAAACTGTTGGAGTAGAAGTTGCGGTTGAATTTTATCGGTTTCACTGTAAAAGGGTGGGATCTAGTTGCTAATCTAGTATGCCATAGGAATAACAACAGAGCAGAAGCCGTGAAAGTATTTGTAAAAGAAACAGAGGGAAGCCACATTACATCGGTGAGAAAGTGAATGAAGTTGAGCTACCAGGTCAGGATCAATTACATTGCAGATTCTTCATTTATTTAATAAATAATAACTAAAAGAAATTTAAAAAAAGAAATAAAATACGAAAAAATAGAAATTATTAATATAGAAAATAATATGTTATAAATGATACAATTAAGAAAATAAAAAGAAAACTGAAAATGAATAAAAATCATTGAAATAAAGAATAAATGAATAAAATTAATTAGAAAAGTGGACAAATAGATAATTAAAATGATACAATATAAAAACAAATAATTAATCAAAACAAATTAGATAAAATGAAAGATGAAAATATGAAAAATAAATAAATAAAGCAATAACAAATAAAATCAAAATAAATATAATCAAGAATAAACAAAAATAAACAAATAAACAAAATAGAATAAAAATAAAAATAAATGAAATAAAAAAATAATAAAGGCCAGTGGGGTGGGACTATGGAATATAGCTTGTCAGAATGTATGCCATAGGAATGACAACAGAGTCCCGAGAGGCTCCCGACGTTGTGCCTGTAGCACCCACAAGGACGCGTAGACGCTTTTGAACCCTATCAAAACATGCAAGTGATGACTGGGCAGCTTCAGTCCAGATATGACAGCAATACTCAGTCTTGGATCTCATCTCGGTCTTGTAAAGATAATGCATAGTAGGAGGTGCTTGATACTTACTGGAGGGGTACAATTCACTTTTTCCCCAGCATCTTTAGCAATAGATCGAATATATAAGCTCCACATAAGGTCTGGAGAAAGCTTGATTCACAATAGACGTTCAAGGCAACGATACTTCTTGAGAGAATACCCATCCATCATGATAGCTGAAACCTCTCCTTTGTCTCACCATGTCGCTTTTACCTTCCATATATCCTGTGAGTTTCAAATTCTTCAAGCCTTTCTTCTTCCTTATTTGTCCAAGAAATTTCAGCTGTTTCTTTCTGATTCCGACTACAAGTGGGTTGTGTATTTTGTTTAAGATTTCTTTGCCGTTTACGCTTCGTTCATTGCATTCTCAGCATCCTTCTGTAGAACTACATTTCTGTTTCCTTGATCTCTTTTTTTTTTTCACCTGTGGAGAAATTGTTCATTATTCGCTGCCATATAGGAAGACAGATAATATACAGCAGTTCATCACGTTTCGTCTGTTCAAAGGAATATGTGGCATGGTGGGTCTCATTTGTAAAGATCAGGGTTGGTGTGACTATAGAATATAGTTAGTCAGAACGTGGGAATAGCAACAGAGCTCCGAGAGGCTCTCACCGTTGTGTCTGTAGCAAAGGTGTTGTTGGAACAAAAATAATACATATGTGTCCAGATTTTAGGAACACCCTGTAGAATGCGTGACTGAAGAACAATTTCGAATTTTAAAAATTAAAATTTTTTTTTTTCAGTTTTTGAAGAGATGTCGCTTTTATTTTATGATTCTTTCGATCAAGCATCCTCAGTTTTGTTGTACTCATCACGTCGTTTCTGTCAATGAATCCGTAGGAAGGCCGAATTGTACATCTGCTAAATCGTTTGTACAATCAATAAAGAAACATAGAATTGGAAAAGAAGAGGAAACTGAAATAAGAATTGAAGAAATTAAAGAAAAAAATTAACGGATATATTTGAAAAAATGAATAAACAGAGTTTTGCAAACAGATCTTAGAATTGAGGCATCTATTTTTTTTTCTCGGGTTAGAGAGCGAGCCTGTCTTATGGTGGCTCTTTTGTATTAACTATGTGTTTCCTGAGGAGACGACGTGACGATTTTGGACGCCTCGTCTGTCCTCGGCAAACAGTAATTAAAGCCGCGTCGGGACATATTCAATGAAAAGCAACTAACGAACACGACGCCGGAGTTTTCAGCCATTACGAGATAGAACATAAGAAATGATTATGTATGCAAAACAAAATCTTCACTTCTCTTTCTCTCTCTCTCTCTTACACACGCGCGCGCACACACACGCACACACACATACAGACAGTCATAATATACTTGTAAACAAGTCAGATATAACGATACATATATTTTTGTGTAGGCAATAAATAAATAAAATTTTCATTTGTTTAGGTAGACACGTATAGCTAATTATTTACATCTTAATTTTCCTCTCTCTCTTACACACACACACACACTCTCTCTCTCTCTCTCTATATATATATATATATATATATATATAAATATAAATAGATATATATATATAATGCAACGAAATGCACATCACTTACTTCCTTCCTCGGTTTCGACCACACCGATCTCCTAAGGAAAAAATACACACCACTTTTTCGCCTGAGGAGACCGGTGTGGTCAAAACCTAAGTAGCAAGTAAGTGGTGAGTATTTCACTCGATGCCATATTGTTGGTTCTACGTGTTTAGTTCGTTTGTTTTGATTGTGCATTAAGCACTTTTTTCTGTACCGTCTGCTGCTCTAACCAGCACTTTTATTAGTGTTACACACACACACACACACACACACACACACACACACACACACACACACACACACATATATAGATATATAAATATTATGGCAAAGAATAAGCAGAACTTAAAGGACATACTAACACTAAGAACTAAAACAAACAACCGGTTTCTTTCGTCCCAGATCTCCTCAGGTTTTAATTTTCTGGGAAATTTATTCTTAAAAATAAAAGAAAATTCTAATGAGAGGGTAAAAAAAATTATGATGAAAAGAGCTAGAATTCAGTCACATTAAAACCCAACAAACCTTCTCTCTGTTTGCAGAAAGAAGGCTTGCGAGATTTGATGTAAATGGACTCCATATATATATATATATAACTGTAACAATGGTTTACAAAACAATAACAATAACACTAACGATATCTTACAGCAAGAAAACAACAAAAACAAGCTACATATCCTCGAAGTAATATTCTTTAAAAAACTTAACAGAAACAGCTATGAATACTGCAGTAATGTTCTAAAATGTCTATAAAAAGAACAGTTTTTTCATGCTTCATCACGTGCATGACCATGACATTAAAGTATTAAAAATGCCACTGTGGATAATGTTCAAGTTTTAATGAACTTTAAATAAATTTGCAAACCGTTGTATTTGAAGCAAGAAGAAAAGTTTCAGTAATTTTTAGCAACACCGTTTTGGGGTTATTTTTTGTGACTGCAATTGAAACCCCTGAAGATGATCACGGAATTAGAGTGAAAGTACTTAGGAATATCGAGAAATTATTAATAAAGTCATTTATCAAAGTTACAGCGCCTTTCTTATATTTTTTAATTATAATACGCGAAAGATTATCCGTGAGTACGAACGGATTTTATTAAAAATAACCAGACACAATGTTTGCGATATATATATATATATATATATATATATATATATATATATATATATATACTATAATTAATACAAGTAAAAGCTACCCTCATCGTCCTGACTTTCTCCTTCAATTCCCAAAATCTTCCGGAAAGAGCTGTCTAGTGTTTAGGGTTTTTAGGAATGTAAGAAGAAATGTCTAAACTCACAAGTAATTGAGGTGTAACTTATATTTAGAAGAAAAAATTAAAATAACAAAATACACTAATCAAAGCCAACTATTGAATCAGTGAAATAAATTACTGTTGAAATATCGGCATAAAAAATATTCAAATTTTCATAATATAGGTTTAGCTTAATTAGCCACCATATTTCTATATATTCATTCCCTCTAATTCTTCTAATGCCAAAAGTATAACTAATTCTGATTTTTCCCCTTCTATAACCTCTACACTTACTGTTTATAATTGATAAACTCACCCCTCTCTATGATCTCATAAACTCTCTTTCTATTTACCCATTTTATACATATATATTTGTTGAACTTTTATTTAAATGGTTGTTCATTTTTTTTAAAGACACGTTTTTTAATAGCCCTAACTTTTTTCTAACTCATTTATCATTTCTTTTCTTATAAATGAAAACAAGCGTCAAGCCAATTCAGCAAATGAAAATACACACTGTATTCTATGGTATAAACACAAAGCATAGTGATTACAAGATTGAAAGCTGCACGACCGTTTGTTATCAAAGTTCACTAACAACTGGAGATCCCTGAAAAGGATTCTACAGCAGAAGGTAAACGGAAAATTATCGCTGAAGATCATAATACAATCAGAACATCCAAATTTGTACGAAACGGACAGAAAATTATCGCTAAAGATCATAATACAATCAGAAGATGAAAATTTGTACGAAACGGACAGAAAATTATCGCTAAAGATCATAATACGATCAAAACATCCAAATTTGTACGAAACGGACAGAAAATTATCGCTAAAGATCATAATACAATCAGAACATCCAAATTTGTACGAAACGGAGAGAAAATTATCGCTAAAGATCATAATACAATCAGAACATCCAAATTTGTACGAAACGGAGAGAAAATTATCGCTAAAGATCATAATACAATCAGAACATCCAAATTTGTACGAAACGGACAGAAAATTATCGATAAAGATCATAATACAATCAGAACATCCAGATTTGTACGAAACGGACAGAAAATTATCGATAAAGATCATAATACGATCAGAACATCCAAATTTGTACGAAACGGACAGAAAATTATCGCTAAAGATCATAATACAATCAGAACATCCAATTTTGTACGAAACGGACAGAAAATTATCGCTAAAGATCATAATACAATCAAAACATCCAAATTTGTACGAAACGGACAGAACATTCCCGCTAAAGATCATAAGACAATCAGAACATCCAATTTTGTACGAAACAAACAGAAAATTATCGATAAAGATCATAATACAATCAAAACATCCAAATTTGTACGAAACGGACAGAAAATTATCGATAAAAAACCCAAGAAAGTCAATTAGCGCGATTGCTAAAGATCTCAATATTTCATTGGAAGAATTGTGCTCGTGATGCCAATCCATATCTGCGAAGACAAAAGGATAACTGTCTGATCCGCGCAATGCGCTTGTTGAGCAAGTTGAAACATTAGTTTTTCTCTGAAAAATACTTTGATCAGGACGAAAGGTTCAACAGAACGAATGACAGATTGCTACGCTTTCTTAACAGCCACGCACACAATGTTTTCAGTCACTGTGATGATTCTGGGAGTCGTGAGCAACGAGGAAGCTGTCATGCCCCCTTACTTCTTTCGTCAAGTTTTAAGGGTCAATGCTGCTAACTATAAGGATGCGTTGGAGAAGATAAGGAGGCCTTGTATAGAAACCATGAACAAAGGAAGAATTTAAACCTACCAAGTCTTTGCGCCGTCACACAATGTCAGATCGACCCAAAAATGGACGAGTAACAATATCCACAATCATGTCAACCAAACGTACGGCCTCCAAGCTCTCCAGACCTAAATCCGTTGAGACTAGTACGTATGGGTAATAATAGAGAGGGAAATCAACCAACGTCACCATAACACTATAAAATCTCTTAAGTTAACCATAACTAACACAGTATCTAAAATATATAATGATCATCTGGTACTGACATGTCAACGTTTCAGATTTTGTACTGAAGCAGTCATCAAGGTTAACGACCCTCATTAAGTCGAAAGCGACAAGTACGGTCTCAAGATTATTAATGGCAATTCTTCATAAATAAAAGGCTTACGGCCTATCACGTTGAATACACAGATTCTCGCTCGATCACCGAAGTTAAGCAACGTTGAGCCTGGTCAGTACTTAGATAGGTGACGGCTTGGGAATACGTCTGGTGACGGATGTGCGTTGTGGTGCAGTGAATATCGGCTCGGAAAGAGAAATCAGTGAGCAGAGTTCGAATTCCAGTTGAATACCCTGCATTCACTAAAGTACTAGTACCCTTGGGAAAGGTATTAATCCGTTCCTTCCCTCCAGTTATGGGTTAAATAACAGGGTAGGACTTGAGGACACTGCCCTTAAAAAACAAATCCCAATGAATCTTGATTAAAATGAATTTAATAAAAGACGCATAAGTCACAAGTGAAGAGATTTATTTATGACTAGCAGTATAGCCCGGCGTTGCTCGGGTGTAATGAAAGCTTTAAAACTAATCCATGGTCCTGGAGCTCAGATACTTTGGACGTTGGCACGAAAGACAAAAAAGCAATAGATGTTTTCAGTTAAAGCGAAACCGTAGACTGAAAGAAAAATGAATGGATGTAAGTCAAATTTTGATTTCCTGGTATCGATATCAAATAATGTTTTTCGCCGTAAACTGAATTTTGAAGGCCAAATACGTCCTCTGAGTAAATGGTATCATGACTGAGACTAAGAACTACAATTACACCTACTTAGAACCAAACCCAAAGCAAAAACTAAAATAAAAGGGCTGAAAAAATACATACATACAGGCAAATAAACAGATACACACACACAAACATCTTGCCTATTATATATATATTATCGATTTTCTGCACTATTGTAAGAACTGCAACCTTGAAACTTCTGAATATCGTTTCTTATGTCTTTGTCTACGAGTGTATAAAATTTGATTAAAATCGGACCACTCCTATAACCGGATGTTTTCGATTATTGATTTTCGATATTTATCGGGGGTACCTCGACACAAAACCTAGCTAAGAACACTCGCAGACGCTTAGAGTACAACTGTGTAAATTTTCAAGAAAATCGGTTCAGCCGTTTCGGTGTCTATAGGTAACGGACACACACAGACACACACACGCACACACAGACAAAGTTTCATTTATAAATAAGTTTAGATTTTTTTTCTATTCTTGTTGTTTGGTTTTAATGTCTCTATTTTTATTGCACTTACGAAAATACACTGTTTAAAACCAAATCTGCAGCTCTTCTGAATGAGGCGTGTGATATGGTGATTTTGCAAGCGTGCCATAAATGTAGCATTAGTTCGAATGTGACAAACACCCAGTGAGGATCAAACTCACAACTTAGAAATAAAATGATCTAACACGATTGGAGTAGACTAAACTATCCCCCGGTTCACACTCCACCCACATCTATTGAACAGGTGTAGAGGCCCAACCCTTGTTCCCTGTTTAGGATGCGGTTTCCGGTTTTCTCTTTTCCAATCTTACTCTTACGTAGCCCCCTGCGCATCAGTGGCGTTACCGCCTTGCTTGGGGTGATATAATTAAAAAAAATGCTTGCTAACCATCAGAACTACGTCGAAGTGTTCAAGTGATGAGTGTGGTCTGAATGAAAGCTGATCTTTTTGAATGATCGTTTCATTTTCTATTGCTTATCAACTTTTAGCAGGTTATTTAAAGCCAGAAAATATTTTTAGATTTTAGATTTTAATTTTTTTTTCTTTTGGATTTAATAATGATTTAGTGACACAAGTCTAAATAATTAACCTATAGCTGGGGAGGGATCCTTTTCCAAGTGTAAATGCGGTTAAGTGAATATGATTAATCCGACTGGAATCGAAACTCGGCTCTCTTTTTCACAATACCGAGCCATTATCCATTACACGACCCGCACATCTAAGCTTACAGCACCTGATATTCCCATGCAGTCATCCATCTAGGTACTAATCCGACTCAACGTTGCTTAACTTTGGTGATCATACAGCAACCGGTGTTAATAAAAGAGGAGGTCGTAAGAAGTGAATATTGTGAGTATGAGAAATTATAATTGTAGTATTCACGGAAACAACTATGCGAGAGTCAGTTTAATAAATAGAAATTCTTAGAAAAAAGCTGAATATGACTTTCCTTGCATTTAGAATATGGAGTAAATGAGGGTGATTCAGCTCCATGGATGTAGTGTGGCATGCTCTAGTTATAATTAATGTCTGAAATCGCAGAACCAAAGAATGAAGCTAATTAGTCAAAATCTCCAATCCATTTTTCCTGTTATGCGTCCCAGAAAACTCTTTCAGTGCAAGTGTCTTTTTTAGTTCCATTTTCTTTAAAACGTCCTCGTTGCTCGCATGTTCGGTCCATGGGATGTCCAGCATCCTTCTGTAGAACCACAGATCTGTTGCCTCAAATCTTCTCTTTATCCGCGAGAAAACAGTCCAGTTCGTTGGTATATAGGAGGAATGATATTCCTTAACAATTCCTAATATAGAAAATAGTTTACTATTTATGCATTGTTTCAATAATTGTATGCGAATCGTTATTATTCCGTGTTGAACCAAAGATATTGTTTCGCTATATGGAAAGATTGATACACATTTTGAATATTTATAGAGTCGAAGATCTTAAACTAAACTGTGATCATGGAATTGAAACAAAAACACAATGACATGAATTGAGAGAATTAGTTCATGTATTTATAGAATTAGAATTAGTTTTTATGGTATGGGAAAATAGAACTTCTATAAACCAACAAATTAACTGAAACGTTGCTTAGGTCTCACCACAAAAGAGAAATGGAAAGAGAAGGGAACAGACAGAAAAATTGATAGGGGAGATAGATAGGTAGATAGATAGATAGATAGATAGATAGATAGATAGATAGAAAGAAAGAAAGAAAGAAAGAAAGAAAGAAAGAAAGAAAGAAATTGATAGCAGGGAAGCTATATAAAGAGAAAGAGATGGGGTGAGGATATAGTGATAGATAGATATGGAACGAGTAAGTGAGAGAGAGAGAGAAAGAGAGAGAGATAGAAAGAGAGAGAGAGAGAGAGAGAGAGAGAGAGATGTTTTTGTGACTCATGGGAACTTATTTTAGTCTCCTGTAATTATTTTCAAAAATTAACTTAATTTAGTTTTTAATTTCATTAATTGCAAATCTGAATTAGAAAATGTGATTGAATTTAAAGAAAAAAAAAGAACGAACTCTAGACGTTTGGGGAAATTTATTTTATAAAAATAACTTCAAATTTTAGTTTTTATTATTCTACCCCCCGACCTCCACCGGTTGACCTAAATCATAAAAGTGGATAAAATCTTGCAAATATTTCAAGTACAAAGTCGGTTAACTTTAATTTTTTAACGTTTGGATCGTATGTTTTATTTCACAGTATAAGTAATGGTCAGTTTAAACGGAAGGGAGATGAGAGGCTAAAACAGAACGGAGAAATAATGAAAGAGAGAAGTTATGTCGAAAGAAGAAAAGAAAGGAAAGGAAAGGAAAAGTCAAGATGATAGAAAGGAAACATTGAAGAGAGGAAAACAAAGCAGAGAGAAAAGGTAGGGGGTTAAATTATTAAATAAATGAAGAATATCACAAAGGAATTTGAAAAGATCGTGAAGAAATTCGTAAGTTATAAAAAGAGAAATGAAAAACGAGAGAAGAAAGAAAGAAAGAAAAAATAGAAAGAAAAAAATTAATAAATTTTAGAAAGAATTATAAAGAGAAAAGAAGGAAGTTAGAAACGAAAGAAGAATAAAGGAAAGAAAGAAGAAAAGAAAAAAGGAGAAGCTAAAAAAAAAAGAAAAGGCAGTGAAAAAAGTAAGAATGTCGCAAAATTATTTGGAATAATTTTTCCACTTTTCCCGATCACGTGATTATCATCTGATCCCAGTATTATTTTTTTTAACCATTTCACCCCAAGCAAGGCAGTTTTAGTGCTACTGTAGTGCAGGGGGTTACATAGGAGGAAGTGATGAAAAGAGGGACAGGTTATAGGGGTGTCAGGAAGTGGGTAAGTGAAGGATGAGAACACTGGTGTGATGAGAGTGGAGTGGACGGAGAAAAGAGCATGAAGGAAAGGATGCGAATCAGAGAGATAAGAGATGACAATTGACCTTACATTTAAATTTTTGGAGATTGTAGCTGTCGGGGAAGCAAGTATACGGAAGGGAATTCCACAGGAAAGAAGTGCGAGAAAAGAAGCTGGTAGAATAGAAGTTGCGGTTACATTTTATTGGTTGCACTGTAAAAGGGTAGAACCTAGTTACTAGTTTATTACTAGCTCGAGTAAATTCATGCAGAGGGGTCACCATGGAGCTAATCTCATCGGATAAGAAGCCGTGAAAGTATTTATTTGAACAAGTATCTTACTCTCTATAATTTTTTTACAACTTTTTTGCTACTAAGTTCTTCGAACTGCCATTTGGATTGGGTAGTCTTTAGCCATTATTTTGTTTGACAAAACAAGAAAATGAATAAGTGAAAGCGCTTTTTTTATTTGTATTTCCAATGGTTTACAAGGTTCGTTTGATTATACGTTTCTTGGTGTAGCATATCAGACGCGGAAGACTGAGAGATTGTTCGGGGTATAACCCAAAATAATAGTCTAGTTAGATTCTTCTTCGTCTATGTGCTCTGTCCTTTCAGGACATAGGCCATCATGACCTTCCACGTCTCCCTATCCCTGGTGGCTATTAGCCTTTTAGAGTTTAGTTCACAAAGAACCTATGTTTACCTATCTTTTAATTCATTCTAATTTTTAGCCTATAATACTTACATTCGATAGTAAATATCCATATAAGCGTTAAAATGTCAATAAATTAACCAACATTTATCTTATTAATACAAGATACCATGATCACGCGAAACAACCCCAAGCTGAACTGGGAAAGAAAAGGTCGGTAATAGAACAATAACCTTGATTTACATAATAAATACGTCTCTGTTAAGAAGAAAGAAAAGAAAAAATAAATAAAAGAAGACAGAAAAGCAAGAAAGTAAAACGAGTAATGCAAGTAGTGGACTTCCCCACGCGTTTCTCCGACAACCCTAACGGAAGGGACTCACTTCTAGACCTCTGCTTCACTTACATCCCAGACTCTTGCACTACCAGACAACTCTGCCCACTCGGAAACTCTGACCACACTGTAGTGTCCGTCAATATTTCACTCCACTCCCGCCCGACCCATGAAACCCAGACAAGTAGAATATCCTACTGCTATCAAAGAGCAGACTGGGATTCGTTCCGAGACTTCCTCTGTGACATCCCTTGGAACAACGTCTTTAGTCTTCCCATCGAAGAATGTGCATCCGAGGTCTCCTCCTGGGTTAAGGCTGGCATCAATGTATTCATCCCTGCTAGGAAATTCCAGCTTAAATCTCATTCGTCTCCATGGTTCTCACCCGCTTGCTCGGCTGCCATTGCCCACTGGAATCATTTCTTCCGACTCTATCGTAACTACGCGTCGGACCAAAACAGACGCCTTTTCACTTCAGCTCGTAATAAGTGTAAAAGGATACTTAACGAAGCTAAGCTGTTGTTTGCTGTCAGAATGAAGCAACGCATAGCATGCTCTAAATTCGGCGCTAAAGACTACTGGCGACTCTGTAAAAGAGTACTTAACAAGAGCAAGTCCACAATACCCCCGCTAATCAACAAATTTGAGGTCCTCACCTCCCCAGCAGATAAGGCTGAATGTTTTGCCCGCAGATTCTCGAACAATTCGAGTCTGGACTCATCTGGAGTTTTACACCCGACTTCTCACCTAGAACCGAGGCACAACTGAATGATGTCCACATTACACCTTCGCTTGTCTCTAAGATAATCTTAAAACTTGACCCTCACAAAGCGAGCGGTGGTGACGGAATCCCAACCATAGTCTTAAAGAAATGTGCCCCTGAAATCTCCTCTGTCCTTTCTAAGCTCTACAACCTCTGCCTATCTGCTTCCTGCTTTCCTGCCTGTTGGAAATCTTCATCTGTAGTTCCTATATTTAAAAACACTGTAGAACCCTCTGACTCTGCAAATTGCCACCCTATCAGCCTTCTTCCGATCTTTGGCAAAGTGTTCGAAGCCATTATCAACGCCGAGGTGGTTCAGCATCTCACAGCACACAGGCTCCTCTCGGACAAGCAATATGGTTTCCGCTTCAACAGGTCTACTGCTGATATGCTAACGACCATCACCGAATACATATACCAGGCACTCGACAGGAATGGCGAAGCCCGAACCGTTGCATTGGAAATATCTAAGGCGTTCGACAGAGTTTGGCATGCTGGCCTTCTATGTAAACTGCGGATCTATGGTATAACTGGACATTTGTTTCAACTAATCCAGTCATTCCTCTCTAACCGCACAATGAAGGTGGTATTAAACGGACATGCCTCTCAGAACTACCATACAAACGCAGGTGTCCCCCAAGGCTCCATCTTAGGTCCTACACTCTTCCTGATATATATTAATGATCTCCCTGATTCCATAAGAGCCCAAATAGGTTTGTACGCCGATGACACCACAGTTTACTCTCGCCTCCAACAAAAATCTGGTGTAGGCGTCAAAGCTAACCTCGCAGCCGAGATTGAAAAAAACCTCTAATCCATATTGGACTGGGGTAAGAAATGGCTAGTAAATTTTAATGCTCCTAAAACGAAGCTACTCTCAATTAACCATCATCGACAATCTCACCTACCTCCCATTAGCATGGACCAGGCTTGCCTCACAGAGAGTAAAACACTACGCCTCCTTCAGCGGACCTCAAATGGAATGACTATATCGAATCCATTGCTAAATCCGCTGCTATGAAAGTCGGTTCTCTGTGTAGGGCCCGGAAGTTTTTTCCGTCTAAATCTATCCTGCACATTTACAAATCTACCATCCGCCCGTGCATTGAATACTGCTGCTATATCTGGTCGGGTGCCCTTGCTGTTCTCCTCGGGCTTCTCGATAAGGTTCAGAGGAGGGTCTGTAATGTGATAGATACCAACTTGGCAGACCGCCTGCAGTCTCTCTCCCACCGGCGCGACGTGGCTTCCCTGTGTCTCTTCTATAAATACTTTCACGGCTTCTGCTCCGATGAACTTAGATCACTAGTGCCCCCTAAATACGAATTTGAACGAGATACTAGATTAGCAACTAGATCCCACCCTTTTACAGTGAAACCGATAAAATGCAGCCGTAACTTCTACTCCAACAGTTTCTTTCCTCGCACTTCCCGACTGTGGAATTCTCTTCCAAACGATTGCTTCCCCGACGGCTACAATCTCCAGGAGTTTAAATGTAAGGTCAATAGACACCTCCTAACACACTAACCTGCTCCCATTCTATCAAACACTCTTCCCATCTGCCCAACCCTCATCCTCGCTATCCTTACTCATCTGTCACCTTCCTCCTGACATTCCATATGTCTAACCACTCCTTCTCTTTACCTTCCCCTATGTAGCCCCATGTGCAATAGTGGCAGTGGAATGCCTTGCTTGGGGTGAGATGATTAAAAAAAAAAAAAGATACCAGGAAATCAAAATTTGACTTACAGCCAGTCATTTTTCTTTCCGTCTACGGTTTCGCTTTAACTGGAATCAACTATCGCTTTTTAGTCTTTCGTGCCAACGTCCAAAGAGTCTGAGCTCCAGGACCATAGATTAGTTTTAAAGCTTTCATAACACCCGAGCAACGCCGGGCTATACTGCTAGTATATATATATATATATATATATATATATATATATATATATATATATATATATTAGCGAGCATAAAGATCAGAACGATGTTAAGAAAAGGTTTAAATGTGAAATAACTTTTTAATTTAAAGCTTTATAGAACTTTTTATCAAGAAAAAGTAAAGAAATGAAGCTAAATTATATAATTCCGAAATATGAAGGCTCAAAAGACTTATTTTGATTTAATTATAAGAATAATTATATAGCATTCGAAAAAAAATAGATAATTTCAATTTGGTCATAACACATTACATTCCATTTATACATGGTTCTGTTAACATTTCGGTCTCTCACGCGGTATGACGTCATAGAAACGCATTACAAATTTACGAACTGCGTCTGCTATTCGGTTACTTTTATCGTTGATTAGCAATGTTTTATATCAACATAGGTTACAATCATCTTTGATGGTGAATGTCTATATGTTAACGTCCCTGTAACCTCTCTGAAGATGGCTCATGTGAGTCGAAAGTTTAGAGCTAGCATAATAAAAATATATCCAAATGTTGGACAATTTTGTCTTTGTTTTTTATTTTGTCTTTATATATATATATAAAGAAGATTCACATTGATACCTGTTAGATTAAGGAACCTCCCTTTCAGATGCAACATTTGTGCGAAAACTTGTAGAAAGAAAGGCTGGTTGAAAAAGTCATTTACGCTCTCATGAACGGTTGGCCTAAAAATAAAATATTTAAAAAAAGCAACAATGCAGTTGTAGGGGTGATCTTCTGTCAAGAAATGACAGTGGCTCTTTATATAAAATCACCCCATACATACGGGGTTACTGATTGCGGAAGAGGAAAAAAAAAAAAAAGAGAGAAACATTAGGAATGAGAATAATAGAAGGCTAATGAAGATTAGCATAAAAATATCAATAGAAAAGCACAAAGCCGAGTTCAAATTCCAGTTGAATTCATTGCATTCACTTACGCGCAAATACCCTTGGGAAAGGTATTAATCCGTCTATTCCTTCCAGTTATGGGTTAAATAACAGGACAGGTTGGGTTCTATAGCCTTGGCTGGCAACTAATCTACCGCAGAAAGCAATGGCAATCTAGTGCGGGATAATCTTCTGCCCAGTCAGTCATGTCTCTTTCGAGACATGATCGCCCAAGCGTGTATCACGTATGGCACTTAACTGACTGACTGACTGATTGTTTGTTATTTCAATTGCTTTTCAATTTATTTCTACATTTAGTACTGACAACTTTGTATAGGAAAAACAAGTGCCCATATTCGACAATTCAATAAAAAAGAAATTATTATCACAAGTGATATTTCAATAAAGTTAACGACGAAAAAAAAAATCAAGCACGAGGGATATTATTAAGGAAACAATGAAAAGAGTAACAATACAAATTTCACAAAAAAAAAAACATGCCTTACTCAACGGAAGAAAAACAAGGAGCATGACTTTTGAAACGTTGGGCATCATTTTGTTGTAGAAAAATCACCCCAATTAACATGAAATGACTGTTAAAATACACCTTGCTGAGCGTGTTGGGGTAAGACGTAAGCCAAAGCGGCTATTTCCAATTTGCTCTATGATCATTTGAACAACTCACATTTAGAACAATTTGCACCTCTGCAGGTGATCATATTTTGATAGAAAGATCTTAGATTATGTAGCACAAATAGTTGGCCGGTATTTGAACAAAATAAAAGTCACTAGAGCTTGATGATCAATATCTTTTTACTCAACTCTCATTTGTCGTCATCGACAAGAGAACCCACCATATATGTATGTATGGGCACTTCGACGTGGCGTAATATTTAGCAAGCTTGTCTCACTAGGTCACTTATAATTGAGTCATGAATTGGATGTGCATTGTAATGTAATGTATATCAGCCCGGAAAAAATGAAATCGGAGACCCGAATTCTAATTCCAGTCGAATTCGTTTCATTCACGTACGGACAACTAACTCATGGAAATGGTATTAATCTATCTCTTCTTCCTCCAGCTATGGGTTCAATAGCAGAACAGATTGGGTTATATAGTTTTGGTTGGCAACCGGTCTGTTACAGAAAGTAATGACAATCTACTGCGGGAAAATCTTCTGCCTAGTCAGTCACGTCTCGACTTGATCCCTCAAGCGTGTACCACTATGGTAATTAACTGACTGAAAAAGTTCGATACTCACTGGGTGGTCTATACTTACGGCCTTCTACCACATCAAAGCTACGCATTGGATATATCTAAGGCGTTCGACAGAGTTTGGCATGCTGGCCTTCTATGTAAACTGCGGATCTATGGTATAACTGGACATTTGTTTCAACTAATCCAGCCATTCCTCTCTAACCGCACAATGAAGGTGGTATTAAACGGACATGCCTCTCAGAACTACCATACAAACGCAGGTGTCCCCCAAGGCTCCATCTTAGGTCCTACACTCGTCCTGATATATATTAATGATCTCCCTGATTCCATAAGAGCCCAAATAGGTTTGTACGCCGATGACACCACAGTTTACTCTCGCCTCCAACAAAAATCTGGTGTAGGCGTCAAAGCTAACCTCGCAGCCGAGATTGAAAAAGACCTCTAATCCATATTGGACTGGGGTAAGAAATGGCTAGTAAATTTTAATGCTTCTAAAACGAAGCTACTCTCAATTAACCATCATCGACAATCTCACCTACCTCCCATTAGCATGGACCAGGCTTGCCTCACAGAGAGTAAAACACTACGCCTCCTTGGTCTCACACTTTCAGCGGACCTCAAATGGAATGACTATATCGAATCCATTGCTAAATCCGCTGCTATGAAAGTCGGTTCTCTGTGTAGGGCCCAGAAGTTTTTTCCGTCTAAATCTATCCTGCACATTTACAAATCTACCATCCGCCCGTGCATTGAATACTGCTGCCATATCTGGTCGGGTGCCCCTGCTGTTCTCCTCGGGCTTCTCGATAAGGTTCAGAGGAGGGTCTGTAATGTGATAGATACCAACTTGGCAGACCGCCTGCAGTCTCTCTCCCACCGGCGCGACGTGGCTTCCCTGTGTCTCTTCTATAAATACTTTCACGGCTTCTGCTCCGATGAACTTAGATCACTAGTGCCCCCTAAATACGAATTTGAACGAGATACTAGATTAGCAACTAGATCTCACCCTTTTACAGTGAAACCGATAAAATGCAGCCGTAACTTCTACTCCAACAGTTTCTTTCCTCGCACTTCCCGACTGTGGAATTCTCTTCCAAACGATTGCTTCCCCGACGGCTACAATCTCCAGGAATTTAAATGTAAGGTCAATAGACACCTCCTAACACACTAACCTGCTCCCATTCTATCAAACACTGTTCCCATCTGCCCAACCCTCATCCTCGCTATCCTTACTCATCTGTCACCTTCCTCCTGACATTCCATATGTCTAACCACTCCTTCTCTTTACCTTCCCCTATGTAGCCCCATGCGCAATAGTGGCAGTGGAATGCCTTGCTTGGGGGTGAGATGATTAAAAAAAAAGAATAAAAAAGAAGAGAAGAAAGAAAGATAGAAGGAAAAAGTTGGAGAATAAAATCAATGAAGAATTAAAAGAGGTAAAGAAAAAAGAAAAGGAAAACAAGTCAAACAAATGAGGAAGATAATACATATATTCAAAACGTCTGAAGATCGCATTATCGTGAAACTCGGGTTACGACTAGGGCCATCATTTGATAAGACTTAAAGTTAAGCGTTTTCGCTTAAATTTAGACTTCGTGCAATTTACTTTACTGAGTTAGTAGGTTTGCCTTTAGGCCTTTTTTTTCTCTTTCTTTTTCCATTATTGTCGGTTTTGTTTGAGGATTTATATGGAAAAGAGTTTTAGATTTTGGCAAGCTGTCCTTTAGACCCATCAAGGCTTTTTTGTTTTTCTTTAATATATATATATATATATATATATATATATATATATATATATATATATAAACGTGATTATATATAGTTATACTCGAAAACCTTCATCGAAAACTTTCGAACGACGGAAAATATTGTTTTTAAAAAAAGAAAGATCTTAGGACATGAAAGTCTGTCAAAAGTGTTCAGGCAGAAATCATCACGAAGCCTAAAGAAAAAAAACCGACACGAGTCGGTTTTAACAGAAAGCGCTCAATACAAAGGTAGAGCGAACTTAATATGACCTAATGAACCAGACGAACCTACCTAGGTTTCTCTTAAACGGATCGTCAGGGAAAGCTAGCTTACGCTGGCGATCCGTTTAGGTGAAACCTATGTAGGTTCGTCTGGACCATTAGGTCATATTGTATATATATTCGAACTAGCCTGCTTATCCGACTTGCTGTGCTCACATCGTTTCAGCTATATACCTTCTGGACCTCTTCAGGTATCTCTCATCGTATCGATTTCTTTATTCAATCCGCGGTAGACAGTTAATACTCACCAGTCTTACAGTCTTTGTGTCACTTTCCGATAAAAAAAAAATGATAAGAAACGAAAATGAAGAAAAACAGTAATCGATGGTCGTAACGTCACATGTTTTAAAACCATAACTGGATGCATTAAAACAGAAAGAACAAGTCTGAGGAAATGGAGTAAAACAAATAAAGAAAGAAAAAAAGAAATCGAACCCGAAAAGAATGAAATAAAGAAACAAAACAATAGGGAAAAAAGATGCATCTTAAAGAGGGAGGGAAAGAAGAAGAAGAAGAAGAAGAAGAAGAAGAAGAAGAAGAAGAAGAAGAAGAAGAAGAAATCTATGACGAATAAAAATATTAAATCAACCAAAAATGAATGAATGCTGCATCTAAAAAGATAATTTTTATCCTTTGATACATTTCCAGTTTTTTCTTTTTGTTTTTCTTTCTTTTTTGTTGTTGTTGCTGTTGTCGGGAATTGAGTGTGGACGGGGCAATAAACACACAATTATTTCCGATGATGGCGGCAGAATCAATTTATTTCAAGTAAAAACTGTCATTTATTCCGAATTATGTTCTAATTTAATTCTTCCAAGCTGAGAAGGAAATAAAATAAAATATCAGTGAATGATGAAAAGAAAGAAAGGATAACGAGAAGCAAAGAAATGGCTTAAAAAATCTAACCGAATGTAAAAACACCACTGGAAGATTTCAAAGATTTAATATCGTACGATTTCAAACATTTGTTTGGACATGGCAAGAATACATTAAAAATAATGCACCTTTCTCTTTCTGGAATTGATTATTAAATCCTATTTTTCTTTCGATATTTATTCTACTAATCTTTGCTATGAATGACAGAAGGACAAAAAGAACTGGGATCTCTTTGTCAGATAAGCTGCAGTTAAATGAATGTGTGATCTGCTCGATTATTAATAGTGGGTGGTTAGAAAATGTAGGTAAAGTTGTTTGTCGTTGGGTTTTCTATATGGTTATTACCTTTTCTGAGGCTTGGTATGATTTCTAGGAACTCTACTTTTACGTTTTTATTTATGCCTGTATCAAAGACCATATTTTTGGTAACATTTTGCTTATTTTTCGGTTTTTATTTAATTTTTGTCTGTTAAAATTTCTTTAGAATAAGACACAGTCGTCTATATAGAGTTCTATATATTTTTTTATTGATCATTCTACTTAGTTCTTGTAGTAATGCAATCATAAACTTCCGATTATCTGTGCCATGAAAACATCCCATTGTAAAATGAAAGGTTCCTTCCTTCTTTAGCTACGTGTCTTCGATATTGAATAATAGAGATTTCGCCAAGACTTAATGACTTTTACTTCGTTTGTGCTTATTTTTATTTGTTCTTCAGCTAAGGCATAGATTTCCAACCTTTTTGCTGCGATTACTCCAAAATACAATTTCACTATTATCCATTACCCCAATGAACAAACACCCGTAATACAGGAAATGAAGTGATTATATTTTCATGCATCAAAAACAAAGTTAATGAAAACTAGCAGTATAGCCCGGCGTTGCTCAGGTGTAATGAAAGCTTTATATAAATTATCGACTTTCTGCACTATTGTAAGAACTGCAACCTTGAAACTTCTGAATATCGTTTCTTATGTCTTTGTCTATGAGTGTGTCTAATTTTATTAAAATCGGACCACTCCTTGCCACGTTGAGTCTGCTACGTTTCTTGGTCTTCATTCCAAGGGCACAAGGTGAAATTATAAGCTGATTGCCTTTTCCCAAACCAAACACCCATTACCCCCAAAATATGGGCTCATTACCCAACTAGGGTAATTTACTCCGGGGTTGGGAACCATGAAGCTAAGGAGATGTTCTTATCTAGCATGGTTTACAGAAATATAGTAATTTTAAAAAAATAGCAAAAATTCGGTATTACGTAGCTAAAGAAGGAATTAAATATTCATTAAACTCATACAAAAACACTTTCTCTCCACAAGGGATTCAACAACAATACAGTAAATATCAGCTACAGTTACATGACACAAAGACAAGGGAACATGACACGAAACAACGACACAAGGAAACTGTATTAATTGAGTATAACCAAGAAACTAACCGAACAAAACAAATTCCCCTGTAACTGCAGTGCATCAAACTAATATACCTTAATTAGCAATTGCTCACTAAATAATATAATAGACCAAGATACTGTAAAATTATTGGCTAACGAAGAAAGATATACATAAGAGTAACTGAATGGCCTTGGAAATAGAGAAATTACGCACACTAAACATAATTTACAAATGGCAAATACGTAAACAGCTTTCTAAACACTTATCAGAAATTAAAAACATACAAAAAACAAACAAATTACACGAAAAATATAATGGGAAATAGTATCAGCCTACAACAATAAATCCAAAAACTAAACTTTGTCGAGAGGAAAAAATAACTATAGTTACCTTCCTAGATCAAAATAAATAAACTAAATAAACGATAAAAACTTATCCCAAAATGCAGGCACGAAAATAAACTTTTACTACGTCACTTAAAAATCGAAAACTAAAAACGAACACTTTCTTAAAACGGGCACTAGTTGTTTGGAATGATTAGGTTTGTAGAAGGTCTGTAGATGACTTTTTGTGGGTGGTGCAGTGGATATCAGCTAGGAACGAGAAATCGGGGAAACGAGTTCGAATTTCAGTTGAATTCATTGCATTCACTTACGCGCAAATACCCTTGGGAAAAGTATTAATCCGTCTCTTCCTTCCAGTTATGGGTTAAATAACAGGACAGATTGGTTTCTAAAGCCTTAACTAGTAACAAGTTTACCATAGAAAATAATGGCAACCTATGGCGGGATAATCTTCTCCCTAGTCAGGCATGTCTCTTTCGAGACATGATCGCCCAAGCGTGTTTCACGTATGGCAATTAACTGACTGACCATTCAGTGGGTATACGTAAATTTCTATTTAAACCAAGCTTTTTCTAAAGTTTCTTGCTTTAAATATGCAGTCATATTCAATATATATATATATATATGTGTGTGTGTGTGTGTGTGTGTGTGTGTGTGTGTGTGCTGACGTAAATTACAGACGGGTGTCTGGGTTGCAGTCACTGTTTTTTTTTTCTTGTTTTTTTTTTACAGTCAAATTAATAACAACCAGCGTAGATCGATCTTCTTCTATGTGCCGGCTCTCTTGATGACGTGGGCGATCATAGCCTTCAACATCTTCCTATCCCTAGCAGCTCTTAACATGCTTTTTTCTGTTACCTCTCCGCTCTGTCATCCATTTGCTCAAGCCCATCAAGTATGTTACGCGTTGCTTTACCCTGTCTCTCTTTCCTCTCTAATCTGACTTATGAGTGTCAGATTCTCCAAGCATTCCTTTCTTATTTCACGTCTAAGGAAACTCATCTGTCTTTTCCTGATGTTAAGTATTAGTTTTCTTTTCGTTTCCATGCTCTCCAAAACCTCATCGTTTCTCACATGTCCGGTCTATGGTATCCTTTTATAGAACCACATTTTGGTTGCTTCAAGTCTCTCCTTTATTTTTGAGAAATTTGTCCAGCATTCATTGCCATATTGAAGAATAGTCATCACATAACAATTCACTGACCTCTTCTTCATTTACAGTAAAATCGATAAATCCAAAAAAAAAAAAAAAAAAAAATGCCTCCCGACTGGAATCGAGCCTATATCTCTTTTCCTATTAATGAAAACAACTCCAAATTGCTAACGGCACGCTTCAGCTACAGGAGTGACTTCCTTGATGGAAAAAGTGATACAGGTTCGTTTCCTGTCAGGAAGCATGTTTTTTTTTTTTTTAGTAAGACGTCCCGAACTAGGCTGGGTGATATTATTTTCCCTGTTTAAAAAAATACAAAGCAAACAAACCGAGATATCAACTCAAACACGAAAACCCACTAACATTTATATTAATAATATATATAGTTCGAATACAAATTACCATCTGAGGCCCGCTTAGACACTTTAATTATTACAAATTTATACATTTTGAATTGTATACGGTCTTAATACACGTGAAAAATAACTGACGAGTGAGAATCAACACAAGCAAAAGTGAAAATATTAAACTTTTGTCTGTTTTCTCTCAATCTCTGACGAAGATTTCATAAAAGTGAAACATGTTAGATAAACGTTTCCTATATTTTTATCTTATATATATATATATATATATATATATATATATAAGATAAAAAAATATTGTTCCGGCACTATCTGTGTTTTATCAAGTGATGAGGTTTATTTCAAGTTGGAGAGTTTTAAAAGGTTCAAGACTAGCTAAACCCTCTTAATCAGGGTGGCATTGTTACATAGACAGAGTGGACCAATCGAAATAAAGTAATTTGTAATTTGAAGACTATAAGAACAATTTATTGAGGCATTAATATTAATATTTTTTAAAAATAGAGATCGGTACTATTAATCGACTATTAGATTCATTTTACTTTATTTGTATTACGAATTTTAAATTCTAAGTTTAACAAAAGCATAAGATTTAGATTATTATAAAGTTATTTAGATATTAAACGAGTAAAAGACGTGGGCGTACACATATTCAAATCTATAGACATGTACATATTGACAAATAAACGAGTATATACACACACGAACACACACTGGCGCACAGACACATGCAGAAACAAATATACACAAACAAATAGATTTTAAAATTTTGTTTTCATCGAAGTGTCAATATATTCGTTAAATTTTAAAGCCATGTTTGGAAAGCGTCTGTAAGGGCTACAATATTGGATACATGTAAGAGCGAATTCATAAGATGGCAAGAGCCTAGAATTAATGAGGTCAACGCAGACACAGTCATATTTCAGTGTATGGACAAATAAACATAATTACATATATACTTACACAAATACACAAGCTTAAAACAAAAACGTGCTCGACAAAAAACTCCACAGATCATCATATACAAATTAAAAAATATAACCACATACATGGAAGTACTTATACACAACTTCTGGCATAAACATACGCAAATAAGCACAGGAATATTCATACAGAAGCATACGCGCATATAAATGTGCACAGACAAGAAATATATATATCGAGTTTCGATCCCGGCCAGAAGCAAGTGGATATGTCTAGCCACACTGATGAGCTGTGATACAGCGAAACGGGCTTGTATGTGGATGACTAATATATTATGTTCTCATTACGATTGAGCTCTCTGGAGAAGAAAATTTTAAAAACAGTTTCCATTTCGGCTATATGCGTGACTCTTCAGAAATGAATTGTGTTCTCTCGGTAACTGGCGTCTGTATTCACTGCTTATATACAAGACGTTAAAATTTCCCTTCTTTGATGCCATGCGCCGATGGCTTAGGGAGTAGAGACTCCGACTGACACCAAATCGGTCGAGTTTTGATCCCGGTCAGAAGCAAGTGGATATGTCTAGACACACTGATGAGCGAAACGGGCCTGTATGTGGAGGACTAATATATATATATATATATAAACTTATTTACAAATGAAACTTTGTGTGTGTGTGTGTCCGTTAGACTTTGTGTGTGTGTGTCCGTTAGACTTCCAAACGGCTGAACCGATTTTCTTGAAAATTTACACAGTTGTACTATAAGCGTCTGCGAGTGTTCTTAACTAAGTTTTGTGTCGAGATACCTCCGATATATGTAGAAAATCGATAATCGAAAAAATCGGGTTATAGAAGGAGTGGTCCAATTTTAATCAAATTTGATACACCCATAGACAAAGACATAAGAAACGATATTCAGAAGTTTCAAGGTTGCAGTTCTTACAATAGTGCAGAAAATCGATTATATATATATAAGGCAAGATGTTTGTGTGTGTGTGTGTGTGTGTTTATCTGTCTGTATGTCCTTTATACAAATCCACAATTTTTATCCGATTCTCACCAAACTTCACACAAATATTGTTTAGGCTGAATCTGAGCTCCAGGACTATGGATTAGTTTTAAAGCTTTCATTACACCCGAGCAACGCCGGGCTATACTGCTAGTATATATATATATATATATATATATATATATATATATAGAGAGAGAGAGAGAGAGAGAGAGAAAGAGAGAAAGATATATATATATATTTGTATAGACACGTGTACAAGGACATCCGAACATATATACACACAAATACATACACACACATAAATATGAGAATATATATAAAGAAACACTTACATATCTCTATACACATGAACATACACAAACACATTAGCAAGTAAAATATGTACACCCATATACATGCATACTCTAATTCGTAGAAAAAACTATGAACCCAAGTATATCTTATAATAAAAATAGAGTGAAAAAAAGGTGAAGAGAGTTTCGATCTCTGCCACAAGTAAGTGGCTGCCTAGACACACTGATGAGCTGTGATATAGCGAAACAGGCTTGTATGTGGATGACGAATATATTATGCTGTCATTACGATTGAGCTCTCTAGAGAGGAAAATTTAAAAAATAGTTACCACTTCTGCGATTTATGCATTACTCATTAGTAACGAATTGAGTTCATTCGGTGACTGGCGTGTGTATATATCGCTTATATATAACACGCTAACATTTCCCTTCTCTGATTCTATGCTGAGATTAGCGACTCCGACTGACACCAAATAGGTCGAGTTTCGATCCCGGACCAGTACCAAATGGATGTCTGGCCACACTGGTGAGCTGTGATACAGCGAAACAGGCTTCTATGTGGATGATGAATATATATATATATATATATATATATATATATATAATCAATAAATGAATAAATAAATAAATAACAGGACTCATAAGTTAAAGCAGGCACTAATAAAAATTAAGAAACAATGTGAAATTGATACTTCGAAAATCCCAACTATTAAATATTAATTTAACAATTGGTGCTATTTTAAAAACGTGTTGAATATTAACCAGATACTGTATGCTAGATGAAAATTTATCAAATATTGACATGATAATCAGTGATAGATTAAATACCTCATTACTATATAACTTGATGATCAATGTTAGATTAAGTACTCAGCAGATTCTAATATGATAATATACGCCAAATTAAATACCCAGCATAAATTAATTAGAACATCCAAATCAAATGAAAATACCCATCAAATAAAGGCAAATAACAATTGACATAAATTCTTAATATTACAACCCATATTGTAAAGTATATTATGAAGTATGTTTACAATGAACAATAAGTTCATTTCTGTGGTTTAACAAGTTATCCTTGTCCTTAAATTTGATAATTTCTAACTTCTCATTGAGACAAAGGTAGCAAGATGCATGGATGGAATTACAAGTTTGAGCCTTTGTACGAACTTTCCATTTAACAGTTCGTGTTTTTTTAAGCGCGCACACACACACACACACACACACACACACACACACACACACACACACACACACACACACACACACACACAAAAACAAAAAAAAAACTTGGATAACGAAGTACTGTACTTATTGGAACTATTATTGAAAGATAGTGTGTGTTGATACCAGCGGGTTTTGAACGAGTTTTTAGTAGATCCGATATGAAACTTTTTAGTAGTAGGATTTTCAGTTGTAGTGATAGTACAAAGATAAAGTATGAAACTAAGCAATTATTATGCAGGGAGCCTTTTATAGAATTTCTACAATTTATAGAATTTCTACAATTTATAGAATTTCTACAATTACATCCGCTGGTATTAGTTTTGTTATCCTTGGTATAATTCCATTTGAGCATTCTAATGCACCAAGTTTTTTGTATTTCTATACTTGTTGAAGACTATGTTATTGCGTTTTTAATCATTTTTTTCTAGATTATCCGTACAACAATAGCTTAACTTGAGAGTATTATTATTGAATATTTTACTAAGAGGATTAGTTTTGAGAAAGTGTTTATGAATAAGGTTCAATATATATATATATATATATATATATATATATACTTTTGCAGTCATTACAGGAATTATCACACAAAACATGCATATGTGTTCGAATGTATTTTACTTTTTTGTTCAAATATAAAACAAACGAACAAACGAAATCAATGTAACATAAAACAAATTTCTCAAGTAAGCTTCAAAAATAACCTTAAGGGCTTCTTAAGATAAACAAAAAGAACGAAAGAATAACCGAACAAATATTTTGGTATGACAAGAAGTTCCCTCTCATTCTTCCTCTCCCTTTTTCGTTTTTTCACATTTTCTCCGTTAAATTTACTTCTTTACTTTTTTTTCTCTCTGTCTCTCTTTCTGCTAACAACTCTTTCTTCATTCCCCACTTCTTTAAAATAAATCAGTCCCTCTTTCCAACTTCTCCCTTGCTTCTTCCTTCTTCATCGAAATTATTTTGCTTAAAAAAGTTTCTAGTGCAATGACTTTTCACATTTCCTCCCTGCTTTTTTTTACAGGCGAATATTATTAAAAAAAACTTTCATAGTGAATGAATTAATTCTTCATTTTTATTATTTTATTTTAATTAATTTATCTTTATTCCTTTTTTTTCTATATAAGACGTTTTAGGACGGTTTGGCGAATTTACCTTCAGGGTCCCAACACTCAATGGAAATCTTCTAAGACAACAACAACTGGAGCATCTTCATCAGCAACAATAACAAAAGACGTATTTCTAAAGGTCTTAGGTAGAATGAAATTTAAAAGGAAAAGAAAAAGACTTTTATACGCTCGAAGGTGGGAGAGGTGTCTGTGCTAAAGTTTCCATGTTGAGTTTTGGGTCAAAAGAGAAGTAGTCATGTTTGGCGAGGTGGTTAAGAAGAAGACATTCTGAAAAGGTAGGAAATGAAGTTTGTAAAATTGATATACACAAAAAAGGACCAAACTAGTGAAAAGAAATGAATGAAAGAAATAGAAAGATGTAAAAAGAGAGTGTGTGAAAGAGAGAGAGAGAGAGAGAGAGAGAGAAAGAGAGAGAGAGAGAGAGAGAAAGACGAAAACGAAATCGAGACAACAAGAAAAAAATGAGAGAAAATGAAAAAAGCGAGAAAGTGAAAAAGAAGTGTGTGTGTGTGTGTGTGAGAGAGAGAGAGAGAGTGAAAGAGAGAGAGAAAGAGAGAGGGAGAGAGAGAGAGAAAAGGGATGAAAAAAGAGATAAACGGAAAATAGGGTGCAAACAGAAAATACTACAGACTTTGAAAAAGAAAAGCGCGGGAGAAGAAAAAGGAAAGATAGTGAGCAAGAAATATATATATATATATATATATATATATATAGAGAGAGAGAGAGAGAGAGAGGGAGTGAGGGAAGAAGGAAAAAGCAATCGTAGGAGCTGAGGAGAGAAAAGAGTTTCCGAAATAAAAGTTTCTGAGTTTCGCTTCTTATCCCAGCACTGGAAGAAAAAGGGTGCCGGCAAGTTCGTCTGTAGAACAAAGTTTTCCAATTTTAGCTAATTGCTTGACTTATTTTTGACATTTATTTATCGGACTTCGTCATTAAAGTTAAAATGAAAAGAAATGAAGATAAAAGAAGTGAATACCTGAATAAAAATGGCGAACAATTAAAAGTGTGGATTTCCAAAAGAAACACTTTTATTTGCATTTATTTTTCCCTCTCTTTCTTTTCTATTTTCTTTTTCGCGCAGTTCTCCGTTTCGGATCCCACTCCCTCCGTTTTTTTCTTTTGCTGTTTCTTTTCTCTTCTAAATTCCCTTCTAATTAATTCTTCCCCTTCTGTCTCTACTTCATTCTTTTCCTCCACCTTTTCCTCTTTCTATCCCTCCTCCTCCTACTTTGCATATTCACACTAGATGCTTGGTGTTTACTTTTGGAAAGTGACTGGTAAAAAACTTTCATGCATTATTATTAAGCGTCTGTAAAAATTTCCAGTAACGTTTTTTAAGAGCTATGAACACAGTATAAAAAATATGATGAAAACGCTGAAAATTTTTGCATATACGTATTATTATTACTAGCAGTATAGCCCGGCGTTGCTCGGGTGTAATGAAAGCTTTAAAACTAATCCATGGTCTTGGAGCTCAGACTCTTTGGACGTTGGCACGAAAGACTAAAAAGCAATAGTTGTTTCCAGTTAAAGCCAAACCGTAGACTGAAAGAAAAATGAATGGATGTAAGTCAAATTTTGATTTCCTGATATCGATATCAAATATTTTTTTTTGTCGTAAACTGAAATTTGAAGGCTAAATAAGTCCTCTGAGTAAATGGTATCATTGCTGAGACTAAGAACTACAATTATACCTATTAGAGCCAAACCCGAAGCAAAAACTAAAATAAAAGGGCTGAAAAAAATAGAAACACACAGGCTGATAAACACACACACAAACATCTTGCCTTATATATATATATATATATATATATTATCTATTTTCTGCACTACTGTAAGAACTGCAACCTTGAAACTTCTGAATATCGTTTCTTATGTCTTTTTCTATGAGTGTATCAAATTTGATTAAAATCGGACCACTCCTACTATAACCCGATTTTTTCGATTATTGATTTTCGATATTTATCTGGGGTACCTCGACACAAAACCTAGCTAAGAATACTCGCAGACGCTTATAGTACAACAGTGTAAATTTTCAAGAAAATCGGTTCAGCCGTTTCGGAGTCTATAGGTAACGGACACACACACAGAGACAAATTTCCATTTATAAATAAGTTTAGATTTGGCTTCGAAAGTGACGTTATGAAAACAGGCAAACAGAAAACGCAGTGTTCAAAAGTATTAATAGCATCAACATTTTTCTCTGATTCTAATAACAGCCAGAAGTGTAGATCCGAAATGTATGAATGATAATTGCATTCATTGGTTCCAGACATGCGTTCCCTTAATGGTGATTTTCTAAACGTAGCTTAAACATGACAGGATGCCGAAAATATGGGGCACCCAGTGATTATCCAGCTCACTACTCAGTGGTCGGTGTTCTAGCGGAATAAGCTCGTTAAACATTATACCACATCGAGGTACCCAAATTATTTTCTAAGCGTAGCTTGAATATGGCACGCAGCCGAAAGCATGCGGCAACCAGTTAAATGCCGTACGTGATACACGCTTGGGCGATCATGTCTCGAAAGAGACATGATTGACTGCGCAAAAGATTACTCCGCCGTAGGTTGCCATTATTTCCTATGGTAAACTTGTTGCTAGTCAAGACTCTAGAACCCAATCTGTCTTGTTATTTAACCCATAACTGGAGGGAAAAGATGGATTAATACCTTTTCCAAGGGTATTTGCACGTAAGTGAAGGCAACTGGAATTCGAACTCAGCTCCCTGATTTCTCGTTTCGAGTCGATATCCACTGCACCACAACGCACCAACTCTCTACTCAGTCGTATTTGTTCTAGAGGGACAAGCTTGTTAACCATTACACCACGTCGAGGTGGATTCTCTTGTATGTAAACAATGAAATATTAGTCTATATTTTTGAGATTAGGTATTGTAATTATTGACACTATATACATTGTTCATATTGTTATCCTCATCTTCGTTACCATATTTACGATGTTTCGGCTGTTGTACGCTCCGTGATTCTTCAGGTGAATGGAATTTTCTAAAGAACACATAGTCCAGTGGATAAAAGCGTTGGTTGAACCCAGTGATTTGACCCAAAGAGTTGTGAGTTCAATACCTGGCTACAGCAGAGGTAAATACAATCTTGGAGAGCAGAGTTAATGAGAGATAACTGATACTAACACATCCTGAAGACGCATATCACGTAGAACTATAACAATATATCCCGTTAGACAAAATAAAGGGTTCGGTTCGAAATTCCAACGTATTTCCATAAAAAATTCTCAGACGAATTACATTCCTTAGTTCCACCAGTTCTAACCTTTACGCTACGACCCGCCATGCTACGCACATCGTAGAGGAACCACCATTATTCTCATTTTCTTTGTGTAAGATGTAAGTTCTAATCGAGCAGCTTCTTCCCACAAACCACTGACAGAGATAGATAGATAGATAGATAGATAGATAGATAGATAGATAGATAGATAGATAACAGGACAGATAGATAGATAGATAGATAGATAGATAGATAGATAGATAGATAGATATGACCAAACTGAGATAGATAGATAGATAGATAGATAGATAGATAGATAGATATGAACAGAATGAGATAGATAGACAGAGAGAGAGAGAGAGAGAGAGAGAGAGAGAGAGAGAGATAGATAGATAGATAGATAGATATGAACAGAATGAGATAGATAGATAGATAGATATATATGAACAGAATGAGATAGATAGATAGATATGAACAGAATGAGATAGATAGATAGATAGATAGATAGATAGATAGATATGAACAGAATGATATATATATATATATATATATATATATATATATATATATAGATAGATAGATAGATAAAGAACAGGATGAGATAGATAGATAGATAGATAGATAGATAGATAGATATGCAAAAAGGAGATAGATAGATAGATAGATAGATAGATAGATAGATAGAACGTAACGACGCGAGCCTCTCAGTGCTCTATCGCTATTTCCATAGAAACTGTTCGGACGAACTACATCCCTTAGTTCCACTAGTTCTAACCTTCACAAATAAACCTCACCAACCAAGTTACGCACTTTGTAGCGAACTACCATCTACCCGACTCAAAACTTTTCACTCAAAACACTTTTTCCCAAAAACCTCTGCATTGTTGAACCGACTCCTAAGCGGATGCTTTTCCGATCACTACAGTCATAACTTGTTCAAGTGTAGGGTTAACCGATATCTTTCCCACATATACCCGTAAACTGTGCCTCTTACTTAATAACCAACAAAGCTTGAGTGGCTCTCGGGTTTTGTACAGGGTGAACATCATCGTAAATACAAAAATCAACCTCTTGTAGGTTATTTAAAGACAGAAAATATTTTTAGATTTCAAGAATGAAATTGCGAAAAGTGAAAAAAGGAAAATGTCTTCAGATAAACAATGATGACTGCACGCATTATTGCTGGCGTACTTGGGAGAGTCTTAAAGATCTTTGCAAGATGATTTCACTTTCATTGTTGTTGCTCAATCCATCTTGCCAAGTTATTGTAAAGTGTATATTGCGTTTCATGGTGTTTCGTACTCGTCGACAAATAAGGTTACCATTTTTTGATACTACGGCATCTGTTATGACACCTTTCCTGTGCAAAGGGCATCGCTATTGCATCATAAAAGACAAGCTCCTTATCTAACAAATAACGGATCCAATTCTTTGGACTTCCTGTGTTTTGATTTATTGATTTGTCTGTTTAACGGTATATAAACTCTTTATGGATCATTTATTTAGAATGTTATTCTGCTTTCACAATTGAATACATGGTAGATAATACTCAGCTTTTGTGCATATACATGTTTGTGTGGATAGAATTACTAGAAGCAGTATTGTGTTGTTTTATAGAAGTTATATTTTGGAATAGAGTTTGATTTAAGAAATTGTAGAATATTATATGGACTAACGTTCTTTTATGTTGGTGGTTTAGTAGCATTTTAAACGGATTCGGGTAAAACCGCTACAATTTGTTAGTATGTGCGTATTGTTGGTAATTTTTATATAAAAATGTATGATATTTTTATTAGTCAGGGATCAGGGATGTACCTAGGAATAACAGCAGTTACAAAATAGTTCCATACTCCTGAAAACTTTCGATCTCCCGATCAGAAACCTTGCCGCGAATGCAGTTTATCGTCATACTCAAGACTGGACTACATGCGTGGAAGTAGCTCACATAAGTACAGTAGAGTTTTTGAAGCAAGCTTGTGAGGCTTCTTTAAAAGGTGAGCAACGTGTTCTACTGAAATTTGCAAGAACCACAAGGGAATGTGAAACCTCGCTTGACAGGTATGGCTGGCATAGAGCTAGTTGAAAACCATTTGCACCTGTTTATGTTTGCTATATTTTCCGGTGCAGATGGCTTGTCCCAGAGGGAAAGAATCTAATTCCAGTAACAATCGGTTCCATTATTCTTCGTTCTGATTTAAAACCCGTTGAGCACATTTGGAACGTGTTGCAAAATTCACTGAATTCTCTGCAGCTATGTCCAACAAACCCAACTTATTTATGAATAGCTCTAGAATTGGCCCGGATAGATATTGTAACACAATGAATCCAGTAACTTTTATATGCCATTATTTAGACGAACGGAGGAGTCACTCGTTGTTAGGTAGTTGTTTTTTCATTGTTTGGTACTTTACTTTTATTACACATAGGTTTAAAATCTTATATTTGTATCAAAATTTCGCCTGACAAGTTTAATTTTTTCGGTGGGCATTTTATTTTAGATTTCTGCAGCAGTCGAAGATTATCGACCCAGATAGTTAATATAAAAAGCATTATTAATAAGATAGGGTAATTTCATAATTCTTAAATAGTGGAAATGCTTCATTAAAGCAACATTAATACGACGGAAAAACAGTAGTAAAACCAGGAATAACATAAGTAGAAATGCTTTTTTCATCATTTCACACTAAGCAAGGCGATAAAGCCACCAACACACAGGGAGGATACTTAGAGTAAAAGAGAAAAAGTTCTGTAGATATAGTTTAATAAGACTCTTAATAAGACAGAGGTTCAAAGTGAGAGAAAATAGAGATTTAAATTTTACTAGAAGTATAGCCCGGCGTTGCTCGGGTGTAATGAAAGCTTTAAAACTAATTCATAGTCCTGGAGCTCAGACTCAGCCTAAAGAATATTTGTGTGAAGTTTGGTGAGAATCGGCTAAAAATTGTGGATTTGTATAAAGGACACACACACACACACACACACACACACACACACACACACACACACATCTTGCCTTTTATATATATATATATATATATATATATATATATATTATCGATTTTCTGCACTATTGTAAGAACTGCAACCCTTGAAACTTCTGAATATCGTTTCTTATGTCTTTGTCTATGAGTGTATCAAATTTGATTAAAATCGGACCACTCCTTCTATAACCCGATTTTTTCGATTATCGCTTTTCGATATTTATCGGGGGTACCTCGACACAAAACCTAAGAACACTCGCAGACGCTTATAGTACAACTGTGTAAATTTTCAAGAAAATCGGTTCAGCCGTTTCGGAGTCTATAGGTAACGGATACATACACAGACACACACATACACACACACACACACATACACACACAGACAAAGTTCCATTTATAAATAAGTTTAGATAATCCCAGTTGGCAGTAAAAAGTCGAAAGAGAGTTTAACAAGCAAGTATGAGGAGAATCAGTATAGAACTTAGCAATTTCAACAGTAAAATAATGTGACCTATCTGCCAAACCTGTACTGCTCACAAATATTTGTAAATGGGATGTAAAAAAAAGAGGAAGGCTCATAAGATGGGTTACCAAGAAATGATTTATGGAAAATGTACAGGGAAGCTGCTTTATTGCAAAATGGTAAAGTAACTGAAGCTGAGATGCCATACCAGAACTGTTGATATAGCAGATTCTTCTTTGGCTCCTGTCAAGAATCATTAGATACACAGCAGAAGCAGTATGTCAGTGTTGGTAGTAATATTCGATGCACCAACGAATGATAGACGTAAATGTGCAAGATAGATTCTGACAAGAAAACTTGTCTAAGACGACACAGTGAACCCACTTTCCTAGCAGAAGACCTAGAAATTGATTCACTATAATCCTTCCGCTTCATGTCAGTGAAAAACGTTAAACTGAAATGACTTCATTTAAAAATTTAAAGAAAATATCTAAAGGCGTTTCCATGACCGCAAAACCCTATCGATTTAAAAAAAATTAAATGTAAAAGGTGCTGTTTTGTATTAAGTAAATGAATAAACAGTAAACGAAAAATAGAATTTATAAAAGAAAAATATATCCCCTAAAAAAGTGGTGATTTTGTATATATTGTTAGTACATTGTAAATCAAGAATACATACACGTTTTAGCTAAGCCATATCAGTGATAACAACTAGCCAGGCAAATGCTGCAGAGATTAAACGCTGCAAGTGAAATAAATTTGTAATTAAATAAAAAAATATAAAACCAAAAACAAGAAAAAAAGCAAATCAAAACAAACTCATGTGAACAAGAAAGACTCGTAAAATATACGACTAATTTATGCCCATTAAAGATGCGTGGTTACTTGAAAAAAATTCAATCTTTCACTTAAAAAAAAAATTAAAAATACAAGAAACGACAAAGAAAATGTTAAATTGACATTAAACGAAACAAGTCTGTACAAGAAGACAAACAAAGGAATATGTTTGCCAAAAAATCTATAAAAATTTAACCACGTCAAATAAAATAAAGCCTTAAATAAAATCTTTAAACAACTAGACGCAAGGAAATTTCGTTGAAAAGTAAGAAAAAAAGTTGAAGGCGTAAAGAATTTAAAATAGGTTGTGGAAGTGGTTGGTAAAGATTTAAACAGGAAAGGCTTCCAGCAATGAAATGACAGAAAACACAAGAGACCTTCAATTTCCCGCCAAATCCTTTAGTCTTTTTACACGTTGAATTATTACGTTTGACTTGGTTTCATTTGTTCTTTCTTTCGTTTATCCTTCTTTTTTATTTTTTCGTTTACGCTATATGGACTTTCTGTCTTTCTTTCTTTATTCGAAACAGTATTCTTTCTTTCTTTCTTTCTTTTTTCTTTCTTTCTCCATATATCTCTTTCTTTTTGCTTTTTGCAAATCAGTCTTTCTTTCTTCAGCTAACATTTATTTATTTATTTTTCTTTCTTTCTTAAGCTAACATTCCTTTCTTTTTGTGAATCTTTATTCTTTTTTCTTTAAATAACATTTCTTTCTTTCTTTCTTTCTTTCTTTCTTCTAATCTGTCTTATTTCTTTCTACAGCTAACAATTCCTTCCTTCCTTCCTTCCTTCCTTCCTTTATTCAAATTAGTGTTTCTTTCTTAAGCTAACATCTCTTTCTTTTTTCCTTCTTACTTCCAACCTTATTTATTTGATATTTCAACATTCTAGCTCTCATACTTAATTTTTTTATTTACTTTCTCATTTATTCTGTCTTTATATATATATATATATATATATATATATATATATATATATATAAAGATTTTATTATTCAAGTCATTGTTAACTATAAAATTGATATTAGCAAAATGCAGTTGATAAAATTTTCAGGCGAAGTGTTAGGTGAAGATGGAAACTAAAATGACACTTATACTTATCACCCGACAGTTGAAATCCTGGGGCACATAAAGAGGAAAGAAGACTTAGAAAATTTAACCCTAACTGGGCATATTGAAAACAACCATGAAATTAAAAAATATATAAAATGTAAGATAGACAAGAGACTTGAAGCAACAGAAATTTAGTTCTACAGAAGGATACTGAGAATACCACGGACTGAATCTGCGAGCATTGCAGAAGTTTAAGGATATACAAACAAAAAATATGCACATACATAGCACCAGAAAGAAACAAAATTTTTAGGGTGCATAATGAAGAAAGACGGCTTAGAAAATCTAACACTGACAGGACATATTTAAGGCAAGAGAACCGGAGTAAATCAGGGCATAACTTACCTAACGAGGTGGTACAAAAGGTTTGTAGAAGATATTACTAAAAATATAAGTTTACTAAAATATACAAAAGACAGGAAGTTGTGAAGATCCATGATCAGCTACGTCTTGAAGGTACGCAACACATAGACCAAGAATTATACTTATAGGCTGAATATATATATATTAATCATTTCACCCCAAACAAGACAACAGAGCCACTAACACGAAGGGATAACTAAGGTTGAAAGAATATAAGAAAAAAACATCATTAATGTTGTTTAGTTGGTTGCTTTTGTAAAGTGGCATATCAACACCTCTATGTTAGTTAATGTTGAAATTTAAATATTTTGTACGTACTTTTATGCTTTGAACTATAGACATTTTGTACATAATTTCATATATTCAGGGTAAACTTATGTTTTTTGGCTGTAGAGTCTGTATATCATAAAATATAAAATATATTGTTGGTAATTTTACTGTAAAATGTATATTTTCTTAGTGTTGCCTTGATTGTCATTTTGCTATAAAAATCTATTTTTAACAGAAGTAGAATTTTATCACTTGTTTCCTGCTTAGGAGTGAGTTTCTGGTTTCTTCTAAGGTCTATTTCCACTCTATATTTCTAACGACTGAACCAGCAAGTACCTGACCCCTCCAGCTATCATCGTTTCTCAATAAGAGTAGCCATGTTTGCCTATCGTCTTGTTCTCACTCCTTCCCAGTCTTTTGAACTGGAGTAGATGTTTATCCCTTGTTTCCTGTTTAGGGGTGTTTCCGGTTCGTTTTAAGGTCTGTTTCAGCTCTGAACAGAAAAGCTCTATGCTTCTAAAGTTTTTTTTTTCTATGCTAATATAAATCCATACAATAACTCTTCACCTTGAGCGGCTTTTAGGTCTTGTATTGGCTGAACTGTCTTTTGAACAGGAGTAGAAGTTTACCATTGTTTCCTGTTTAGGACTTTGTTTCCCGATTTTTCTAAGGTCTACTTCCGCTCTTAACGGAAAAGTTCTAACCTCCTAACGCTTGTTTTTTTCCTATGCTAATATATAATCCATACAATAGCTCCTTACCTTGAGTGGCTTTTAGGTCTTGTATTGGCTGAACACTAGTAAAAGAAATAAGTTTTTGACGGTATTGGTACACAATTTATGTATATAGATTGTGTACCAATGCTGTCTTTAGTATCTTGTCTTCAATAATTACATAGTGAAAAATTAATAATGCTCGTAATTGCAGTATTTCTTTTAGCCTTTTAAATAAAAATATTTTCAGTGTTATGCCCACAGTGTAGCATAGCTAGAAGGCGAAGGCTGACACTTTTATGGGGGCGGCATATTGGGGTCTTCTGTATAAGGTGTATTGAAATAATAGTGTTTTAATGTCGGGACACTACTAAGAGTTGAAGACCATTTACGGTTTCGAGTAACGTAAGCTATGGCCAATATAGTTAAGTAATTTTTTCTTGGCCGAATAATGAACATTATTCAGTGATGAATATCAGGGATGTTTTATCATTGCTGACAATGTAAAACCTGTGAAGGAACCCAGGGTTCGTTCTTTTAATATCGCAGCACCGATGTGTGTGGGAAACACATGTTGGGTGTTATCATACAAATTTTCTTAAATAAATTGCGTTGCTCTATTTTTCTTTTGCTCCTGTCAATATATATATATATATATATATATATATATATATATATATATATATATATAATAAATTATACTTTAAATAGTAGTTTGTACATGTTCTTGTACATGTTCTAAAGTATAATTTATAATAAATATTCATTGCTTTATATATATATATATATTATAAATTATAGTTTAGAGCATGTACAGATTATAATCTACTACAAAGTGTACATTTTGTTTCGACATTGAAAGGACAATGTCTCATCTGGTCGTGTGAAGGGAAATGGAAAATTCCTTTCCTTATATTGGTAAATTTTGTGTGAGAGCTAAGTGGGGTAGAGAAAATGAGAAATCAGAATTAAGAGTTGTAAATTAGAATTTGAACAAAAACAGAAAAATGGGTGGTTAATGGACATGTTGAAAAGTTTAGAGACGGGTTTTACGGTAGAAGATAAGGTATGGTTCTTTACAGCCTTTTATGACCAGGCCTTTCGGTTTAACAAAGAGGAAGAAGTAAGAAAATGTATATGGGGTGGCAGGGAGTAGGAGAGGATGGGCTAAGAAGAGAGAGGAATTGGTAGTGGATAAACATATCTGTATTAGTGAAGTATAAGGCTACAATTTATTTTGCGTTTCTTGGAAGGATGATGAAATCCTATACATAGGCTTAGACATTATTAAAGGGGTCCTTTTTATATTTAAGCTTAATTTAAAATTTAAGGAAATATTTTTTTTTAAAATAGAAAACCTTAATTAGATCACAATTTGCAGTATGAAATAAAGTTGAAATTAGAGGTAAAAATATCTAAGGGGAGAGATCAAACTGTTAAAATTGAATACCGTGGTACTAAGATTAATACTATAAAGGTTTATCGTTTCTAGAGATCCGAACTTTAGATTTTGTAATTATAGCATGATTGTAAGATTAGTTCTTTAATGTGTTTTCAATTTACTGTGGTTTCATGCCTCTGGCTTAGTATATGTCACTCCTCATGTATTTAATGATTTCCATTTTTCTTGAAAACAAAAGAAACATAGTTCCTTTACCGATTTAGATGTTCTAGCCTGTTTGAGGATTTCCCATTTAACATTAGGCGTTTTATTTTCGTTTTTTTACTTACAAAAATGTTTAGAAAGTGATGTCTTATTTTGTTTGCCCTTGCTATTGAAGGATGAGAGGTGATTGTAAAAGCGCTTTTTGAAAACGTTCATAGTGTTTCCGATATTAATTTTAGCATCATTAGGATTCTCCACGGATGAAATCGAACACATATATGCAAGGGATTTTTTTTAAAACATTTATTAGGTATGGGGCATTAGTTCGGGTTTTGCAATTACAAAATTTATTTTTGTGGGGTAAACTGACATGAATGTTAGTGTTATTTTTGTTGTATGATTTCAATATTTTATTGTAATATAATTTAATTATTTTTTCTTAATTGTGGGAGCAACTATAACTGAGTTATGTTGTATTCCTATTAAAAATTTTGCTTAAATGGTTATTTTGGGGAAAATGTTTATCTATTACCTTAAGAAATTTATGACCCAGTTTAAAATTTACTAACTGAGTAAATGGAGGGTTATACCATATAATTTTCATGTTTCTATTTTTCCTTTTTGAGCTACTAAATTTTTCCACAAAGTTGATCTCTGAAGATTGATAATCGCTGCCTCTAAGAATTTATCGTAAATTGTTTTGTACCTATCGAATATTTCTTTATTTGAGGAGTGTATGCTTATGCAGCGTTCAACTGATGATGGAATATGTTTGATGAGGGATGGTGGGTGATTATAGCTAGGGTTTAATGAATTTTGACACAACTATGGAAAACAAATGAAAAAAAAAAAAACAGTGAAAAAAGCGACTAAATTTGTCTTCAGTTTTTTTAGCACAAAAACATTCGTAAAAAAATTACGCATCACTTCATAAAATTCTTTATTTCATTTTTTGTGTCTTACCGTATCATCGCCATCTAATATTCTTTGTTGAACAAACTTCGGCAAGACTAGTTCTTTATCCTAAATGCAAGGAGATTCAATTTTGATTGGGTTAGCCTTATGTTTTATGTAAGGTTGAAAGGTGTTAGAAACAAAGTCTAATGTTATGTCTAAGAAGTCAACTTGTTTTCTTATAATAGGGTTAATTACTACGCTAAGACCAAAAGATTTAAAAACTCTATGAATTAATTTTCTAAGTCTATCAACCTTACCTCCAGTGGATTTATTTACTATCATGAGTCCGTCATTTCTAGAAAGTCCAATATTTTTTATGTTGATTTCTTTATACGCCGTGAGGATGCACAGGATAAATAATCTGACTAAATCCGAAGACTCTGCAGAATCAAGAGCTCCCATAGATAAATAAAAATTATCCGTTGAATTTTTAGTCCATTGTTCGTTGTCGTGGATAAGAACTGCTTTCCTGCAGTTCAAGATTATTTTGATTTCCTCTTTTGAAATGTCCGAATAAAAATTCGCGAATTCTAGGGCAAGATGGGACAGGCTCTCAGATACAGATGAGTAAAAGTCCACGATGTCGAATTATATATATAGATGAAAAGAGCCAACAGATTTAGATTCCCAAGTTCTTCGGCATTTACTTTTTAAAAAAGTGCTCAATACAAAATAGATCGTAGAGCATAATTATAATTGAATTTGTTTTTTATTTAAAATTAATTTAATTTACATTGCGACACGGAAATTTCTATGTTTCGAGATTTAAAAAAAATTTATCGTGTCATCAGGCCATGTTCAATAACTTTGGTGAAAATGATTTACATTTGAATGTAGAAAACAATACATTTGCTTAGTAAAGAGTTAATATGGAGAGGGTAAGGCAAAAAATTATATTTCATGGGTGTGTTTAATTTAACTAAACAGAATGAAGGTTGGTGTGTGTGTGTGCACGTGTGGGACGGCTATGTAAATATGTACTGTGGGTGGAATATTTGCCTCATGTGTGTGTGTGTGTGTGTACATATGTGGAGGCTATTCGAAGCCTAAACCATCTCATCCTTTGCGCTACTATGTCACCAGCTCTTTTACCAGAGACGGCAAACTCTGACATGAAACCCACTTATGTATATTATGTGGTCCACCATGCACTACCCATTGTATTTAAGGCCCCAGGGAGGTCAATCTCCGTGATGATATAACATGCAATCATGAAAAACACGTAACGCGTGGCGCACAGTGCATCTGTATAGGCTATGTTGTTTTGATGAAGAGAGTGTGCTTTGTGACACACAGGCAACTGACCACTTTAAACAAAACTTAGTGCAGGTTGATCGGTAGCTGGATTGATAATAGATCAACACAAGTGCATGTAGAACAGAAATCCCATGCATAAGTGTAAAACGAAGGACACCATCCACTGCTGACCCTAATTTATCGTTTGCGAAAAAAGAGTCCACCATATGTGTCTATGGGTGTGTGCGCGCGCGTGTGTGTAGCAGGAATCACAATATATATATATATTGCGATTGCAGCCACACACACACACACACACACACACATACATATATATATATATATATATATATATATATATATGTGTGTGTGTGTGTGTGTGTGTGTGTGTGTGTGTGTGTGTATATATCGCGATCGTGATATATTGTAATATATATATATATATATATATATATATACTACCGGCCATAATTGTTAGGCCACCAGTTTTGTTTAAATGATGTATTTCATGCTATTTTTTAGTATTTTTTGCCAAGTGGATAATTCTAAATGAAAATAGAATGTTTTTTTCTTAATACTGCACAATAACATGTGCATCAAATGAACTGTTCTGGTGTCCAGGTTTTGTGCTCTCTTCCCTCTGCTAGTCTCTTCTTATTGCCTGGCCGAAGAAAAGGCTTCCTGGCTGCCTTGTAAAATTTTGCAAAGTAATAATAACAAAAGAACCATTCTATTTTCATTTAGAATTATCCACTTGGCAATAAATACTAAAAAATAGTATGAAATACATCATTTTTTTTTAATGGATTGGCCTAATTATTATGCCCGGTAGCGTGTGTGTGGGTATATATATATATATATATATATATATATATATATATATATATAGGTATTGGTACCACTGAATATACATATGGGTATACATGCAGGTCCGCACACATATATAGATAGATATTTTCTAGTGTTAATAGAACAGTACTCAATGTAATATAACAAAGCTGTTAAGTATATATTAATAAATATACATATTATTCTACGTCTATAGAACAAAAACTCCGAGTCGTGCTAGAAATGTTGGATCATATATATATATATATATATATATATATATGTTGATTGTTTAATTACTTAGTTTTTGGTCATAATAAAACTAGACCAGTGCACATTTGTATTAAAAAGTTTTCAATACAATTATATTATAGAACTTTTTAATATTTTCTATTTGTAAACGAGTTATTATGCGACCTAGGTTTCCACCATGAGTGGTGTCTTCAGGCGATTTTCAAAAAAATTAGTATTAGTTATTGAAAATCGCCTGAAGACACCACTCATGGTGGAAACCTAGTTCGCATAATAACTCGTTTACAAATGGAATATATAGAGCCTGGCCCTGACGATCCGTTGTGTGAAACCGCGGTCGGCGTTGGCTCATTTTTAGATTTAGTGTAATGTATTTTTTGCTCTACTTTCGTACTTTCGTATACAGCACTTTACTGTTAAGGTTTTCGTCTTGGGTTTTTTTTTTCTTTCAAACAAGCGTTTGATGCATTGTTTTTGTGCTTGGTTTTTTTCCCTTTTTTCTTCCCCTTTATTTAACCTACCAGGTAGTCCTCGTTGGGTTATTGACGCTTTAAGTTACTGATAGGTTAGCATCGGTTTTTTCGGACATTAGTCTATAAAAATTAGTGCTGCTTTATTGTAATTACGTATATATATATATATATATATATATATATAAATATATATATATATATATATATATATATTCGTATTTTTTGGGATTTGTGCCGATTCATGTTTTAATGAAAATGTCGATATTAATGAGCATATTATTTAAATTTGGATTTTTGTTTATCCTAGTCGACCGACATACGTGCGTCTGTAATTGTGACTTTTGCATCCATTATTATAAATCGGACAGGTTATTTCTATAAAGTTAACCTCGCGCGCGTGAGCTTACGCAACATCCAACTGACTCATATATGCATACAACACATGCGGGATACGTATACTGACAGGCATTCACGCATGCACACGTGTACACCTACTGAGAAGAGTGCATTTGCATAGTCAGCCACGGAAACACTTACATCTAATCGTCCGTTGTATTTGTCAAGTATTTAGACTCATTTTTCATTCACGTTTGAAGAAAAAATAAATAAATAAATAAATAAACGAAAAAATAAAAAATAAAATAAAAAAATCTCCCAAGCAACAAAAAAAAGAACACAAAAAAAAAACACAGATTTTACAACCCATAGTCAAACATATACATCCTGGCTGGCTGCCATCTTTTTTGTTTTCTTTTCTTACTTTATTTTATGTATATATTTTTCTAATAATTGTTTTATGCTTTTCTGTATCGTTTCTTTTTCTATTTTGCTCTCTTGTCTTTCTATTTCGTTTTTTCTCTTTTCCATTTTCATTCGAATTTTCTTTCTTTTTTTTTTTTTTTTGCTTTCTTTTCATTTTATTTTATTTTATTTTATTTTATTTTATTTTATTTTATTTACTTTTTGGATGGCTTCCTGAATTTTTGGCTCGTCTCAATCGCCAACCGACAATTTTTGGCCAATCAGCTGATTTGCCAAATTGCGTTTGAAGCCGGAAAGCTGATTGGCTGAAAAATAAAATTCCATTCCGGAAACGTCCGGAATAACCCTGTAGTCAATGAGTTCGACTAGTATTATTAAGCTGTTTAAAATCAATAGAAAAATAATAAGACATCTGAGTAATGTAACCACTTCCTACGATAGAAATAACATTATGTTAACCTGCGGTGACAATATTTTTTTTTTATCTGAGCTTTGAAAAAGGCCTTAATTTCACAAATGGAGGGATCGTCCTTTTGACAACTAAAGCTATACAATCTTCTAAGCAAATTCTTCTAATTATGTTACATATTCTCTTTGCATAATTAGATTCTTTTTTATCATGTCTGCAGCGTTTAGAATATGCCGAGGAGTATGACCGTTCTTCAACTAAAACGAGCACTTTCTCGGTGGGGACATGCAAATTCATGTATCAACTGTATCCATGATTCATTTTTTTTTACTTTCGTAAAACGAAGATACGTTCGCATTTTCATCCTAGTGTGAACCCATTTACCTATCAATTAATTCATTGCGTTTTTTGTCTTATGGGCTGGACCCACGTTTACCTTTCTGACTATATATTATATATTATATTTCCGACTAATGTATACTTTTTTGACGTTAGTGTAAAGCAAACATATGTCTATCTTTTTGACTCTAATATAAACCGGATATATTCCTATCTTTTGGAATCTGGTGTAAACCAGACATATGTCTATGTTATTTAATCTAGTGTAAATCGAACATATATATCTACCTTTTTCACACAAGTGTAAACCAGATATAAGTCTACCTGTTTTTGTAAATATTATGCAAACCGGATATACGTCTATCTTTTTGACTTTAAGGTAAACTGGATATATTTATAGCTTCTGGAATCTAGTCTAAACTAGACATATATTAACTTTTTTAATCTATTGTAAATCGGATCCTTGTCTACATTTTTAACGCTAGTGTAAACCGGACCACTTATTTTTTAATCTACTGTAAATCGGACATTGGTCTACATTTTTGACTCTATCTAACAATTAGTTCATTGGGATTTTTATCTTAAAATATTTATTTTCAGTATTAACTAAAGCAAGGGTCACTGTGTCTCTAACATAATGTAAATACATTTACTTTGCTATATGACTATTTTACACCAGTCGGCATGACAAAAATCGTATTTAAACTAAGTTAAATCAAATAGACGGTATTATCTACAGGATTCCCCAAAGATTAAGGATATTTACTTCAGTTTATTTAATTGGTGGAATTTTTGTTGCAGGCATTTGAAACAAAAGCAAAAGATAGAAATTTAATAACTTAATACAAAACAAAAACACAAATATTAGATGTGATGTTCAAACTAAAGAACTCTGGCAAAATATCTTGGCATTTTTTCAGTCTCCAAGCTGAATATTCTTTCTTAAAGAGAACAATCATCTCGTGTTGAGAAATTGATAACTGCGGCATCCTGAAACAAGAAATGGTTAAACAATTTATATGTTAGTTATTATTTTTAGTTCATTTATATAGTAAATTAACTAAAAAGGATGTGCGTTGTGGTGCAGTGGTTATCGACTCGGAACGAGAAATTGGAGAGACAAGTTCGAATTCCAGTTGAATTCCCTGCATTCACTTACGCGCAAATACCCTTGGGAAAGGTATTAATCCCTCTCTTCCCTCCAGTTATGGGTTACATAACTGGAAAGATTAGGTTCTATAACCTTCACTGGCAACCAGTCTACCGCAGAAAGTAATGGCAATCTACTGCGGGATAATCTTCTGTCTAGTCAGTCATGTCTCTTTCGAGACATGATCGCCCAAGCGTGTATCACGTATAGAACTTAACTAACTGACTGACTATATAGTAAAGTATATAGCTGATTTTTTTTTATGGTAGTCATTTTTTCCATCATATAGTAAATCTAAAATTTCGTGTTTTTTTGTAGGGCACCCTCTATATATAATCAGGTATTTATTTATTACTCAACAAGGAAAAAATATGATGTTAAGGTGCCTAATCTGTGCTAATGCATGCTTCTATGTGTGCATGTGAGCGTATGTTGCTTGAATAGATGTGTGTGTGTGGTTAGTGTGTGCATACGTGCGTGTCTCTTTGTGTATGTGCGTGTGCGTATGTATGTGCATAAAATGTAACTTTCTTGGAGAATTTTGTATATGGTTGACATAAATGATGCTTGTCCACATTGTGTCTGCGTCCAAATGTCATTTTTTTTCACACATGCGCGGTGACTTCAAAATAGTTTAAACACGTCTCGAATTTTTAATGTGTCTCGTCTGCGTATCGAAAATTTAGTGCGACTAAAATTTTAAAATTTTCTAAAGTCTGTGTGTAAATCAGTGTGTATCTCCATCTTCGTTATTTCACGATGAGTGTTCGGTGTCGAAAATTTGAGTGTGCCTCGACATAGGAGCTTGTAGAAAGAGTGGTTGTGTCTGGGTGGGTGGTGCTTCGCCTTTCTCGTCTGTTCAGAAACTTGGACATAATTTTTTTTGTTTCTCTATTCATAAGGACGGTATTTTTTTTTCTTTGACGACTCCCTGGTTATTAATGAGCAGACGTGGTTTAATTAGAGTCGTTTACAGTGTGGCTCTTCCTTTGTACCCGATTTACATTTTTTTTTTTAAACATGGACGTTAGAAAGCAGTAGCGGAAACAGAAGCAGAAGGAGAACGTGAGATATTGATAGAGGGAAACGTGCGGTGAAGAAGAGGAATAAGAAAGATGTAGAATGGATTAGAGGTAGGCGGTGCTAGCTAGCTCTATATATACAGACATACATACATACATAGATAAACATGTCGGATAGATAGATGAGAAAGTGAAACAAGCATTAGAAATAGAGGAAGTGACGGAGAGAGTGTAAAGTCAATATATATATATATATATATATATATAGGAAAATTCAACACATCATTTTGAGTGGTTATAAATTATAAGTCATTTCTATTTTCTGTGAACTAAATTAGCACATTTCATTTCCTGGAAAATATGTGTACCGAATGAAACAAATATAGTGTGGTCTGATGAACTGAGCTAATTTAGTTCATAGAAATAAATTATAATTTATAACCACTCTAAATGATGTGTTGAGTTTTCCTTTATCAATATCATATTGCTCTGGATAACATCCAATAAGCTTTCTGTACAGATCTAACACTTAATATTTTATATTAAGTAAATCTTATTGGATTATCCTCACCATTCACGGACTTGACACCATTACCTTATATATATATATATATATATATATATATATATATATATATATATATATATTTCTTCATATTTTAGTCAATGCTAGAGTTTGAAATAAACGTCCACTTTTCTACTTCAGACAAAAGTATCTACAAAAAAATAACATTTAAACTTTTAAAAAATCAGATTAAAATAAATTCATCTGATATATGTCGGAAGGCATATAGTACTTTCTATTTATATTTTTGTGGCTGATCATACTAATATATATATATATATATATATATATATATATATATATATATATATCAGCATGCCTTGTGGGCATAGAAGAATCCAAAAGAGTATCCTTTAATGGTAGGATAACTCTCTAAGAGAGCTCTAAACATATATGCATATAAATACATATACAGCAAATATAAGAAAAATTAAGACAGACGCGTTATTTCATGGTAATTCGGAAGTATAGGCCTATTTCAGGCGAGCCATAGAATCCTTCGTTGAATAAAGACAGAAGCTAAAGATGGCTCGCCTGAAATAGGCCTATACTTCCGAATTACCATGAAATAACGCATCTGTCTTAATTTTTCTTATATATATATATATATATATATATATATATATATATATATAAAGGGAACCAACAGGTTTAGAATCCACAGTTCTCCGGCATTTAATTATTTAAAAAAGTGCTGAATCGTCGAGCGTAACACCAAATACAACGTAGATCGTGGAGCGTAATACCAAAAGACAGATTTAAACTAATTTTTGTTTTTTGTTTTTTTAAACAAAAAACAAAACAAAAAAAAAACAAAGAGAGGGGGTGCATATAACTATAAGAGTACTTCTTCCTAACTAAAATGTATACATTTTGCCGGAAGTAAATGGTCTAACCGTAATAAATTACAAGACACATGCATGAATGCCCCACATCCCCTAACATCTAATCTCTTTTCTGAGGGCAATAATAAAATATGGCTTCATGTGAATAAATTCTTTTAAAAAAAGAACAGTCTTCATCAGATCTTGTAGTCAGTTAAGTGCCAGACGCGATACACGCTTGGGCGATCATATCTCTTTCGAGACATGAGTGACTGGGCAGAAGATTATCCCGCAGTAGGTTGCCATTGCTTTCTGCAGTAGACTGGTTGCCAGCCAAGTCTATAGAACCCAATCTGTCCTGTTATTTAATCCATAACTGGGGGGAGGGAAGTTACGGATTAATACCTCTCTATTATAACTTGTATCGCAAAACCATTATTATCTGAAAAATATTCTGACAATTTAATATATCTTTTGGCTTCAAATAACCCTCAATGAGTTGATAAACCGTAGAGAACAAATCATTTGGCTGAATTTGAACTTAAGGATCAGATTGATGGTACCCCCAGATAAATTTTCTCTCACAAGAATCCACTGTATTAGCCTTAGGCATGTGCAGATATGGTCAATATAAGAGTTTTCTCATGTATCATATTTATTTTATAAAATAATTATCTTAAAACAGATTAGCAATTCTGGGCCATTATCTACTACACCACCCACACGAGCAAAATTTAGTCAGTTAACTGCTGTACGTAAGGCACGTTTCAGTGATCATGTCTCGAAAGTGTAGGTTGATATTACTTTCTGTAGTAGAGTGGATGCCAATCAAGACTATAAAACCCAATCTGTCCTGCTGTTTAACCCATAGCTGAAGTGAGACGCATTAATATCTTTCCCAGGGGTATTTGCGCGTAAGAGAATGCAATGAATTCAAATGGCATTCTAACCCGGCTTTCCAATTTCTCGTTCCGAGCCGATATCCTTTGCACCACAACGCACACCCGAGCAAAATTACAACACCTGATATTCACAACCTTTCACCTATCTAGGTACTCACGAGAATCAAGATCTGGCTCTTGTATATGTAGAGGTTATCAGGAGGTTAGGTACTTACAGGAGCGGTAGAGGGAACCGACCATTTTTCCAGCCTATTTATTGATGGATCATATGTATGAGTTCTCATATGACCAATGGTTGGTTCTTAAGATCTTTTATATCTATCTTAATACTAGCAGTATAGCCCGGCGTTGCTCGGGTGTAATGAAAGCTTTAAAACTAATCCATGGTGCTGGAGCTCAGACTCAGCCTAAAGAATATTTGTGTGAAGTTTGGTGAGAATCGGCTAAAAATTGTGGATTTGTATAAAGGACATACAGACAGATAAACAGACACACACACAAACATCTTGCCTTTATATATATATATTATCGATTTTCTGCACTATTGTAAGAACTGCAACCTTAAGACTTCTGAATATCGTTTCTTATGTCTTTGTCTATGAGTGTATCAAATTTGATTAAAATCGGCCCACTCCTTCTATAACCCGAGTTTTTCGATTATTGATTTTCGATATTTATCGGGGGGACCTCGACATAAAACCTAGCTAAGAACACTCACAGACGCTTATAGTACAATTGTGTAAATTTTCAAGAAAATCGGTTCAGCCGTTTCGGAGTCTATAGGTAACGGACACACACACACACACACACACACACACAGAGTTCCATTTATAAATAAGTTTAGATAGATTTAGATTTAGATCAGATTGGCAGCACTCTGATAAAATTCCCTCAGTGAGTTTTTGCTAAACTGTTTATTACAAGAATCTGCTGTACTATCCTTGGACAGATGCAGTCGTGGTCAATATAAGAGTCTGTTCATGTAATAATTTAATTGCGTGAGAGTAACAGTAGTAGTAATAGTATAGAGGAGGACATTCGGCATTCGTTGTCCAAAAAGTTATTTTATAATTTTTTTTAAAAAAATAGGACCTATCAAGTCCACCAATTGTTATCGGTCTTTCTAGTATTGATTAGTTTCCTACCTAACCTTTTGTTTAAGGTGGTGTGGAAAGTGAACAGTTTGCTTATATCATTAATTTCCATTTTACTATTTTAGGTCTGGGAAATCTTCAAGTGGTGTGATTTTTGTTATTTTGTAAAGTTCTTTGTGATTTTGTAGCACCAGTCTACAAGGTATTAATCCGTCTCTTCCCTCCAGTTATGGGTTAAATAACAGGACAGATTGGGTTCTATAGCTTTGGCCGGCAACCAGTCTACCGCAGAAAGCAATGGCAACCTACTGCGGGATAATCTTCTGCCCAGTCACTCATGTCTCTTTCGAGACATGATCACCCAAGCGTGTATCACGTATGGCACTGAACTGACTGACCAGTGGTATACAACCGTTTTCTGAGGGCAATAATAAAATATGGCTTCATGTGAATAAATCATTTTAAAAAAAAGAACAAACTTCATCAGACATTGTAATTCGAGACATGACTGACTGGGTAGAAGATTATCCCGCAGTAGGTTGCCATTGCTTTCTGCGGTTAGACTGGTTACCTGCCAAGGCTATAGAACCCAATATGTCCTATTATTTAATCCATAAATAGAGGGAAATTACCGATTAATACCTCTCCCAAGGTTATTTGCGAGTAAGTGAATGCAAGGAATTCCACTAGAATTCGAACTCGGCTCCCTGATTTCTCGTTCCGAGCTGATATCCACTGCAGCACAACGCACATCCACTGGTAGTTTACATATACTTTAACGTTTTAGATACCATGCACGGCATTCATATGATTGTCTCGATCTGACGAGGCTGCTTAAGAACATGACAAGTTCTTATGTTAATATTTGCAGCATTATGCGGTACTGGAATAAAACTACACCTAACGTAGCTTATGTTTTTGAAGTTAACATATTTTATTGTAGATTTTTATGGAGCGTACAAAAACTTTTCGAAATTCCTTTGTGACCAAAATCATATGCAATTCATATTAAGATAGATTACACTTTTTTTGTTAATCGTTTCACCCCAAGCAAAACGAGAACGCCATTAAAACAAAAATGTTTGCAGGGAGTGAAAGAGAACGGAAATACTTTAGAGAAGAGAAGTGAGGAGAAAGAACAAAGAAAGGACGGGTTTCAGGAAAATAGAATATGGCGATTGACGTTGCATTAAAATTTTCGAAGATTTTAGATGGCAGAGAAGCCAGAAATTGGAAGGGAGTTCCACAAACGAGAAAAGAGACAATTAGAATAGAGAATAGAACCTACGGTTTTATTTCGCCACTCCAACAGCAAAACGATGAAACCTAATTGCCAATCTCGTATCACACTTAAATTCATGCAGTCGAGGCAACAAGAAGGAAAGCTCACCAGAACAAGTGTCATGAATATATTTGTAAAGAAGACAGAGGGAAACCTCTTGTCGATATGCCAGATCAGGATCAGACACTTCTTTGAATTTTGTTTAAAAATTCGACATATATAGTAGAAGCACTAGACCAAATATGGCTGCAATATTCAATGCACGAACGAATGGTAGATTTGTAAACGTGCAACATGGATTCTGACGAGAAGAATTGACTGGTTTGACACGAATATTCGGTTTAAGTGGTCGCCCATTCATTGTGTCTTTTACAATTACTAAACTGTCTTCTGCAAGCTTCCATTGCATTGACCTCAGACGGCTGCAGCTGGTAGCCATCATAAAAGAAGGTTCATGCCATAATCTATTTTGCGTAAGATTAATAGTACTAATTGTGTACTTATTTAAGCATTAATGCTGATATCTTTTATTCCTTTATGTATACGAATATATGTATTTGTATAATAAAAATGGCATCATTACAGTTGTTTAACTGTAAGTTCTATGCTAAGAGTTGCTTTTCTCGCGTTTTTCGCTTGTGGAACTCTCTTACGTCTCTATGCTTTCCAGCTAACTTTGATCTTCAAAAATTTAAAAGCAATGTCAAGCGTTATCTGCTGTCTTCCTGATTAATCTTCTATTGTTCTCGCCTTTCATAATGTTTCTATTTTCTAATTCTTTTATACCCAGTGACCCTTTCATGTTTTTTTTAATCATATCACCCCGAGCAAGGCGGTAACGCCCCTGATGTGCAGGGGGCTACATAGGAGTGAAAAGATTGGAAAAGAGAAATCAGGAAACCACATCCTAAACAGGAAACAAGGGATGAGCCTCTTCACCTGTTCAATAGACGTGGGTGGAGTGTGAACCGGGCGATCTTAGTGTTTTTATTGTCTTACCTTGGGTAAGTTTGATTTTTGAAAAAATATGTGAAAAAAAAAATAGTTAAAATTTATGAATTATTTATGGGACAACTGAAGTATAGATAATCAAAAGCCGGTACGCTACTCAAGTATATTCCCAATATAAAAACATTATATGACGGGAAATACATTAGTTTATATTTTTGCTCTATCTGTTCACACATAAAATGTACAATATAAAGTTTGAAACCTACTTAATTTAATGCTTCTATTAATTACCGTTTATATAAGGAACCATTCCTGTGAAGAAATGTTCTAACGAATTCTTTCAATGTGTTTAACGCTTGATATTACGGCTTAAAATAAATGCTGTATATACATCATGTCATATAAGAGTCACTTTTCTTTTTTACAAAATCTTACGTTCAAAATCTTTCTGCATTCAAAATAGTAGTGACCATTCTTGATTCAAGCATGGAACATACGAATCGTTCTAATTTAATAATTCAAAAAATATTTACTGAATATACGCGTAAGTCAGTTAAGTGCCACACGTGATACACGCTTTGGGCGATCATGTCTCGAAAGAGACATGACTGACTGGGCAGAAAATTATCCCGCAGTAGGTTGCCATTGCATTCTGAGGTAGACTGGCTGCCAGCCAAGGCTATAGAACCCAATCTGATCTATCATTTAACCCATAACTGGAGGGAAGAGACGGATTAATACCTTTCCCAAGGGTATTTGCGCGTAAGTGAATGCGAAGAATTCAACTGGAATTCGAACTCGGCACCGTGGTTTGTCGTTCCGAGTCGATATCCGCTGCACCACGACGCACATCCGCGAATATACGAGAGGGCGTTTAAAAATTTCGGCTTCATGATTTGACTAGATGGCCAAATCAATCAATCATCAATCGCTTGCTGCGCGATCATATAAATCTACATTGGACGTCACAACATACAAAGGATGCAATAATCGGAGAAATATAGAACCAGAATGGAAAGTGGACATTCACCATTCCAATATAAAATTACACGTCTTGGACATTATGGTAAATTGCATCCGGCAGGAAGGCCTCAGATTGAGAGGTTGTGAGGAACATGAAATCACATCTTAATTTCTGTTGTTCTCAGATCCACTCTGACCCGGAGTGATAGCACCTGTTAGAGTCCTCGCTATGGGCAAATAGTTAACTCCCAAATTGGGGTCAAAACATTATGAAAGTATAAAAATACACTTTTATAGAAATATATACATAAGAATAGATTTTATAGAAAAATATACATTTTGGAAGGAAAAAATAATATTCTCAGCAAAACATTTTTGAATACAAAACTAGAAGACATTTTCAGTTTGTTAGAATTAAAAAGAATAAAAACAAAAAAAATTTCATTAAAATCTGACGAAATCAACCTTCTCACTATAACCGAACTTTAAAAAATACCTTAAAACCCCAACTTTGCGGCATTAAATAACCCCGAGAGGTTGATATACCGTCAAACAAAACTCAAGCTCAAACTCAGACAAAATTGCAAAAGTTATATCAAAGAAACTTCTCAAATCGGACAAACGAATTAAAAAGCACAACGCTATTGAGGAACTGAATAACCTTCCACTTCACAGGTTATACCATATAATTCTGGAGAAAGTAAATGCAAAACCAAGAAATTTAAATTGATTTATCAAGGATTCAAACGGCAACATCCTTACAGACAAAGTATATATTCTTGAGTGTGAGGCTGAATTCCTAGAAGGACTTGTATTCAAGCAATCCAGAAACTGTAAGTATTGATTCAGCTTCAGAAGTAACTCCAGGCATCATGTTCAGTGAAGTAAAACATGGCATTGACTATCTAAATAGTGGAAAAGGTCCAGGACTAGACAATATTATGCTGTAAATAACTTCAAGCCGGTGACGAATCACTGGCCAAAATACTCGAACATCTTTTGATTCACCTTATCACAATCGGGCAATGCTCATATATGTTTAAGAAAGCATTAATCGCCGTACATTACAAAAAAGTGACAAACTTGAATTCAAGAACTATCGACCCATGAGTCTGTTCAGCCAGGTCTTCAAATTGTTCATTAATAGCATAGCATCACAGGTGAAGTCAGATCTACATGCATCATTACCTGATGACCTAATATCAGATTTCATTTTTCAATCACTTTTTTAATCACTTCAGAAGTTTTCAGAACCAATCAGCTATGGCATATTCATAATACTGTGTCCCTTTTGGACATAGGCGATTATGACTCTCTATAGAACCCTTATCGATATTGTATGTGAACTGCTGCGAATTCTTGGAAAAGAAAAGTGGAATGTTTTTGGTTGCCTTTTCTCACGGTTTAATTAAGAATATCCTTGACCCGTTACAGCCTAAATTAGACAGCTCAGTCTAATCTGCCGTTTATTTAACCAATAACTAGCGGGGAGTGCAAAAGAGATAGAATCTTTTTTCCCCCAAGGACATTTGTACGAAAAAGAATGCAATATACAGTTCGTTGATTCAACATTTTGCGCCGATTACAAAGTTTAGCCTGTGTCTATAAACCGGTGCATTATATTAAAAAAAAAATGTCAAACAAACAAACGCTATATATATAGCTAGATATATGAATAATTCCACAGCGTTATAAGTTAAAGCAATTTGTTCTCCAAGCAATGTATTTATTTTCCAACTTAATCTCATTCCTAATCAATACACATAATTCAGTGGAAAATACTTATCAGATCGCTGGAACATCATATACTGAAAATTTCAGATAAAATTTAATTCATATCTCCATATATTGATCCACCTTATATATATATATATATATATATATATATATATGCAATGTTAATCATTATCTTCTGTCTTCTTCATTTCTATTCTATTTTCTCTGCTTAATGTTTTTTCTCGTATTTTCTCACACACAGTAACCGCTTGCATTTTGGTGGCTCTATTTCCTTGATTAGAAATGAATAATAATAATAACAATAATAATAATATATATACATATATATTTTTTTATTTCAGGGGATTTTGCGTTGCTTTATATCTAGAATAAATCAGCTAAAATATAATAACAAACGCCGAATTATTTCACGATTCAGTAATTCAAAGACAGTCTAACTTATAATAAATTCATACGTGTGTGTGTGTGTTTGTGTGTGTGTTTGTGTGTGAATTTATTATATATATGTGTGTGCGTGTGTGTGTGTGTGTGTGTGTGTGTGTGTGTGTGTGTGTGTGTGAATTTATTATAAGTTAGACTGTCTTTGAATTACTGAATCGTGAGATAATTCTGTGTTTGTCTGTTATATTTTTAGCTGATTTATTCTAGATATAAAACAACGCAAAATCCCCTGAAATAAAAACGAAAACACTTTTGCCAACAGATGCCAAACAAAACGTGGTGTCCAAAGTTAACTAAAATATCATTTTTCACTCAAGAAACCTATTTATAATAAAACGATTATTTAATATTTACAATTATTTACCTGTTTTTATTGGTGTATGTGTTTGAGTATTTCAGTTTTCTCTCTTCCCATTTTTTTTAATATTTTATTTTTCATTGTTTTAAGCGACCCATATTTTCTGTGTTTTTACAAAATGCTTGCCTGTAACGTTATTGTCTGGATGCTGTGGGCCGAGCATCCAACGCGACTGAGCTGATGGCGAGAGAAAGTGCGGGGAGAAAAGAGGTGTTTAATGGAGACAAAGATGGCGCAAAACAATAAAAGAGGGAAAAAAAAATGGTAGACCCTTATTTCTTTGATGTTTGCGTTAATGCTGCACCATTACATCATTCCCTAAGCGTGCGTGCGCAGGCGTATGTGAGAGTGCGCATGCGTGGGATGGATGGTTGCGTGTCGATGTGTCAGCAAGCGCTGTCTTCTGAATGTATGCGTTTCGTCCATGAGCACCTAAATAGTTGAGACTTTAATTTTGATCTTAATCGGTCTTTGCATCCGCTTCGGCGTGAGTGTTTACGTAAATGTAGGCATGCGTTTTTATTCATTTATTTATTTTTTGCGTCAAAGCTTTCTACTCTTGTGCGTACGCGTTTATAGACGCCAGATATTTGCACGCGTGTACGTGTGTGTGCGTACTGATGCCAGCTAGTAAGCGAAAGTGCATGCATTGCACGCATTTACACATAATTGTCTACACATTATAATATGCGCAGATTTTTCACTGAACTAAGTACTTTAAAAGGCTACAAGGGAGCAGTAGGTATTTACCGAAGTTAGTTTAATATACAGTCATATGTATCAGGTACCCAATTAAGATCGAACTCAATACAATAGTAATAGCTTACAAATCATTGTTCCAGAAAACAGGAATGAACTCGTAATTAATAATGCAGAAAACGGCATCATCGAGCCGAGTTCAAATCTCAGTCTGGGCAGTTTGCGTTCATTTCAAAGTAATATCCTTGGGTAAGGTATACACGTATCTTCCCGACTCAACTATAGGTTGAGTCAATATCAGTGCGAAGTATGTTTTAGAGCCTTGGATAACTCTGAATTCAAAACAATATAGACGGTAACCGGGAATCATCCAGTTCTGTTCTCCAATCAAAATTATGACAATGGATAGTACAGTTGGTTCACTGTGTTGTGCGAGACAGTTCACCCCCTCCAGAATCTATCTTATATATCTGTATAAGATGCTTAGAATATTGCTGCCGAATATGTTGTGTTGAGCCTGCTTGAGCTTCTTGATAAAACCCAGAAAAGAACCAGCAATATTTTTGGTCCTGATCTGGCGTCTCGACTTCAGTCACTTTCCCATCGACGTAAGGTTACCTCTCTGCTCTTTCTATAAATACTTTCACGATAATAGTGCAAGTGGGCTCTTCACAATAGTACCTAAACTTTTTTAAAATTTAAGCGTAGTGCTAGACTGGCGCCAAGATCTCATCAATTTATGGCTAGATGTAATCGTAAATTCTATGCTCTCTGTATCTTTACTCGCTCTTCTCTCTTGTGAAACTCCCTTCCGGCTCCATGTTATGAAACCAATTTTAATCAACAAAATTTAATGTAATTTCCATCGATACCTGCTGTCCTGATTACTATTTCCTCTTCCCGCTTATTAGTAACATTTATATGCTTAATTCTTCCACCCAATAACCCGTTGTGTCTTAGTGGCTTGTACGAGATGATACCGATTTAAAAAAAATTACGGGTCCAAAATATAGGTTCTGTGACCTATACATCGAAACTATTGATCATCTTATCTCAGGATTCTCAATGCTTACACCGAATAAGTTAGTCAGTTAAGTGCCATACGTGATACACACTTGGGCGATCATGGCTCCAACTCGGCTCCCCAATTTCTCGTTCCGAGCCGATATCCACTGCACCACAACGCACATCCTAGTTCGAATTCTAGTTGAATCCCATACATTCACTTACGCGTAAATACCCTTGGGAAAAGTATAAATCCGTCTCTTTCCTCTAGTTATGGTTTGAATAACAGAACAGATAGGGTTCTATAACCTTGGCTGGCAACCAGTCTATCGCAGAAAGTAATGGCAACTTACTGCGTGATAATCTTCTAACCAGTCAGTCATGTTACTTCTGAGACATGATCGCCCAAGCATGTATCACGTGTGGCACTTAACTGACCAAATAATTACAAAACCAATAATGACAAGATATTTTATTATTCACTATGTTAAGTAAGCGCAGTACTAGACTGGTGTCGAAATATCGTCAATTAACAGTTGAGCTGGCTAGATGCAACCGTAAGTTCTATGCTAACAGTTTCTTTTTTCTCGCATTTCTCCTTCGTGGAAATACCTTCCGGAAACATGCTTTTCAACCATTTTTAATCTTAGAAATGTCAATCACTATTTATTGTCCTTCTGATTACTTTTTTCTCTTCCCGCTGAATATTTTTGTTACTAATTCTTCTATTCCCTGTAATCCCTTGTGTTTAGCAGCTTTACTGCCTTGCATAGAATGATACCAATTAAAAAAATATTAAGAAAAGTACGCGTCAGTCAATCAGTGATACACGTTTTAGAGCGATCATGTCTCGAAAAAGATATGACTGACTGGGCAGAAGATTATCCCGCAATTAGTTGCCATTGCTTTCTGCAGTAGACTGGTTGTCAACCAATGCTATAGAACCCAATCTGTCCTATTATTTAACCCATAACTGGAGGATTAATACCTTTCCCAAGGGTATTTGTGTGTAAGTGAATGCAAGGAATACAACTGGAATTCGAACTCTGCTTCCCGATTTGTCGTTCCGAGTCGATATCCACTGCACCGCAACGAACCGCTATGATTCTGAAATTATTATTTAAAAAAATATCATTATTCAACAGGCCCAGCTTGATTTTATTAAATAACGAGTATGAATTATTATAACAATAAACTACGGGATAAGTTTAATCGCCATTAATCTTTTTACTTTGTGTGCATGCGCACGGGGTTGCATAAGATATTCTATACCAGGGGTCGGCAACCTTTTGGAGAATGAGGGCCAAAAAGCTATGGCCCTAGTGTCACGGAGAAAAAACCATGTTATAAATATGGGAATAAATTTTCTATGTGTTTAAAGAAAGCAAGGATTCAATATAATTTAATATCTGACTCGAGTTTTGTTAAAAAAATATTACATCTTAAAAATAAATGTTTCATAAATCAGTATTGAAAAAAAAAATCCATTGAAATCGGTTGAAAACACTATTTTATATTCACTTGAAAGTGCCCGCTCATGAAAGCAATTTCACAGAAAAAGTGAAAGTGTGGCAGTACGCTAATTTTAGCGATCCTTATAAATAAAAATAAAAGTAAAACACATTCTCCAGGTAAAAAGAAATAATTTTTAAAATTTCAGACTATCAACTGTCACTTTGGTTTGGTTTACCTTAAATTATATCGTGGTCTGAGTAAGGTAGCGGGCCGGACAAGATTCACTCGAGGGCCGGATGTGGTTCGCAGGCCGGGGGTTGCCGATCGCTATTCTATACGCACAATCTGGGTATAAAAATCTTTTTTTTCCTCATGCTCTTGAATTTTATATAGTTACTCTTGTATGTAATGCGTGTTACCATGCATTCATCTCACGATGATAATCTTGAGTCCTCTAAACCTTACGAGCGTAGGGGCGCCACATTTACTGCAACTCTAGCAGCGGTATGTGTGGCAAACCTCTCCTGACTCGTTTGAATCCAGTGTTTTCTTCTCCTAGGCTGGTTTCCAACTAATGTACAAGTCTTTCTTATTATTTAACCACTAATGGACGAGAAGAAGAGATGGTTTTATAAATTTTCCAAGAGAATTTTCACAAAAGTAAATTTAATGAACACAAATGGAATTCGACCTATCCAATTACTAGTACTTGACCGCTATGCTTTTTTTTTTATCACCGTGCACCCATATCATTGGTCTAAATAAAATTTAAAGAAAAGGGTGTATATTTATATGACTCAGTGTGTCAGAAGAACAAGTCGTGCAAGTGTGCATGGGTTGCTATCGTATAATTTTTTTCACATTTCACAGAAAAGAAAAAAATTAAGGATTAATGAAATTGATTATGAAATTTCTGATTAATGTGTTCACTAATCAGAAATTCCATAATGACGAAGTTTCAATAATTCAGTATCGACCTCATTAATCCGGAAATATAATTTTCATTTTCTGGGAAGTATTTTAAATAGAGGATTGGAAAATGCGACTCTGGAATCCGAACACGCGCTGAAGTAGCGAAAAAGGTATTCGAAAAGCTAAGCAAAGTATTAAGAAACAAAACAAAACAAAAAAAAAAAAACGTTAGAAACAGATAAGAGTGCTGGATTGCTATGTGATATCTATACCCATATATGGCAATGAATGCTGGATAATCTTAGAATGGTGGGGGAAACAGAAATTTTTTTCAATAGAAGGATATCAAGAATTTTATGGACGGAGGGATTAAACCACGAAAAGAAAAGAAAATGACAACCAAAAGAACACTTATGTTCAGAATCAGAGCTGAAATTCCTTGGACACATAATGATGAAGGTGAAGTTGCATAGTTAGGGTAAGAGAGATAAGGAAATGCAGCAAGAAAACTTCCTGGTGAGTTAGGATGAATGGATGGCCTAACGGGGTGGGAAACCTTAACAGTAGAAAACTGTTATGGCTTCCGCTTCACTATGTCTACCGCTGAATGTGCTAACGGTCACCATAATGTATACCAGGCGCTTGATAATAATGGCGAAGCTCGAGCTGTGACTCTAGATATCTCGAAAGAGGTTGACATGGTTGACATGCTGCTCTTCTACACAAGCTCCCAGGTTATGGTATTTCTGGACGATTGTTTGCTTTAATCCAATCGTACCTATTAAATCGTGAAATGAAGGTCGTTTTAGATGAGCACGCTGCAGGATCATTTCACACGAACGCGGGTGTCCCTCAGGGCTCTATCCTAGGGGCTACTTTGTTTCTGATCTTTCGTCAATGATCAGTTCCCAAGTAGACATTTATGCAGATGACACCACCATTTACTCCGGTCGCAATAGAAAATCTGCCAAGTATGCTGAAGTAAACCTGGCTGCTGCTCTTGAAAAGGAACGCCAATCAGTGGTTAACTGGGGCAGGGAATGTCTTGTAAATTTAATGCCATCAAAACAAAATTGCTTTTCTTTAATAGGTTGGCAAATGGAACAGTAAATTTTAATAATGATAAAAATAATAACGTGAAACCGATGTATAACCGTTTTCGGTAGGACATAAGTTTTTTCGGTATTCTTCCTTTATGTGCCTTGTCCTTTCAGGACGTAGGCGATCATGACTTTCCACGTCTCCCTATCCCTGTTGGCTCTTGGCACGTTTTCTCCTGTTACCCCCCCCCCTCGTTCGGTCATCCACCTGCTCAGGCCCTTCAAATATGTTATCCGATGCTTTCCCCTATCTGTTTTATCCTTTATCTGGCCAGTTAGTATCAGTTTCTCCAAGCCCTCTTTCCTCATTGCACGTCCCAGGAACTTTAGTTGTCTTTTCCTGATGCTCAGTATTAATTTCCTTTTCGTTTCCATACTTTCTAAAACCTCCTCATTGCTCACATGCTCGATCTATGATATCCGCACTATCCTTCTGTAGAACCACATTTCAGTTGCTTCATGTTTTTCAATCATCTTTGATGATATTGTCCAGCATTCACTGCCATATTGAAGAAGTCACATCACATAGCAATCCAGTACTTTTTTCTTTGTTTCTAGCGAAATTTCCTGTCTCTGAATACTTTACTCAACTTCTGAAACGCATCCATCACCATTCAAATTCGCTTTTCGATATTACAAAGGACATTATTCGGCATCCATTTACAAGGCTCGTTTCAGAAGTTTAAAATATGCAATCTGATTGGAGTTAAATTCTTCATAGTATAATTAAGTCAATCCTAATGTGTGTGATCATGTACATATATCCGTGCGTGTGCACATCGGTGTGTTTGTGTGTGTTCCTGCGTGTTTTTATCTGCAGGGTGCGATACATAAATTGCGATGAATAAATTATCGTCTAAATTACGCAAAAATGAAAATAACACTGGCATCTCATAAAATGCACGAAAATGTCTAAAGAGTCAATTTATTCAATAAAATTGCCATTGGCTTCAATATTTACTTTCAGTTCATCTTTGGTATTTCAAGAGGTCTTAGTACTCGATCAACTGCGCCTCAGACATAATAATCAAGGGGTTTGCAGTCTGGGGAGTTAGGTGACCAGATGTAAAGAGTGATGTGGTCACAGAAATTGTCTGACAGCAATGACTGAGTTCTCCTGCTTGTGCCGACTGGCACAGAGATCTGTGGCTGGATGTACAGTCTTCCAACAGCTACCCTCTTTACCCACTACCTCCTCAAGTCACTTGATGTAGGCCTCCGTGTTGAGCCCGGAGCCCTTTGGGAAGATGAATGGAGACATAGCGTCGTAATATCTAGTGAGAACTCTAAGCACATTCGTAATCACATTAGATTCATCTAACTCTAAGTGCAGTATGCTGTTTTCAAATTTGAAAGTTAGTTTGATCCTTATCTATCTATCTATCTATCTATCTATCTATCTATCTATCTATCTATCTATCTTTGTCTTTCTACCATCTATCTATCTATCTATCTATCTATCTATCTATCTATCTATCTGCTTCATATGAGTTTGAAAAATATGTCAACATTTCATACTTAGACACTGTATATTTGTCAATTTGACTAGAGTATGTGCTTATGTGTGTGTTTGTATATGTTTGTGTGTGTGTGTGAGAAAAAGAAAAAACGCTTGTGTCTATGTGTGAGCGTTTATGTAATCACGTTGATGTAATATGTGATTGTTTACATATACGTAAATCTGAGTCAAAGGGCAAATCATCGCTTGAAGACCTCCCTCTCTTGCCCTCTTTCTCATTCTTTCTCTTATATATATATATATATATATATATATAGCTGTGTATGTGTGTGTGTGTGTCTGTCTGTCTGTCTGTCTGCCTGTCTATTTTTCTGTCTGTTTGGGATGTTCTTGAGTTGCTATCTCTTTCCATCACGTAAGATGTGGGTGATTAATTTTTGCGTAAGTGACAGTTCAGTTTTTGTTTTTCATTTACAAAATTTTCGTGTCACGTGGTCAGCTGCCATTGTTTTTTACTTTTGTTTTCTTTTTCGCTCTTCATTGATGCGGCCATTTTTGTCCCCTCCTTCTTCAAAGAAATATTTTATTTTTCAATTTATCTTCAGTGGACATCCTTTTCAGCTTTCTCCTCCATCTTCATTTATTTGGGTTCCCACTTTACTTATTTTTACCGGATCTCCCTGGGACATTTGGTAAAGATAAAGATTAGTTTAGAATAAAAAGGAGGAAGAAAGAAAAAAAAAGAAAGAAAGTAAAAAAGAAAGAAAATGTATGAAAGAATAAGTAAATATATATCGTCTTTTGAACAGGTGAAGAGGCTCATCCCTTGTTTTCTGTTTAGGATGTGGTTCCCGGCTTTCTTTCCTTTTTTTTCCCCCCAATCTTCTTTCACTTTTTTTTTCTTTTCTCTTTTTTTTTGTTCTCAATTGGAGTAGATAGACTTAACTATCGCCCGGTTAACACTCCACCCAAGTCTATTGAACAGGTGAAGAGGCTCATCCCTTGTTTCCTGTTTAGGATGTGGTTCCCGGCTTTCTTTTTTTCCTATCATTCTACTCTTAAGTAGCCCCATGCGCATCAGTGGCGTCACCGCCTTGCTTGGGGTCATATGATTATATATATATATATATATATATATATATATATATATATATATATATATATAAACGGCTTTTAGCGCGATAAAATTATTTCTATCTCTTTGTGTTTTTTTTTTCACGTTCTCTTTTTCTGTTACAACTTTCTTCTTCTTTTCTTTCTTTTTTCTTTTTTCTTTTTTCTTTCTTTTGTCAAAGACTTTTTTTCCTTTTCCTTAACTATTTATGACATTTCTTTCTGTAAAAATTTCTGTCTTTTCTATTTTCCATATTTTTTGCTTACATTAAAAAATTATATTTCTTTTTTTCTTTCTTTATATTCTTCTTTCTTTCTTTTGTAAAAAAAATTTCTTTTTCTTTTTCTTTTTCTTTTTTTCTTTTTCTTTAAATGTTTTCAACGTTTCTTTCTTTTAAAATGTCCAACTTTCCTTTGTTCTTTTTTCCATATTTCTTCATTTCTTTAAAAAATTACACTTTTCTTTTTTGTGACATTTAATGTTTTGCAATTCTTTCTTTTGTTAATTTCTTTCCTTCTTTTATTGATTTTAATCTTGTTAATAACTACCATCTTTCTTTCCTTTTCTTTTTCCATATTTCTTCTTTTGTTTAAAAAAATCATTTTTCCTTTTGTTATTCTTTCTTTAAATATTTCTACTTTTCTTTCTTTCTTTCTTTTTTCTTTCTTTCTTTACTCATTTATTTTCTTTTTTACTATCTTTTATATCGGCGTCATATACTGATCGTTCATAATTAATCGATCCCTCGATCGATCGATCAATCTATATCTGTAACATATTCAAGTGATAAATCAATGTTTTCGATTATTTACATTGTCTGCATTCTCTCTTTCTTTCTTTCTTTTTCGTCCTATTCTCTTTCGTTTCTTTCGGACACGAACAATTTCCATTTTTATATAATCCCCTAATTTTATTACGCAATTCCTCCTCCCACTCACACCTCATATTTTGTCGACGTTTTCTCCAGACCACCGCTGACAAGAGTAAAACACCCACACATCGTGCCCCATATAAACTCCCGCCAAAATCTATCGAGATAGCCTCCCCATCCATATACGTCTTACGTAAAAGTACACATTTGGCCCTGACCCTTGACCTGTCCTGGGTCACATCCTGACTCACAAAGTCTATAGAAATTACTTTAATTACGATGTCCGTCGATAAACTCCACCACCCCACTTCATTTCAACCAATTGTCTTGTTTGAAATCACGTCCACCCTGCATCCAGATCCATCCCTTTCTTACCCCGATACCTCAGGGTGGATGAGTGGCTGTGGTGGTGTGACGGTAAATTTAGGTGAGTGTAAGGGGAGTTAAATGTGGATTTTTTTTTTTACTTTACTTTTTTCTTTTATTTATTTATGCATTTATTTATTTGTTTTTTGTTTTTCATTTTTATTTAATTTTGAGCTCTTGAGAGTTCCCCGAGGAGATGGGATTTCATTTCTGTTTTTCTATTTTAACTTCTTTCTTATTTTCTTCTTTTTGGTTTTTATTGTTTACGTATTGTCTTTTTTTCTGCACTTTTTTAAAATTTCAAACTTTTCTTTCTTTCTTTCTTTCTTTCTTTCTTTCTTTCTTTCTTTCTTCGTCATAATTTTTTCTTTCATTCTTTCTTTCTTCGTCATTCAATAAATTTATTCATTGCTACTTTCTTTTTTCGTCATTCAATACAGTTTTTTTCTCCCTTCCTCCTTTCTTTCTTTCACTTTTTCTTTCTTTCTTTCTTTCTTTCTTTCTTTCTTTCTTCGTCATAAATTTATTCCTTCCTTCTTTCTTTCTTCGTCATTCAATATAGTTTTTCATTCCTTCCTCCTTTCTTTCTTTCGCTTCTGTCTTTCTTTCTTTCTTTCTTTCTTTTTCATTTCATAAATTCCTGTCTTCGTCATTTAATAAATGTCTTTCTTTCTATTATCTTTCTTTTCACTTTTTTCTGTTCCTTTCTTTTCATACACAAGTTCGATTTTTTGCATCTGTCCCCAATTCCTTCCTTCCTTCCTTCCTTCCTTCCTTGTATTATTTTTTTCTTCTACAATTTTTTAATTTTAAGCTTTGCAAGGTCCCCAGGGGGCGCCAGGATTTCATTTCTATTTTACTGTTTCCTTTCTCTATTTTTTTAATCACTCCAAATCTAGTCTGTCTTTATGAACAAGAAGCTAGCAAATAAAGAATCAAGACAGAAGATGGCAAGGAAATTCTAAGGGTCGCCATAAAATGAAGAATATAAAAAATAAAGGAAAATAAAAGAAACAAAAACGGAAAAAACTAATACATATGTATATATATATATATATATATATATGTGTGTGTGTGTGTGTGTGTGTGTGTGTGTGTGTGTGTGCGTGTGTGCATGTCATTATTATTATTATTATTATTAAATTAGATGTAATAACGTTCAGTACTTATCGAAAGCCGACTTAGAGTTTCGTATTTTTTTCAGTTGTTCTCAGTTTACTGCGTGATCCTTTTAATTGTGCCGCGAAATATTATTACGGGATATATATATATATATATATATATATATATATATATATATATATACTAGCAGTATAGCCCGGTGTTGTTCGGGTATAATGAAAGGTTTAAAATTAATTCATGGTCCTGGAGCTCAGACTCTTTGGACGTTGGCACGAAAGACTAAAAAGCAAATTTTTTGCACTATTGTAAGAACTGCAACCTTAAAACTTCTGAATATCTTTTCTTATGTCTTTGTCTATGAGTGTATCAAATTTGATTAAAATCGGACCACTCCTTCTATAACCCGATTTTTTCGATTATCGATTTTCGATATTTATCGGGGATACCTCGACACAAAACCTATTTAAGAACACTCGCAGACGCTCATAGCACAACTGTGTAAATTTTCAAAACAATCGGTTCAGCCGTTTCGGAGTCTATAGGTAACGGATACACACACACAGACACACACACAGACAAAGTTCCATTTATAAATAAGTTTATATATATATATATATATATATATATATATATATATATATATATATATATGCGTGTTGAAGTAGTACAGCGCCAATATTTGAATACATAAATAAATTTTAAAACTGTTTTTCAAATAATTCTTTACACTATTATTCCATAATCAAGACGAATTGGACAGCATAGAGATTGAGGGCTCAAAATGAATCATTCGGCGGTATCCGGTACCCATTGATATACTTTGGATTTCAAAACAAAAGGAATATCCAAAGTTTGAAAAAAAACTTTATCAGTTTTATTGCAGTGTTATACTTCTTACTGAATAAGGTTTCTCAACTCTAAATAACACGAAAAAATAAGAAGAGAAAAAGACTATGCTCTACTGACGAAGAAACGAGGGTCTGCTTATCGCACATTCGATCAAACATTGAAGAAATACTCCAAAAACACCAGGCACAGATTTTCCCACTAAATAATCTGCACAAACAGTTGAATAGAAACATTAAAATAAAGTAAGTTCATATTTGTGTGTGTATTTAAAAAAGTACATGTTTTTATTTTATAACATTTTAATGTATACCCTTCAGTAATTATGCTAAGTGTGCGGTGATATTTTCATTTGATCCGTGATGTGATTTCGATAAAAGGGTAGAGACACTGATCTAGAGACTCAATAAGTGATTGACAAATTACGAAACTTTGATTAGATAAGTCGTGAGCGTTTCTATATCTACTTTAATGATAATTATCGCTCTTTAATAATATTGGGCACTTCATTAACAGAAATTCTGTTAAATTTCATACACGTTAAATTATATAATTTTATTTATATTAATTTCTGGAATAATAGTTGGCATTATTATTATTATTACTACTATTTCCTTTGATTTCTGATTTATTATTATTATTATTTTCATTTTCTTATGTTTCTGTTGTATGTATATTTCCTTCCGGATCCTAGCCTTCCAATGTCCATATGCATGGGCTTGGTGTATATGTCAGCGAACAACTCCCCCTAGCCAGGGTCACATCTCTTGAATCCCTTGATCATTCCTTCATGTGCTTCTGTGTCTCACTTCTAAGCTCGGTTAGCTATCTCTTCTTCCTCTACCGCTCCCCCTCCTCCTCTGACTGTACGTTACTTGATTGCATCTCTACTAACATCGACAGGGCCATTTCTTCTCACCCATCTGCCCATATATTTGTGTTTGGCGATTTTAACGCCCACCACACCAAGTGGCTTGAAAACTCAGCCACCGACCTTGCTGGGATCCGCACCATGCACTTTTCAATAGCCCAAGCTCTAACGCAAGTGGTGGACTTCCCCACGCGTTTCTCTAAAAACCCTAACGGAAGGGACTCTTTACTCGACCTTTGTTTTACCTCCATCCCAGACTCCTGCACTACCAGGCAACTCTGCCCCCTCGGAAACTCTGACCACGCCGTCGTCTCCGTAAACATATCAATCCGCACTAACTCTACCCAAGAAAACCAGACCAGCAGAATATCATACTGCTACCAAAGAGCCGACTGGGACTCGTTCAGGGACTTCCTCTGCGACGTCCCCTGGAACAACGTCTTTGATCTTCCTGTCGAAGACTGTGCCTCCGAAGTCTCCTCTTGGGTTAATGCTGGCATCGATGCTTTTATCCCTGCCAGAAAATTCCAACTAAAACCAAATTCGTCCCCCTGGTTCTCACCCGCTTTCTCGGCCGCTATTGCCCACCGGAACCATTTCTTCCGGCTCTATCGAAGCTGCTCGTCGAACCAAAACAGGCGCCTTTTCACCTCAGCACGGAACAAGTGTAAAAAAGTACTGAACGAAGCCAAGAGGGCGTTTGCTACCAGAATTAGGCAACGCATAGCATCCTCTAAGTTTGGCTCCAAAGATTACTGGCGCCTCTGCAAAAGCGTGCTCAGCAGGAACAAGACTTCAATACCCCCACTAATCAATGAATTTGAAGTTCTCACCTACCCAAGCCGACAAGGCTGAATGCTTTGCCCGTAGATTCTCAACCAATTCGACACTGGGACTCGTTAGGAATACCTACACCAGACTTCCCACCCAGAACTAAGGCTCAACTAAATAACGTCCACATTACACCCGTCGCTGGTCGCCAAGATAATTGCGCAACTTGACCCACACAAAGCGAGCGG